>JAKWJA010002494.1:29483785-30038785 GCA_027704765.1 Solanum habrochaites | reverse complement strand
CGACAACAACAACAACGACAACAACAACAACAACGACAACAACAACGACAACAACAACAACGACGACAACAACAACAACAACAACGACAACAACAACAACAATAACGACGACAACAACAACAACGACGACAACAACGACGACGACGACAACAACAACGACGACAACTACAACGACAACAACAACAACAACGACAACAACGACAACAACGACAACAACAACAACAACAGCAACAACAACAATGACAACAACGACAACGACGACGACAACAACAACAACAACGACAACAAGGACAACAACGACAACAACGGCAACAACAACGAAAACAACAACAATAAATTTTCTTGAATGTATGATAATTTACTTCTGAGATATTTTCGCCTCAAATTTTTAAAAACACTCAATTGACAATAGATTTTCTTTTGTTGCATTAATAATGTAACGGGTTTATTAATTTGGAGGGGTTTAATTAGTTTTAGGTGGATAGTGGATTTATTTATAAATTATACTAATAAATTAAATTATAACAAATAGTTGAGTGCCACAGATTTTAAAAAATATTTAAATAGTTTAAATATAAAACCGTTAAATAAGTGGTCAATTTTGAACCAATAGGTGGATGACAAGGGTATTTTGGATCCAATATGTGGTGGAAAGGGTATTTTGGAGTCAATAGGTGGATGGAGGGTAATTTTTACCATTTCTAATACTTTGAGGGTATTTTAGGCCTTTTTCCATTTTTAAAAAGGAAAAATTACGCGGATAAGCAAACTTATACTATTTAATTACTCATCACAGCTATAGTTTGCTATAATTACCACTCACGACTAACATTATACATTAATTACGTGGGCTGATGATATACCGTGGTTTCACGATATTATTAATATTTTTTCCTTAAGTTTAGTGTGTCCAAAAGCCTTTTTGTGCTAATGTTTAAATAAGTTTCTCTTTATTTTGTAGGAAATCTGTCCAAAGATGAATGCAGAGATTTTGAGCGAAAAAATGCAGAAGAGACCACCTACGGAGCTTGTGCCGGTCCGTCGCGCTTGTGACGGTCCGTAGGTGGCAGCGTAGTGCAGCTACTGAAGGAAGATGGAGAAGTCTGACCAAGTGTGGGGGTTACAAAGCTTGTGACGGTCCGTCGTGTCTATGGCGGTCCGTCCTGCAGGTTCGTCATGAAGTTCAGAGAAGTAATCCCAGTACCCATATTCCAAGAGTTGAAGTGTTTTGGAACGAATACCCTCGACGGTCCGTTGTGCCTATGACGGTCCGTCATACTTACCGTCGAGGGTAATGAAGAGAGCAGCAGAAGAAATTGCATAAGTATGGGACGACGGAGTCCATGACGGTCCGTCGTGACCATGACGATCCGTCGCGAGGTCCATCGACCCAGCCGCGTTTTGGCAGATTTCCAGCAAATAGAGTCCTTGTTTAATTAGGTTTTTATTTTTTATAAATAGTTCGAAAAACCTCGTTTTTGAGGTTAGACTCTGGATCATTATTAGACTCCGTATTGTTAGACACCTTTTGATTATCATTAGACTTTTTGTGAGATTATTGATTACTTTGAGATTCTTGCAAGTGATTTTTGGTGATTAATCAAGCAAACTTTCGGATTTTACTCTTTCTCATTGAAGTAAGTACATGAATTCTTATATAATATATTTGAATATTGTGATTATGACCATGGGTAACTAAACTCCATAACTAGGGTTGTGGGAACCTTAGGCAAATAATGAGATAAAACCTAACTAAAATAACAATTCTAGAATAGTGTCTTGCATGTATTAATAATTCTTTCGTTTAAAAGTCTTTTTAACGGATGACCAATGTTAGAACTCGTCTTAATGCCACTTTCCGGACCAAGGAGGTAGATAATAGGAAAAGAATTATCAACATAGATTTAGTGTATACTATCTAATAGGCTAGTATTGATTGGTACGAGGTAATAAGTTAGTCAAATATCGAATACGATGCTTAATATGAGGTAAAGATCAGGGTTAGGACAACAACACACGTAGCCGGACCAAGGTGCGGAGTGAGATTTTCTAGATGCCGGACCAAGGATTCAGAAATACATAACTTGTTGCTTTGCATGCAAGATACTACGAAAGAATTGTTATAGTTATAATTATCAAGTTATGAACCTGTGGGGAACACGTAACCCTAGTTACTTTGATTAATTGATTAAAATCCAACATTCAAAGCTGTTAAGTGTCTCTTTCAATTCAGGTAGTTATATTCATTCATTTAGAAATAGAAACCCCCCTTTTATTGTTTTTACTTTCCAAGGAAGTAATTGACTAAACAAAAGTAATAATAGATTGAAGTTAAGTCTAGACTATTTTCCTCGTGGGAACGATCCCAACCTCACTAGTTGGGTTATTTACTTGACACGACCGCTTTACTTCTTATTTGAGAAGTAAGTTTGAGCGTATCAGCTGACTTCGAATTTGTATAATTAGTCATGTTTGTATATGTATAATTCGCCAGGATATACAAATAAATATGTATAATATACAATTTTTTAGTCTATATACATAAATAATTCACCTCTCTCCCACTCTCTGCTCTCTCTCGTTCAATATCTCACTCGCCTCTCTCCTCTCTCTCTCCTCCCTCTCGCAATCTCTCTTGCCATATATACAATTACATATGTATAATATACAATTATCTAACCAATATACATATACAATTAACCTTTCTCCCACTCTTTTCCCCCTCTCTTTCGTCTCTCTCCTCTCTCTCCCAGTCTCGCTCGCCTCTCTCCTCTAAATAACATGCAGCTACAAATTGTAATTATCAAATTATAACTATGGAGGGTAATTAATTATTTTTTAGTGGCTATATGTGAAAGTTTTTCATTAAAAAAATTTATTAAGTTTTTTTAAAGTATAAATATCTAAATAGAAATTTTAACCTAATTGTTTTGAGTTTAGACTCTCTTTGATTTTATTATATTTTTTAATTAAATTTTATTGACCCACGGGCTGGTCCTACCGATATTTCTCAAGCCCCTCAAATCAACAGACTTATTCAGGCCGGGCTAAAAAACCCTTTTCTTAAATGGGCTTCAAAAATCTCAGTCCACCCCTACTAAATCCCGAATTAGGCCAGGCCGGCCCAACGGGCCTAGCCCATATTGACGGCTCTACTCACACATATGCACACACTTAACATTGTTCAGGATACCAAATATGTTTTCTTTTTTCCCCTCATCTATTTTTCTCCTAATAATAATACATATGTTATTCGACTTTCTTTACTTTACTTTACTGCTATTATACAAAAGCTTAGTTTCAATATATCTATTTTAAGAGCCCGTTTGGATTGGTTTAAAAAAGTAGCTTTTAAAAAGTACTTTTGAAAATGCTGAAATTTCTTTATAAATAAGTAGTTATGTGTTTGGATAAAAGTGCTTCAGTTAAAAAAAAGTTGTTGATGTGTTTGACAAATAAGTGCCGGTGAACACTTTTTTTTGTCAAAATGTTTGAAATACCCTTAAAATTGTTAACATGATAAAAAGTTGATTAATTTAAGGTTTTTATACTTACAAAAAATTAAATCAAATTAATTTATATTTTACATACATAAGTAATAACATTTCCTATCATTCACATATTTCTTTATCATCACAAATTATTTATAAGAGGAATACAAATTTATTATTTAAGTTAATTTTGTATGCGCAACTAAATAATAATAATAATAATAATAATAATAATAATAATAATAATAATAATAATAATAATAATAATAATAATAATAATAATTATAACAATAATAATAAATAATAAATAATAAATAATAATAATAACAGTAAATAATAATAATAACAATAACAATAATAATAAGAAATAAATAATAATAATAAATACAATAAATAATAATAATAATAATAATAAATAATAGTAATAATAATAGCAACAATAAATAATTATAAAAATAATAATAAAAATAAATACGATAATAATAATAAATATAATAATCATAATAATAATAAAAATAAATATGATAATAATAATAAATATAACAATTATAATAATAAATAATAATAATGACAAATACAACAAAAATAATGATAATAATAATAATAAAAATAAATACGATAATAATAATAAATATAATAAATAATAATAATGACAAATATAATAAAAATAATGATGACAAATAATAATAATAATAATAATAATAATAATAATAATAATAATAATAATAATAATAATAATAATAATATGTTATAAAATCAAGCTATAAGAATATAATCATAAATAGAAGAAGACAAAAGAAGTAGATAGAAGAAGAATAATTTTCTTCTTATTCAAGTGTATTCTACAAAAGGTGAATGATATCTCTATTTATAGAGTTCAGATATCACTCCAAAGGCCCCCATGATAAATGCCCAATTAATAGGTACATAGTTATCCAAATGGTTCTTATCACCTTGGAAACATGTATACATGAATACAATTAAGTTTTGAGTATATCTAAAGGACAATCCACACAATTCAATAGATTTATAACATAATAATAATAATAATAATAATAATAATAATAATAATAATAATAATAATAATAGTAATAATTTAATAATAAATACAATAATAATATAATAATAATGATAAATAATAATAATAATAATAATAATAATAATAATAATTACAATAATAATAATAATAATAATAATAATAATAATAATAATAATAAAGAATTAAAGGCAAAAAGGTAATATACTTGATCAACATAAAATGACTTTTAAGTTTAAAAAAATGCATCTCTCACCTAGCTTTTAGCTTTTGACTTAAAATAAGTCATTTTTAACTTAAAATAAGTCACTTTGATAATTGTCAAACACTTTAATAAGTCAAAAACTGACTTTTAAGTCAATTTGACCAGCTTTCAAGTCTAACCAAACAGACTCTAACTAAGTCTTTTAATTAAAATCTTAGGGCATTTTTGTCATTTTAGTACTTCATTATAGCTTATGGGTTTACAACGTGGACAGTTTGGTCATTAACTTTATTAAATTGATATGTATTAGAGACTATATACGTGTCTTCAATCTTGTTTTGGTATAGACACGTAACAGAGGATGTCAATATATATATATATATATATATATATATATATATATATATATATATATATATATATATATATATATATATATATATATGTATGTCCATGTATCCTAATTGAAGAAGTGTTATGAAAATTAGGGATTCCAAACGATTGTTTTAGTGGTCTTATGTTCGAGACAACCCTATTCATCCTCATTGCGTTAGTCTCAAAGTTGTCCAACAAGGCCGTAGCACAAGTTTTAATCAGATAGAAAAGGTTGCCCTGTTGTATTGCAACTTGAGATTTTTACAATGCTTTGAAGATCAGATTTTCACACTTTGATCATTAAGGTTGAGAATTGTTAGAATCTGTGCGTCCACTCTCAGTCAATGAACTAGGTCCCTTTACACACAAATAAGGATATAACAGAAATGAAATGCAGTTTAACAACAGAGGAGTTTTACCTGGAAACCTCCTTGATCAAGGGAGTAAAACCACGACCCGTCTCACAGAATTTTCACAACCGTTTCACTAATCTTCACAAGAAAAAGTAAACCGGTTACACAAACGTGAGAAAAGGTTTTTAATCTCACCAACAAGCAATGACTCTATTGCTTGATGAGCCTAAGTAGATGTTACTCTACCCACTAAGCTATCACTCTAGACAACTTAGAATTTTCTAAGCAACACAAAGGTCACCCACTAAATTAGTTCAACTAACTAACTCAGAATTTCATATCAAACCACACTGATTTCTTTATGATTTAGGATCAGTTTACAATGTAAGATCGAAATAATATATTCTCAAACAACTACACAATGTACGCCTGAGTTTAGGTTGTTCTTAAATGATTCTTCTCCTTGATTTTCTTAAGCCTTTGCAAGAGTTCTTGAATTCGCTTTTTCAAGTTGCAAAAACTAAAGAGCAATGTGGGGAAAGATGACATTGTATAGACAAGTCAATTTCCTTAAACCCCTGCCAGTAGTTAGAAAGGTTTGACGTTTCTGACGCAGTTGGAAACTGTGCACCAACTTTTTGTACTTTCTCTAACTGGCAGTCAACAACGATTCATATTGAGAACTGGGTACCTGCACAAGGTCCATGAGTTTGTTACATCATCAAAACTACAAATAACATTTCCCCCCTTTTTGATGATGACAAACAATACTCCACGCTCCACTCCAGCTTCAGGACAAGTTCCCCCTGAATTGCTTATCCACCCTCCTAGCATAGAATCGAAAACAAAAAGAAAACATAATATACACTGCACTAGTTGTATTCCCCCTCACAAACATGTCCAGTCACAACAACCAGCCCCCTTTTGGCATCATAAAAAAGGGATACAGTAAACCAACAGTATCAATAATAATATTAGAGAAGATCAAAGCCTTTTGGCAATCAAACATAAAAGAAAGCATTTGACAAGAGATATCAGCTAGAACACCATGGGAATAATATAAATAGAATTTCAAAATTAACATTCAATACATTAACATCAAACTGATATCCAAGGACGAAAAGATAAGCCACACAAAGAAGACACGGGAAGATTATGGGACGGACTATGAAGGGGGAGGCTGATGGGAAAGAGACTGAATGATGAGAGTGAGTCTAGCATTAGCAGCATGATTATCTTTTTTTGTCTTTTCTTGTAAAGCAATAAATTTGGCCCTCAGTTCTGCATTTTCCCTTTCCAGGGCTTGAACCGCATCAGTACCAGGTCCTTCTGTCTGCGCAGTGAGTAGCTCGTCCTTAAGAATATCAATTTCAACATCCTTGCCACTCAGCCTCATAGTCAGTTCTTCAACTTCATGCTTGAGTTGGTCTTGGTCTTCATTGAATTGAGCCATTTTGCTCTTGGGATTTCCTTTCCCTTCAATGCACTCGCATTCAACCAAGGTAGTTTCTGAAAAGGCTTGCTTCACTGTACGAACTTTGCCAACACCCACTGGAATGTTAAAGTATTTGAATACTTCAGTGAGAAAGTGTCCATATCCCATACCATGTATCCCTTTCCGCTCAATGACAGTCTTGTACATATGCTGAAGCATGAGTCCCGGAAGATTCATAAGTTCGAACTTGCACAACAATTCCATCACATACAAATCAGCAGAAGTTGTTAAGGTCCTCTTTTCAGTTGGAGGGAGGAAAGTTTTGTTGACAAATTCAAAATTAACTGATATTCACTTTTCATCACTTTTTTAAACAACCCTGCACATTTTGTAGTAGGAAACTTCAAACACAGTGTCACAAAATTCAACAGAACATGTTTTCCCTACCACAGACTTGGTACCATCTCTAGTACCCTAATAATTTTTCCCAGCAGATTCTCGTCAAGGTGAACAACAATGTCGTTTACTCTGGTATTGACATTTCCATCTTCCTGAAATTGAATGTTATAGTAGAATTCTCGCACTTCCTCTTCATGAAGAATGGGAGATTTTTGGCTGAAAAGATGCATCCAAGACTGAATCTCAACCATATCATGAAGTGAGTACATCCCAAGAAGATTAATTATCCCCATATCAAAAACACTGCCAACCAGTACAGACTGCTTCCTCAGATTGTCAACAATCTTTTGTTTGTTGACCTGCTCTTCATTTATATGCACTTGTGTACCAGCTCCCTGTGGCCTTTTCCTCTTTTCTTTAGCATTCTCCTTTGTGGATTTTGTTTGCTCAGCTTTCTTAGTTCCTCTTGGCTTTGTCTTTCCTGACCTCTTCTTTATGTATCCCTTTTCTGTCTCTTCAGCAGACACATCTATCACTCCAGACTCAAGCAGTTTAAAATTGGACAGTTTGAAAGTTCTAGCACTCCTGTTTTCTGCTGTAGACTTAGCACAACTTTTAGATCATCATCCATCATCTTTTTGGCGTCGGATCTAGTAATAGGTCTCCTTTTAGATACTTCTCCCACCAGTTTCTCTTCCCCTTTTAGATGCACTTTCATCTCTCCTTTCAACCTTCCATTGTATAGATTGTTCATCACCTGCTGAGTTAGAGGAATCAGAGGATGAATATCTCCCAAAATCTGGAGTTCTATCAAAGATAGATTGGGTCTCTCTGATATCTTCATTATGAAAAGGTTCACTTTTCTCAACCCTGACTTCCTCTCGCATCATAGCAAGACTCTCGATCACCAATTCTTCACTCGCAGCATGAATGTTCGACTCAGAAGTTTTTTTCCTTGCAAATCTCCTTCGAAAAGAGAATGTGAAAGCATTTCATGATGAGGACCAGGTCCAGTAGGAACACTTGAACTGTTCAGATCTATAGAGTGAAAGGGGTTTTCGGGATCATCTAAGGGAAAACTTGTTGTAAGATTAGATCTTGACCCTGTGGATGACGGAGAGTAGAAAACAATTGGTTCAATCTCACTAAGTGTTGTAAGCATTTGCTTAGAAGTAGAAGAAGGGTCCAACATTTTATCAACAAGAAAGAAGAGAGAAACAGTAGCGAAGAATGAAAGGGTAGTGACTTAAAAAAAATTAGCCCTTTTTTTTTCTCGACAGAGAGAAAGAATATTGAAAGAAGATTGAAGGATTCCAAGAGAGAGAAAATGGATTTTAAAAAGAAAACGAAACGGTGTCAGGTCCCTATTGATTTGACGCGTCGCTTGAAAATAAGTGATGGGACTAACGGTCAGAATAACCGATGACTGACACGGGGCTTGATCAATGGTCACTTTATCTCAACTTAAAATTAATGTACGAATGCTAACCTCGACTAGGACCAGGTCCCATAATGCAGTTTTATCATCATTCCTCAACTCTTCTAGCCATATCTTTGCTTTGCTGATCCTTTATGAATGTATACCTGCAATAGGTACAACAACGATCTAACTTAGATAAGATATTATTGACAAAGAGAATACCTACACTACAAGTTTATCCATCAAGGAAATTCAATGATTGAATGACTTGAAATCAGTTTGAAGTCATCATGCCCAAATTCAACTTATTACTCTCAAATTAATCTTTGCTAAGAGCATTGGTGAAGATGTCTGCGATTTGTTCCTCCGTTGGGCAATATGTAAGCACAATGTTTCCCTTTTCAACATTGTGTCTTAGAAAATGATGTCTAACATCAATGTGATTGGTTCTCTTGTGGTGAACATGATTTTTTCCCATACTGACTGCACTAGTATTGTCACATATAAGAGGTATTGCCTTGATGATTACTCCAAAGTCCTCTAAGTGTTGTTTGATCCATAACAATTATGAACAACATGCAACAGCTTCTACATATTCAGCTTCAGCTGTTGAAAGAGCTATTGAATTCTGTTTCTTAGTTCCCCATGATATAAGTGAAGATCCAAGTAAATGAGCCATCCCTGAAGCTATTGAATTCTGTTTCTTAGTTCCCCATGATATTCAGCATCTGCAAAACCAGCAAGATCAAAAGTGTCACGTGCTGGGTAGAAAAGAACCAGGTCCCATGTCTTCTTCAAATATCTTAGAATCCATTTTGCAGCCTTCAAATGTGAATCACGAGGACATGCTTGGAATCTAGAACATATTCCAACACTATATACAATGTCAGGTCTGCTAGCAGTCTGATACAACAAGAATACAATGATTCCCCTATACATAGTTTGATTCACAAGAGAATTAGATTCATCTGCTACAAGCTTGGAGTTTGTTCCCATAGGAGTATCAATAGGTTTAGAATCAAACATATTGAATTTCTTCAACAGCTCCTTAATATACTTCTCGTGACTAATTGAGATTCCATCTGATGATTGCTTGATTTGTAATCCCAAAAAGAAAGTAAGTTCACCCATCATGCTCATCTCAAACTCTTTTCCCATTAATGATGAAAATTCTTCACACAAATGCTCCGACGTAGCTCCAAAGATAATGTCATCCACATATACCTGTATAATAAGCAATTCCTGTTCTCTTTTTAATAAGAACAAGGTATTGTCTATTTTCCCCCTTTTGAACTTATTTTTCAACAGGAACTTTGATAGTCTTTCATACCAAGCTCTGGGAGCTTATTTCAAGCCATACGGAACTTTATTCAACTTGAACACATGATCTGGTAACTCAACATCCATTTAGGAAAGCACTATTGACATCCATTTGATATAGCTTGAATCCCATGAATGCCGCAAAGGCTATGAGAATTCTGATATCCTCCATCCTTGAAACATGAGCAAATGTTTCATCATAGTCTATACCTTCCTCCTGATTGTATCCTTAAACAACTAATCTGGATTTGTTTCTAGTAATCACACCATTTTTATCAAGCTTGTTTCTGAAAACCTATTTGGTTCCTATAACAGTTTTGTCAACAGGTCGAGGAACCAGGTACCACACCTTACTTCTTTCAAACTGATGGAGTTCTTCTTGCATTGAATTAACCCAATCTGCATCAGCTAATGCCTATTTCACATTCTTAGGCTCAATTGATGATATAAACGCTGAGAATGCAACTAGATTTCTTATTTTTGATCTACTGTGAATTCCAGAGTTCTGAGATGAAATGAGATTATCAAGTGGATGTGATGAGATATGTTTCCATCCTGGTCTCAAGGTCAACTGGTTCAGCTGATCAGTGTGCTCTTCTTCTTCAAGGAATTCTTTATTTTCTGGAAAGTTTGAGATATTTTGACTTGAGTTCAGAATAGTACCAGGGTCCTCTTCACATTTCTCAACTTCATCATCCTTTTCAGATGAGCTTTGATCAGCATTGTCAATCCCCAACTGGTCATTTATATCAGCTTCACTTCTTTCAATTTTCTGAGAATTAAACAACTCAATTAACTCACCTTCATCATTTGATGCAGCACCTTTCAGATTTCCATCTTCATCAAACACAACATGAATACTTTCTTCAATACATTGAGTTCTCTTGTTGAAAACTCTGTATGCTTTACTTGATGAAGAATATCCTACAAACACTCCTTCATCACTTCTAGGATCAAACTTTTCGAGATCATCCTTTCCATTGTTCAAAACAAAACATTTGCATCCAAATGCCCTAAGGTAGCTCAACATAGGTTTTCTGTTGTTGAGTAGTTCATAGGGAGTCTTATTCAGTGAAGACCTTATCAAACATCTGTTAGTAACATGACATACTGTGTTAATTGCTTCAGCCCAAAAACTTTGAGGAAGATTTGACTCAATAATCATGGTCCTTGCAATATTTACCACGGTTCTGTTTTTGCTTTCCACTACTCCATTTTGTTGCGGAGTTCTTGGAGTAGAGAAATTGTGACTAGTGCCATTTTTCATACAAAATTGATCAATTTTTGAGTTTTCAAACTCACTTCCACGATCAAATCTAATTCTAGCAATCACTTGATTCAACTTTATTTGAATCATTTTGAAAAACACTATCAATTCTTTCGGTGTTTCTACTTTTGATCCTTATGAACCTTGTCCATGTGTACCTTGAGTAGTCATCAACTATCACCAGAATGTATTTCTTTCCACTTCTACTTTGAACCTTCAAAGGTCCACATAAATCCATGTGTAGCAGCTCTAATACTCTGGATGAGGTTACTTGCTTCTTTGGCTTGAAGGTTGATTTGATTTGTTTTCCTTTGACACAGGCTTCACAAATTTTACTTTTTCAAAATTTCAACTTTGGCAAACCCAGGACCAGGTCCTTAGAAATCAGTTTATTCAATAAAGATGAGCTCACATGCCCTAGTCTTCGATGCCACAGATCAACATTTTCATTCTGAGCACTATGACATGTCAGATTATCTCCATGAAATGTTT
Organism: Solanum habrochaites; assembly: GCA_027704765.1. NCBI lineage: Eukaryota > Viridiplantae > Streptophyta > Magnoliopsida > Solanales > Solanaceae > Solanum > Solanum habrochaites. The sequence continues at coordinate 30,026,992 of JAKWJA010002494.1, read as the reverse complement.
CTAAGTTAGCCACATGCATGTTTTTACTTCTATGAGCAGTAAGAATCACTTTCTTTGTAGTTAGATTAACTACAGTGCACTTTTCAGATGTAAACTTCACTTCATTTCCCTTGTCACAAATTTGAGACACACTCAAAAGACTATATTTCAACCCACTGACATGATACACATTGTGAATGGATTCTTCAAGCGATTTTCCCACTTTACCAAAACCTAAAATATACCCCTTCTTTCCATCACCAAAAGAGACACCTCCACCTTGAAGTGCCTTGAGTGAGAGGAAACTTTCAATATCACCAGTCATATGTTTAGAGCATCTACTGTCCATGTACCAACATTGACTGCTGCTCCTCTTACTCACCTGCAACAAGAATCACTTGTTAGGCTTGGTGAACCCATTTCAATTTGAGTTCCCAGAAAGCAGACAAAGGAGTGATCAAAAAGTTTCTAGCCCAATGAGGTAGTTTCAGATTCTTTTTTACGAAGGATTTTTTAGCAGAACCAAGTCCTCTCTTTGAAAACCTTTTGGTTGAGGATTGTTTTGTGGGACCAGGTCTCTCTTTTGAAACCCTTTGCTTTTCTGTATACTTTGAAAGTCTCTCATGCGACTTTTTCCAGGCAGTACACTCTTATTTTGAATGCCCATTTTTACCACAATGAAGACACAACAAATTGTCAGACACAAATATATATTTGCTGTGAGGATTGAAAGAAGGAGTAATATTCAAACTTCCTTGACCCTTATTGTTGAAATTACTTTGATTTGTTACATTTGAAAGTAGCTTAGAAGATTTTTTCCACTTAAGAGATTTTTCAAGTTCATCTTTAAGTTTGACAATATCTCTTTCTAAGTTGTTGCTCCTTTCCAAAGCCAAAACAAGATTAGTCTCAGAGGTTTTCAGTTTTTCTTCAAGCTCAACTTGTAAACCATTAGACTTTTCTTTTTGTTTTTCAGCTTTCTCATTTATCAGATACAATTATTTTTTAAGTTCTATTTTTTCAAATTCCAGAACAACCATTTGATCTTCAATTTTCAACATTTTCTCACCCATTTTATCTCTATTTTCATTCAAGCTCAGCATTCATAATATCTCTTTCAGAAGTTAACTCAATCACTGAATCAATCATAACATTTGCTAATGTCCTCAATTTTTTAAGAGAATAGGTATTCAGATTATGTTTCATATCAAGAAGAGTTACCTTCTCCTCATCATCTTCATTCTCTGAATGAGCCATGAAAGCAAACATCTTAAATATGGTTTCCTCCTCATGAACCACCACCATTGACACATCATTTGTTCATCAAGATCTTCTGAGTCACTCGAAGAGTCTCCCCATGCAGCAAGAGCTTTCTTGACCACATAGTCAGCAACAACTTTTCAATCATTCTTATTGAGTACCAGGTCTCTTCGCTTTTCTTTATCACCTCTTGGTTTTTGATATTCTTTATTTTCAGCTTTGAGTAATGAACACTCTCTTATAAAGTGTCCAGCTTTTCCACACTTGTGACAAGTATCATTTTGAGTGGCAGTTCGAGAAACATTTGCACCCTTTATAAAACCTTTGTTTTTCCTCACAATCTTCTGAAACCTCTTGATGAGGTAAGCCATATCATCATCATCACTGGAGTCTTTAAATTTCCAATGAGAGCATCCATTGTTAACACTTTCAGGTCCTTTGCTTCAGTAATAGCATCAACCTTATTTTCCCAAGATTTGGAAAGAATTTGAAGCACTTTCCTGACTTGCTTGCTTTTGCTGATAGGTTCTCCAAGACTTCTCAACTCATTTGTGATTGATGACAGTTTAGTGAACATTTCATGAATGGTTTCACCTTCTCTCATTTTGAAATTTTCATACTGAGATGTAAGCATATCAATTTTTTACTCTTTGACTTGTTCAGTTCCTTCATGGGCTGTTTTTAAGCAATCCCAAATCTCTTTTGCAGATTCACACGTTAAGACACGATTGAACTCATCAGGTCCTATACCACAGACAAAAAGTTTCTTTGCTTTGTACCCCTTTTCACTCTTCTTCCTATCAGCTTCATCATATTTTCGTCTAGGCCAGTGATATGAAAGGCGAGCGCCTCATCACCTTTGGCGAGGTCTCCTCGCCTTAGGCGAGATCAAAATGGAAACGTATGGCAATGTAATGGCGACAGAAAAGGCTCCGCCTTTTTATTTAGATTTTTTAAAAATATTTGACTTAACAATATTAGTCAAAATTAGGGTTTTTATACTTTTGAAATCTGCTGCTACTGTGTTCTTCTCGATGTCTTTTCCCTCGATCTCTTCTCCCTCGCGACGACACGACCCTCGCGAGTTGCGACTCTCTTCTCCCTCGCGACCCTCGTTTCCCCTCGCGACTCTCTGCTGCTGCAACTTGCGAGTTGCTGGCTTGCTGCTGCAGTACTGCCTGTTGTTGTCTCCTGAAGACTGAGGTATATCGTATACCTCTTTTTTTCTATTCTTCTTCTTCAATTTTGTTTTTTCAGTTCTGTATTTTTCCTTCCAGTCATCAGACTCATCAGTGATGAGTGATGACTGATGACTGCTTTGTTTTTCTCCTATTGACTATTGACTGCCTATAATTTTTTAAAAAAATTTCTTTCTAGTTTCCTAATTATTTATTCCTAAACAGTGACTTGATTGAATTCAATAACCAATGGTGAATGCTATCAAAAAGAGGGACATTGGATGGAATTATGGCACTCAAGGAGCGACGAAAGATTCGGTTAATTGCAACTTTTGTGGAAGTACTTTTAATGGTGGAATAACTCGACACAAACAACATTTAGTGGGTGGTTTCAAGAATGTTAAACAATGTACCGCTTTTCCATCGGAGATTAGAGAAGAATTAAGGGATTATATGCAAAACAAGATTGTTAATAATCCCAAATTTCAAGTGAGGCAGCCGGAAGAATATATTGATATTGATGATCTTAATCAAATGGATGATTATGAGGAAATGATGCCTCCCTCCAAAACTCAAAAGATATATTCTAGTTCTAGTGGAGGTGCATCATTCACCACACGGAATGTGACGAAAGGCCCTTTGAATCTCTATTTTTCACATAAATCAACACAAAAGGAGGCTTTGAAAAAGGAGGAGGATTTGATGAAACAAAGAAAATACTAACAGAGCGTGCGGTAAGTGCTTTTGCAATTTGGATGTATGATGCAGGGCTCCCTTTTAATTGCCTCAATGAAAAATCATTTGATAAATTTATTGAGGTGGTAGGACAACATGGGCCCCCAATGAAGCCTCCTACATTCCATGAAGTTAGAGTCACTCACCTAAAAAAGAGGTGGAGAAAGTAGAAAAAATTGTTGATGAGCATAAAGTGCAATGGACAAAGTTTGGATGTTCCATTATGATGGACAAATGGGCGGCACGAAATGGTAAAATGATCATCAATATTTTGGTGAATTCTCCAATCGGTAGTGTATTTATTGGTTCTGTTGATGCTAGCAATGAATCTACCGATTTCACCAAAATGTACAAGTTATTTGAAAACACTATTGAAAGAATTGGGCCGGAAAATATTGTACAAGTTGTCACTGATAATGCTAGTGAGAATGTTAAGGCGGGAAGTATGATGATGGGTGTGTACCTGTCACGACCCAAAAATGGGTGTGATGGCACTCGTCTTATCCCACCAAGACAAGTCAGCCTAAAATCCAATATCTAACAAAGTGCGGAAGTAAGTGACAATCCAACAATAATTTCTATTATAAAACCAAGTCATATTAATTCAATCCCCAAAACCAGGTTGTCACGTGCACAAGCCTCTAATGTAAATATTAGAATTGAAATAAAATAAAAGTCTAAAATGAAGTTGTCTTTCAAGTAAAAACAAAGTCATAAACTGGAGTAGGAAAGTTCGCTGAGATGACAAGCAGCTACCTCACAATCCTCCACAAGATGCCTCGGAAACGAAGAGAATGGAAGGTATCACAAAAATCCGGACTCGTAACCTACAAAAAATTTGTAGAAGCAAGGGGTGAGTACCAAACCACGCGGTACCCAACAAGCAAACCTCTAAACACAAGTTAAGTGAACAAAATACGGGTACTCCTTACGCCCTATCTAAACCTCCACACCACAGCCTAACAGTTTACCAAACACACCACTCAATAACCACACTCTATTAGTTTACACATTCTCAATAACAAATCAATATTCAACAGTCACAAGCTTCACAGAGAAACAATCACAAGATCAGCAAAACACATGTTCAAGTTCATCAATAATAAAAATGTGCAATGCCATGAGATGCAATGTCAAATATCGTGATGCATGTCTTTCTTAACGATACACACCCGCTGTCTCTCAGTCCGGGACCCATGGGGGACATATCTGTCCATGCATCTGTCGCGGCGCACGACACGACCCTCGATAAATAGTAACCTTCACGGCGCGCGATACGTCCATCGAAATATAATATCCATCGCGGCGCGCGATACGACCCTCGAAAATAGTACATCATCCTCTTACCACAACCATATCTCAGATACAATGCAAATGACATGCTCAAATGAAAAGGGGGAGATGACCATTTGATAACAAAGCACAATTACAATAAGAAATACAACACCAACAAATAAACAACAAGTCTCCAAATCATTCTCAACATCACACAAGGAAATACACGAATTTCGTACGCTTAACAAAAGTTTAGAAATCCACCTCCCTTAGCCAATTGAATAATTACTCTTGGACTTGAGCCTTCCCTTTCCGTTGAGCTTCCGAACCAATGAAATCTATTCAAGTATATATTTACAATAAGGTTTCGGAATTAGCAACACTCACACTTTTATGTGTTTAATCTTAACCTAGAAATTCATCCAAAATTTATAATCAAGTTTGTAATTCTTGATGTCAATTAACATTTCAACTATCATATTTTTCATCAAATTTCAAGTCTAGAATTTAATTCTAATTCATCCAATATTATAAATCTAATAATATTCATATAATATCCTCTACCTAATATTTAATTACTTGCTATAATATGCCAACATATAAAAACTATCTCCAAAAATCAAAGTAACATAGGAATGGGACAAATAATGAACAACATAGGTCTGCAGATTTTTTTTTTAATTATTATTATTTATTTATTTATTCCAATTGAATTGTGAATCTTTTTCCTAAATTCAAATCATCATTCCCAAGGATTAACAAGGATCATTTTCCAATGATCACAGTGGCCATCCAATTTTTATTTTTTTTTAAATACAAAGAACAACGGTACTGCATATATACTAATTTGCATATTTATATGCAATTAAAAATTAACTCCTTTCTATTTCAAAACATTACAATAATAATAAACTAATATATATATATATGTCGATAGCATGCCTTGCTCTTTACCTGGACGAGTTGAAGTGGTGTCGACGCCAGCCGCCACTCACAGGTAATTTTTGCTTTCCTTTCTATCTTCTTTTCTTTTAAATTACTTATGTTATTAAAAGTAGCACTCCTTATTAACCTATATTAATATTTCAGACTTGACCCATTATTATTAAAAATAACTAAATTACCCCCAAATTAATTAATATAGTTAAATGACTATTCAAAATTATCAAAAAATAACTTTTTCGGGTCCGAGTCATTACATTATCCACCACTAAAAATCATGTTCGTCCTCGAACATAAAGTAAAAGAAAGTACCTGATGCTTCAAAAAGTTGAGGATATCTGGCACGCATGTCAGACTCTGTCTCCCAAGTTGCTTCTCTTACTGAACGATGCTTCCATTGCACCTTCACTGAAACAAGCTCCTTGGTCCTAAGCTTTCGGATTTTCCTATCCAATATAGCTATAGGCTCCTCCTCATATGTCAAGTCTGGACCCAGCTCCACAGAATCGAGTGAAATCACATGAGATTCATCCGGAATATACTTCCGAAGCATAGAGACATGGAAAACATGATGAACTGCCGACAAACTAGGTGGCAAGGCCAACTTATAGGCCACCTCTCCCACTCGGCTCAAAATCTTAAAAGGTCCAATGAACCTAGGGCTAAGCTTTCCCCTCTTTCCAAACCTCATCACACCCTTCATGGGTGATACTCGGAGCCAAACATGATCACCCTCCATAAACACCAAGGCTCTAACTCTCCGGTCTGCATAACTCTTCTGTCGACTCTGAGCTGTCAATAATCTATACTGAATCATACGGACTTGATCCATAGCATCTCTAAGCAAGTCTGTATCCAAAGAGTCCATCTCTGCCGAATCAAACCAACCAATCGGAGTCCTACACCGTCTTCCATACAACGCCTCAAATGGGGCCATCTGGATACTAGAGTGATAACTATTATTATAGGCAAACTCCGCTAATGGTAAATGTTGATCCCATCTAGCACCAAAATCGACCACACACGCTCGAAGCATATCTTCCAATACCTGAATGGTCCGCTCAGATTGACCATCTGTTTGAGGGTGAAATGCCGTACTCATATCTAACTGAGTACCCAGACCATGTTGTAATGCCTTCCAGAAATGAGAAGTAAATAATGAACCCCGATCTGATATGATAGAAATCGGAACTCCATGTAGTCGCACAATCTGACTGATATATAGCTCGGCTAACTTTTCTACCGTATACTTCACCCGAACCGGGATGAAGTGGGCAGACTTGGTCAGCCTATCAACAACAACCCAAATAGAGTCATAACCACCCATTGTGGTAGGCAAACCCACAACAAAGTCCATAGTAATCCGCTCCCACTTCCAAGTAGGAATAGGCATCCTTTGAGATACACCCCCAGGCCGCTGGTGCTCACACTTGACCTGCTGGCAAGTCAAACACCTCAAAACAAAGTCTGTAATATCTCTCTTCATCCCACACCACCAGTAATGCTGACTCAGATCATGATACATTTTCGCCGCTCCCGGATGGATAGAATATCGAGAACAATGGGCCTCCTCAAGGATCAATCTAATCAAATCGCCTGTCTTGGGCACACAAATCCTGCCTCCGATCCTCAAGACACCATCAGAATCAAGGACAGCCTCCTTAGCTTCCCCTCTCAATACTTTGTCTCGAATGAGACATAATTTTTCATCATCAAACTGGTGTGCACGAATCTGCTCGACTAAAGAAGATCGAGCCTCAATAAAAGCAATCATCCCATCACTCTCCTCTGAAATCTGCAAGCGGACAAGACTATTAGCTAATATCTGCACATCTCTAGCCAATGGTCTCTCCTCAATACTAAGCGCTGCAAGACTCCCCATGCTAGGAGTCTTCCTACTCAGAGCATCGGCCACAACATTGGCCTTTCCTGGATGATACAGAATGGTCACATCATAGTCCTTCAGCAACTCAAGCCACTTCCGTTGCCTCAAGTTCAAATCCCTCTGGCTAAAGATATACTGAAGACTCCGATGATCAGTGAAGATCTCACAATGCACTCCATACAAATAATGACGCCATAACTTAAGTACAAATACCACAGCCTCCAACTCCAGATCATGGGTAGGGTAGTTCTTCTCATGGGACTTCAATTGCCTCGAAGCATAAGCAATCACTTTCCCCTTCTGCATCAACACACCACCCAAACCAACTCCTGAAGCATCACAATACACAGTAAAGTCTACACCTTCCTCAGGTAGAGTCAACACAGGAGCAGAAGTCAACAAAGTCTTGAGCTTTTGAAAGCTCTCCTCACACTCATCAGACCACTGAAAACCCACATCATGTCGAGTCAATCTAGTCAATGGAGCTACAATAGTAGAGAAACTCTGAACAAATCGTTGATAATAGCCTGCCAATCCCACAAAAATCCTAATCTCAGTAGGTGAAGTAGGTCGCGTCCAGCCTCTAACTGCCTCAATCTTGGCCGGATCTACTCTAATACCCTCCTTGGACACCACGTGTCCCAAGAATGTCACAGAAGTAATCCAGAACTCACACTTTGAGAACTTGGCATACAACTTCTCTTCTCTCAACCTCTGAAGTACAATCCTCAAGTGTCGGACATGGTCCTCCTCAGTCTTAGAGTAAACTAAGATGTCATCGATGAAAACAATCACAAAAGAATCAAGGTATGGTCGAAACACCCCATTCATCAACTCCATGAATGCTGCAGGGGCATTAGTCAATCCGAAGGACATCACTAGAAACTCATAATGCCCATACCGAGTCCGAAAAGCTGTCTTAGGGATATCTGATGCCCTAATCTTCAACTGATGATACCCAGACCTCAAATCAATTTTTGAGAACAATGATGCTCCCTGTAACTGATCAAATAAGTCATCAATACGTGGAAGAGGATACTTATTCTTAACTGTTACCTTGTTCAACTGTCTGTAATCAATACACATTCTCATAGTCCCATCCTTCTTCTTCACAAACAATACAGGGGCACCCCAAGGTGATACACTAGGGCGAATAAAACCCTTACTCAATAAATCTTGCAACTGATCCTTCAATTCTTTCAACTCTGCTGGGGCCATACGATATGGAGGTATAGAAATAGGCTTAGTGCCCGGCTCCAAATCAATAGCAAAATCGATATCCCTATCGGGAGGAACACCTGGAAGATCAGAAGGAAATACATCGAGAAACTCCTGAACCACAGGAACAGAGTCCGTGGAAGGTCGTTCAACACTAGTATCCCGAATAAACGCTAAGTAAGACAAACACCCCCTCTCCACCAATTTCTGAGCACGGATAAAAGAGATGACCTTGCTAGGATAAGAACCACTAACACTCTTCCACTCAACCCTCGGAACACCAGGCATTGCTAAAGTCACAGTCTTAGCATTACAATCAAGGACAGCATGATAAGGAGAAAGCCAATCCATACCCAAGATAACATCAAAGTCCACCATCCCCAGAATGATTAAGTCTACCCAAGTGTCATACCCAGCCAAAGAAACAAGCCATGATCGATATACTCGATCCACCACTAAGGGCTTACCCACAGGTGTAGAAACACGAATAGGTACAGTCATGCTATCACATATCATATCAAATTTAGCAGCAAAATACGTAGACACATAAGAGAATGTAGAACCTGGATCAAACAACACAGACGCAGGTCGATGGCATACTGGGATGATACCTGTAATAACAGCATCGGAGGTCTCCGCCTCAGGTCTCCCGGGGAAAGCATAGCAGTGGGCTCCTCGTCCACCTCCAGGCTGGGTGGTACCTCTACCCCCACTCTGCTGAGCTGCAACACCACTACTAGAAACTCTGTCACCTCTACCTGACTGAACTCTGCCACGACCTCTAACCTGTGGAGCTGGTGGTCTAGTCTGGAATGAAGAAGTAGGTCGAGGACCACCACGACCCCTTTGAGAAGTACATTGCCGCATTAGATGATCGGGATCTCCATAAGTAAAACAAAATCTCTGACCTGGGAACTGTTGTGTGGACCCTGAAAACCCACTATAATTTCCTCGCCCTGTAGGTCGCTGCTGTGAACCGTACGAGCTCTGACCCGAGCTATAAGAACCCCTAGATGTCTGGCCACCCTCAAATGTCGGCATAGATGCATGAATAGGTCCCCGCTGCTGAAAAGAACCACTCACTCTCTGTGATCCCCTACCTCCAGATGAGGCACCATGAAACTGTCCTGATATACGGGCTCTTTTAGGGTCCCCAAACTCCTCTCTCTCCATCAATTCTGCCTCTTTGGCGGCGCTCACAATGGACTGAAAAGAAGCCCCCTCCCTAGATGCCCGAAACACAGCTGACCTGATAGAGAAAGTCAATCCCCTCACAAATCTGCGGATCATCTCTGTCTCATTTGGAATAATGGCCAATGCATGCCTAGACAACTGGAAAAAACGCGCCTCATACTCTGTAACCGATAAACCATCCTGTCTCAGACTCTCAAACCTCAAGCGACTCTCCTCTCTCACGCTCCATGGGACAAAACGATCTTGGAATGCACTAGCAAACTGCTCCCAAGTTACTGGAGGAGATCCAACTGGCAAACATCCCGAATAAGTCCTCCACCAGTCTCTCGCTGGTCCACGAAGCTGGAGTGTAGCATATCGAACCCCATGTGACTCAGCTAACCCAACCACCTCTAGTAACTCTCGGCAGGTAGTTAGAAACTCATGTGCGTCCTCGCTCTTCCCATCCTGAAACTGAGGTGGGTCCATCTTTCAAAATCTCTCATACCTACGCTGCTCATCCTCTGTCAGAACAACCATCGATGCAACTTGACCCCCAACTGCTGGTGCAATATCATTCTGAACCGCGGGATCTACTGGTAGTTGCCCCACCGCATCCTGAACAACCGGAGCTTGTTGCTGCTCTTGGGTCTGAGCCCCCTCTCTAGTACGAGAGTCATGTGGTGTGGTAGTTGCACCACCACCCTGAGAAAAGCCCTCTAGCACACTTAACACCCTCAATAGCGTATCCTGAAGCAAAGGTGTGACTACGGGATCTGGAGGAACCTGGTCCTCTCTGTCATCAATCTGAGGTTCGGTAGAGACCTCTCTAGCACGACCTCTCACTGGTGCTGCTCCACGTCCACGACCTCTGGCTACTGTCGCACTACTAGCACGACCTCTAGCTCGAGATCTACCCCTACCTCTAGCTGGGGCCTCAACAACTGCCTCGGGAAGTGCCTCCCCTCTACCACCAGTAACATTAGTTCTAGTTCTCGTCATCTGTCAAAAGAGTATACAACAACTTAGTACTAAAGAAGGTGACTACGCACGATGAGAAAGAATGAACAAAAAGAAGTTTTCCTAGTAATCCTTGTAGCCTCTCAAAGATAAGTACAGACGTCTCCGTACTGATCCTTGAGACTCTACGTAGACTCGGCTTGTATACACGTGAGACCTATGAACCTGGGGCTCTGATACCATTTTGTCACGACCCAAAAATGGGTGTGATGGCACTCGTCTTATCCCACCAAGACAAGTCAGCCTAAAATCCAATATCTAACAAAGTGCGGAAGTAAGTGACAATCCAACAATAATTTCTATTATAAAACCAAGTCATATTAATTCAATCCCCAAAACCAGGTTGTCACGTGCACAAGCCTCTAATGTAAATATTAGAATTGAAATAAAATAAAAGTCTAAAATGAAGTTGTCTTTCAAGTAAAAACAAAGTCATAAACTGGAGTAGGAAAGTTCGCTGAGATGACAAGCAGCTACCTCACAATCCTCCACAAGATGCCTCGGAAACGAAGAGAATGGAAGGTATCACAAAAATCCGGGCTCGTAACCTACAAAAATTTGTAGAAGCAAGGGGTGAGTACCAAACCACGCGGTACCCAACAAGCAAACCTCTAAACACAAGTTAAGTGAACAAAATATGGGTACTCCTTACGCCCTATCTAAACCTCCACACCACAGCCTAACAGTTTACCAAACACACCACTCAATAACCACACTCTATCAGTTTACACATTCTCAATAACAACTCAATATTCAACAGTCACAAGCTTCACAGAGAAACAATCACAAGATCAGCAAAACACATGTTCAAGTTCATCAATAATAAAAATGTGCAATGCCATGAGATGCAATGTCAAATATCGTGATGCATGTCTTTCTTAACGATACACACCCGTTGTCTCTCAGTTCGGGACCCATGGGGGACATATCTGTCCATGCATCTGTCGCGGCGCACGACACGACCCTCGATAAATAGTAACCTTCGCGGCGCGCGATACGTCCATCGAAATATAATATCCATCGCGGCGCGCGATACGACCCTCGAAAATAGTACATCATCCTCTTACCACAACCATATCTCAGATACAATGCAAATGACATGCTCAAATGAAAAGGGGGAGATGACCATTTGATAACAAAGCACAATTACAATAAGAAATACAACACCAACAAATAAACAAAAAGTCTCCAAATCATTCTCAACATCACACAAGGAAATACACGAATTTCGTACGCTTAACAAAAGTTTAGAAATCCACTTCCCTTAGCCAATCGAATAATTACTCTTGGACTTGAGCCTTCCCTTTCCGTTGAGCTTCCGAACCAATGAAATCTATTCAAGTATATATTTACAATAAGGTTTCGGAATTAGCAACACTCACACTTTTATGTGTTTAATCTTAACCTAGTAATTCATCCAAAATTTATAATCAAGTTTGTAATTCTTGATGTCAATTAACATTTCAACTATCATATTTTTCATCAAATTTCAAGTCTAGAATTTAATTCTAATTCATCCAATATTATAAATCTAATAATATTCATATAATATCCTCTACCTAATATTTAATTACTTGCTATAATATGCCAACATATAAAAACTATCTCCAAAAATCAAAGTAACATAGGAATGGGACAAATAATGAACAACATAGGTCTGCAGATTTTTTTTAAATTATTATTATTTATTTATTTATTCCAATTGAATTGTGAATCTTTTTCCTAAATTCAAATCATCATTCCCAAGGATTAACAAGGATCATTTTCCAATGATCACAGTGGCCATCCAATTTTTTTTTTAAATACAAAGAACAACGGCACTGCATATATACTAATTTGCATATTTATATGCAATTAAAAATTAACTCCTTTCTATTTCAAAACATTACAATAATAATAAACTAATATATATATATGTAGATAGCATGCCTTGCTCTTTACCTGGACGAGTTGAAGTGGTGTCGACGCCAGCCGCCAGTCACAGGTAATTTTTGCTTTCGTTTCTATCTTTTTTTCTTTTAAATTACTTATGTTATTAAAAGTAGCACTCCTTATTAACCTATATTAATATTTCAGACTTGACCCATTATTATTAAAAATAACTAAATTACCCCCAAATTAATTAATATAGTTAAATGACTATTCAAAATTATCAAAAAAAAATAACTTTTTCGGGTCCGAGTCATTACAGTACCCACACATTAATTGGACTCCATGTGACGCTCATTGCATCAGTTTGATATTTGGTGACATATTCAAACTTAAGTCATATGCTTCCGGTAATATCACTCTCATATCAACCTATGTTTTAACTTTTTTTATAGTCAATAATTCATTAGCTACTAATTAATATAATCTAATCTTTCTGTAACAGTTTTTAAGAAGGCCATTAGTATCCATTCTTACATTAGTCAAAGTCCATTGTTGTTAAACTTTGAGAGCTATATACATACAAAGAAAAAACTTGAGAACTTTAGTCCTCTCAACCGAATGGAGTTCAAGTAAATTTGCAAAGGAAACTTCGGGGAAAGAAGTTTTCAATCTTATTATTTCTGTCCATTTTTTGAATTATGTTGTTCGAGCACTTACAATTTGTGGCCCTTTGACGAAAGTGTTTCGTTTGGTGGATGGGGAGAAAAAATCACCAATGGGTTATATTTATGAAGCAATGGATATAGCCAAAGAAGCTATTGCACATGGTTTTCGTGGAGTTAAGAAGCAATATGAGAAAGTGTTTCAAATTATTGATGCAAGGTGGTCAGAACAACTCCATCGGCCATTGCATGCTGCAGGCCATGTTTTGAACCCAGGATTATATTATAAAGCTCAAGAAGAGGGAACTATAGCACAGACTTTGTGGACCGAGTATTATGCATGTGTTGAGAAGTTGATCCATGATATAACAATACAAGATTCACTAGTCGCTGAGCTTCTTAGGTACAAAATGGCGGATGAACTATTTGGTTGTGGTCTGGCTAAAAGAGCTAGAGACACAAGGTCACCGGGTAAGTGGGTTGATCTTAGATTCTTACTTAAATTATTTGACTTATTTATAGTCAATAACCTTTAAATTTATTTTATTATAATTGAATGGTGGTCACTATTTGGTAGTGAAACACCAAACTTGCAAAGGTTTGCCATGAAAGTATTAAGCCTAACTTGTAGCTCATCCAGATGTGAGAGAAATTGGAGTGTTTTTGAACACGTAAGTAAAAAATTTATATCCTAATTTTCATATTATATTATTATCAGTATCTATTAGATAATATCAATAACTTATGCACAAATTCATTTCAAAAAGAGGAATAGGCTAACACTATCGTGTCTCAATGATCTAGTGTACATTAAGTACAATAGAACATTGAAACGTCGTTATGATGTTTGTGATCTTATTGATCCAATTCGCTTGGATGACATTGATTATTCAAATGAATGGTTAGTTGGATGCCCCGGAGATCAAGATGATGAACTAGTATATGAGGTGATGATCTTACTTGGGATAGTGTTTCTACAACAATTGGAGGGGATGAGAATATCTATTATCTTAGGGGACTTTCTTCAAGATCAAGAGCACTTGACAAGGGCAACGAAGTAGAAAGTACATCTACAAGTTCATCTTCAAATAGGAATCAAGCACTAATTGATGAAGAATACGTGGAGGAAGAAGATGAAGAGTAATATAATGATGTAGAGGATTTTGATCTTCAGGAGTTGGATAGTTTTGAAGAAGAATAGACTTTTAACATTTTAGTTTATTGTATTTTGAATTATTTGGTCTTTAAAGTTTTAGACTTTTTAGTATCTACTATTGGTTTTTGAATTGAATATTTGCTAATATGTGTTATTACTATTAAGATTTTGGATAAAATATGTAATTAAATATTTTTAATTTTTGGTATTAATTGGCGCCATTATTAAAAAAAGCAAGTGCCTCGCCGTGTGGCGAGGCAGGCCCTTGTCGCCTTTTGTCGCCTCTTGCCGTCCAAAACACTGGTCTAGGCTTTGGAACAAGCCTAGTGTTTTCAACATCTTTCTCTTCAATCATAGGGATGAAGGGTCCATCTAAGACAATGTCACATAGTTCACTGTCTTCAGCCATAAGAAAGTCATACATTCTCACTTTCCACCAACTATAACAGTAGTCATTGAAACGAAGGGGTCTAGTTGAAGACTGACCCTCTTACAGATTAAGTGGAGCAGCCATTCTAGAACAGGAATCACTCTCTTGGTGTTAACCGGATCTGCTCTGATACCACTTGTTAAAATATGTGCGTCCACTATCAGTCAATGGACCAGGTCCCTGACACAAAAATAAGGATATAACAGAAAGTAAATGTAGTTTAACAACATGGGAGTTTTACGTGGAAACCTCCTTGCTCAAGGGAGTAAAACCACGATCCGTCTCACATAATTTTCACAACCGTTTCACTAAATCTTCATAAGTAAAAGTAAATCGGTTACATAAACGTGAGAAAAATTTCAATCTCACCAACAAGCAATAACTCTATTGCTTGATGAGCCTAAGTAGATGTTACTCTACCCAATAAGTTATCCTCTAGACAACTTAGAATTTTCTAAGCAACACAAAGGTTACCCACTAAATTAGTTCAACTAACTTAGAATTACAGATCAAACCACACTGATTCCTTTATAAATTTAGGATCAGTTTACAATGTAAGATCGAAAGAATATATTCTCAAACAACTACACAATGTACGCCTGAGTTAAGGTTGTTCTTGAATGATTCTTCTCCTTGATTTTCTTAAGCCTTTGCAAGAGTTCTTGAATTTGCTTTCCCAAGTTGCAAAAACGAAAGAGCAATGTGTGGAAAGATGACATTGTATAGACAAGTCACTTTCCTTAAACCCATGTCATTGGTTGGAAAGGTCTGACGTTTCTGACGCAGTTGGGAACTGTGCACCAACTTTCTGTACTTTCTCTAACTGGCAGTCAACAACGATTCATATTGAAGACCGGGTACCTTCACAAGGTCCCTGAGTTTGTTACATCATCAAAACTACAAATAACAAGAATCTATTTGAGGAAAGAAGTGTTGTTACACATATCAGAGTTAAGATCGATCTAGTTCAGAAAATTACTTGGTTTACATCAATATTCAGTTAGTTAACTATAGCTTTGTTGGGGGTTCATCATTGGTAGCAATTTATAATTTTCCATTATAATTGATTCAACTGTTACCATCAATTTAACATTTCTATATGTAATTTTTAATATCAATATACAAGTCATTATATTCTTTTAGTCAATCTCTCCTCTTCATCTGTACTTCTTTTATCATTCTATCTTAGAGTATTTCTTCAATAATTCATCACCACAATCCTTGAAACGTTATTAACTCCTATAATTGAGCTAACTAGAATTCTAACCTTTATAAATTTTTTTAAAAGAATGATTATTCATAGATAAAATAAACTTTTAAGGACTTTAAAATAAAATAAAAAAAAGAATTCCATGGGTTCAAACTTTATAAATTCTCAGTCAGGAATTTATTAGGCTTTAACCTTTATAAGTTGAAAATCAAATAACAATTCATGAGGTTTTAAAAATTTGCTAAAGTTTCAAACGAAGAAAATTAAGATTTTCAACCCTTATCACATTAAAACCAAGGAACAATTCATGAAGTTCATACCTTTATAAGTTTTTGTGTGCTCTATGTTGAGGTACTTCTGTTCAAAATCTATTTTCGTATGTAAATGTGGCTATTTTTCTATGACTTTTTTTATGGGAGCTAAACACTAATATCAGACTTGAAACTATCCCACCAATGTTTAAGTTTTCTATGTGTAGCAGTTGAAGAGAAAGGTTATGAGTAAGAGTACTTACTATTTATAATAGCTAAAATGAATTGGGGTTGTATATCCTACCAAAAAAACCTCAATTATCCTCCTGTAACTCAATACTAACATTATAAATTAATAATTAAGAATATACAGACTTGCTAGTTACAACAACAATAAAATTTAGAGAAGGATATTCAAATCTCATCCCCTGGAGCAAAATCCTATTCTGTTGATCTCATAGAGGGCAGCAACATCAGTTGTAGGGAACAGCAAATGTAAAAGAGGGATTGAAGAGGATGTGTTAATTTCCTTGATTTTGTCCAAAGCTCTTTTAACTTGGAAAGGTGATGGCACATTGTACCATTGTACATACCAAGAAAGAAGAGCTGAGGCCCTTCTTCCATAATCTTCAGTTGGCCATCTTCCATATTTCATGTACTCAGAAAAATCCTTCTGAAATTCCAGAGATGAACTAAGAATCTCCTCCACACGCTTCTGGACTGAACCAAGAAAAGTCGATTGTAGGATTCCTTCCTTTGAACTTGTTGATCTTTTACTTAGCAAACTATTATTGTAGGCCAGCGCTATCTGTATGCGAAGAATCAAATACAATAATCCATCAAAGATGGATATCAGGCACAGTAATTACAGGTATATGCAGCTTAGATGGAAAGGCATAGTGAGTAATTATTGCTCACCTTCAGTGCTAAAGCATATATGCAATCAGGAAATCAGTACAAGGCCAAGATCAACAAACATTCATTTAAGGATGTTTTCAAATAGATTTGTGATCTAACAGTCCGGTGTTTGTTCTTTGAAGGAGGAGTAACTATCACCAGATAATTAGGCAATATATTGATTGACCGAGGTTTGCTAAGGGTACAATCTATACATGCCACAATAAAATCTTCTCTGATTTGACTTGTGTCAGATAAGTTCTACAGTATTTCACAAGGATGCAATGATAAACTTGAAGAATGTATTAGGTCTTTACAGTGTTGGAAACATTAATGGCCATGACCAAGGATAGGATCTAAACTTGCCACAATAGATCCGTCTTATTTACCTAGAGATAAATTATATTTCATAAAGAGGAAATATAAAAGTTAAGATGATATTAGGGCTTTATTTCTTATATTTTTTTTTGGATGACCACGGTGTCCGGGCCAGCTTCCGCGCACCTCCACTAATTCCATTGAATACCTGACAGGCTGTCACCTCCCATCGACAACAAGTACCAGGTAACTCTATCCACCAAGGCTAAGACAGATGGGAAGAATCACCTAGTGTTTTTGTCTACGCTGTGATTCAAAGTTGAGACTTCATGGCTGGCAACCACTTCATTGACCACTAAACGTCACTGTTGGGTGCAATGGTATTACGACTTTATGATGTTAAATATGTTAATCATGCATAAATGGTTATCAAGTTCTAGAACCAAATCTAAGCCCACATACTCTACAACTCCAAATATATGAACTTCATGCAACAAATAACTTGTCCTCCTAATCTATACAATAGCATACAATTCCACACGTAACACCTGCACAGAAATCTCAACGATCTACCATTATAATACTTTTATGTGCCTAGCAAATAGAAAAAGAATTGGCTCATACAACAAGTTGAATGTAAATAAAGTTGAAGAAATCTCTCTGATACTGATCATATTAATAAACCATAGTTAGCTCCCTCCAGTTCAACTATATCTGATACATTAACCTCTACTTTAAAAATTACAGTGACCTCCCTAGTTGATTTATGTTGTGGAGAGTGGTGACTTTCAATTCTCATCACTTGTTTCAAAGAGCATTTGGATGGTCTACAACAGATGCACCAATGCACTACACAGATAACAAATTTCGAGTCTAAAACAAAACCACAATCAAGTAAGGAGAATTAACCCACACACTAAGCCCACACACTTAATTTTGAATGATCTAAACTCAAAAAAATGAAGATAGAAAGCACACAAGACAAGCAGGTAGTTAAAACGGAATTTTGAATCTGAAACAAGATAACTTTTTAAAAAATTCATAGATTATACCAATAAGTCAGGTAGAAAACAAAAAGATACCTTCAGACTTGAGATGAAGAGCGTGTCCTGTAAATTGCTGGAATCACTAGTAACCCGATCAACCATGGAACCAATAGTTGTGTATAATGACAGGTAAACCTGCAGATTTTCCAAATGTTAAATGACTACCACCAAATAATAACACAAGCTACCGAACAAAGAGAAAAAGTAACACAACCCTCATAGGAAACAACTATAAAGACCCGTAAGTTTTAAATGTCAATTACGACTAATCACGACCCTAACAGCTTGATTAAGGTATCCCCGAGGTGTAAACTTTAACGACCCTCGTGGCGGTTTTGTGTTTTCAGTTGGTTTCCCCTGTTTTGACCATCCCTGTAAGCTGGCTTATTGACTTCTTCATGTTATTCGTGACTTGCAGGAATAGGTAACACGATTCCTGAGGTGATCGGATGAGTTTTGGAGAAGATTTTCAGTTTGGAAGTTTGGTTTTTGGAAAGTTAGACCAAAATCTATGTATCAGGTTGACTAGGTCAAATTCGAAGTTTGATATTTCTGTTGGATCTGAAAGGTGCTTTTTGACTTCGTAGATTGGATTACGCGGTTTTCGAGGCATTCGGGAACATTTTAGAACCTTGGCTTGAAAATCATTTCATAAACCTAGAATTGACCATAATCAACATCTGATCAAGACGGGGTGATGTCATTGCTTGAATTTTGGTCTTAGCTTTTGCTTTTGATTAAATAAATGATAGGTATTTGTCTCGAATTTCTCCATCAATTTTGGTCGAAGTACCCAAAATTCATTGACCAAATAAGGTACGGATCTCACCCCAACGTTGTGTTGACACGTGTGCAGCACCGAAAGTGAAGAGTCATAACACCTTAGTACAAGCTAAGCATCTCCCTACATCTTAGCTTTTGATGAGCCCCAATACTCTAGTTGTGGCCAGTGTTTCATGATATTCCTTTGCATAGCTAGGATGTGCCCCGTGCATGGTATTTATTTTGTACATCATAGAGTTTCCATGACATTATTGTGATTCGTGAGTGGTCTAGGCATGTTATGAGGCCCTTGTGACATTTTCATTTTGTAACTACTTTCAAATACTCTATGCCTTGTGAACCATATGTTAGGATCTTCAAGATTATAATGAGGTCGATGAGCTTTATGTTAGAGTTCCAAATTTATTAAGCTTTACATGTTGTGATGCATGCATTGCTATGAAAAGGGTAATATGTCCAGATGGTTTTCTCCATGGAAAGTTTAAGGCAGCATCAGGTGTCAATCACCCACACAGCTTGAGTTGGGGTGTAACAACTACTTCAATATTCAGTATATGACATTCTTTCTGAAACGGATAGAACAAATGTTCAAAGTAAGTTCTTCCATGGTAACTACACAACTGCACGGCCCAAAGATGTAGCATTTACTGTACATCATTTAAGAATCTTTTTAAAGAATTATCAAGGTAAAAAACATTTGCATGATGAATCATCACCTGCAATAGGGCTGGCCTGTCCTTGCTTACACACTCAAATAACACTTGTAAGCAAAATTCTTGGAAGTCAATGTCAGATCTGCAAACGTCCAAACAGGCTTTACTATCAACTCATCATTACAATCAGAAGACAAGAATTTCAGTAGGACATTAAAACACATCTTGGAGGCTAGTCTTTCATTATTTGTCAAGCAAGTTTGAAAGGACTCCACATAATATTTCTACATTCACATCATCAAAAACTAATCTTTCATACAATCTTGCTATACGTTCAGTTAGTAACCTGCAAATGAATTAGTAAGTACATGTAAATAGTCCCTGCTTTGCAAATGAATTAGTAAGTAGACGTTACTGCTCCGGGAGTATGTTTTGCACTAGGGACTTGTGCTTTTTCCCCGGAGCTTACGCCCCAAAGTTCTATTGAATACACCATATGGATCTACGCCTTTAATTTGCGCCCAGGAGCATTTTTGGTATCCCCTGCCCCAAGACTCGCCCCTAAACGTCTTTGAAAACACTGGTTGGGTTTCTTTTAGGAGAAAATCGACCCAACAGAGCCATGAACACCCTTAGTAGAAGATTAAGAAGAATCTTTTACAGTATATCATGATGTAAAGAAGAACCCATAGTTCTGTCCTAAGTCCAGCCTCCAAAAGTTAGCCTTTTCGCTCCTATCCTGCTCTATAACAGTAAAAATATACAAGCCAGCAAAGCTTGTTTAGACTACATATTCAGCTGCAACACTTCAACAGCCAGGCTGGATCAGGATTAATAACTGTTTGTGGGAATGAGACAGAACAATTTTTTCAATCACAGGTTTCTAGGGTGATTTATTTTGTAACCAAGTCACCTTGGAAAAATTCCTTTCCCCCCTACTTGAATTTTATGTAGCTTTCTTGGTTTATTAAACATTACATTCTGTTAGATTCAGATCGATTTCTAATTCATGTTTAATGATATTTATTCATTTTTATGTGGGATCCGTATGCGAGGTCACACAGAAGTGTCAGAATTAGGAACTAAGAAGAAGGAAATAAAGAACACAACGAGTACACTCTGAGTCAGGAAAATGACCGCTAGAATATTCACTTGAGAATCAGCAATGAATATAATGAGCACTTGCCTGCTATTCCAGTTAGGGTCACAGCAGAGCTGGGCAAACGAAATTAAGCTTGGGTTCGACGAGAAAGTACCGATCAACTGATCTACCATGTCACCATCTTGACAATCTTTACTTGCTGCTGAAGCTCTCAGACGTGTCAAGCCAAACACCTACATAAAAGCAAACATAATATGATGTAACAATTAGACGGGACAAAGAAGAGTTGAATTTTTGTTAATGAGAACTAACCTTGTGCATTGCTCGCGACAGCAGTGACTGACACCCTGCAGGATCATCCACATAGGAACATGCTCCAACCTTTCTCTTGACATAGAGGATACCAGAACTAAGCGCATCACCCTTGTCCCCTGAGCTCCACGGTTTTTCTGTAAAAGAGTCGCAGATAATATTGAACAAAATATGTTTTTAGCCCCAATGTCCAACTAGATGACGCGAAAACCAATGTCAACATTACCCTCAGGAATGTGATTGATGACTTGAGACCAGTATCGAGGGCCGCAGACACGAACAGCCTTCAACTATAATGCCAAAAGGGAAAATATTGGCTTAACCTAATGTTTCATGTGTTCAATAATCTTAAAATTACTGCATAATTTGCTTGTAACAGAAGACCAGAACTTACAACAGCACGTTCTGGAAGAATGCACGGGGTAACCTCATAAAAACTCGTTTCTGCATAGTGTTCTGTCTCTCGAACAGTAACTTCTAATGGACAATAGACAGGTAAACCACTGTCAACATCAACTGTCTGAACCCAGCGAGCTTCTGTTGCAAGAACATACAAATGCCGAAAAGCCTGTACTATGCAAATTTAATTAACAAAAAATTTGCTGATAAATCACCTTAAATAAAATGGAAGGAAGCAACTACAAATTATAACGATAGTATGAGATGTTTACATAGAACATTAACCAAAACCAAAGACATCTGATGAGATCAAAGAAAGAAAGAACAATATAGTTGCAAAAGAGAGATTCCACAAAAGGGGAAAAGGAAATAGTCCATAACCAGACAATTTGAAATAGCAAAACCAATAAGTTGAATAATTTCAATCTCTGCAAAACTAGTATCAATCAAATCCAGAAAGGTGAGTTTCGAGATAAGTGAACTTCAAATCAGCACCGATCCACTCAATAATATGTTCAGGTATTGCCAGTATCTAGTTGTTCCATGGGATTTTCCGTATCTGAATTCACCACCTCTCAACAGGCTTTAAGTCTCATCACACGTCTTAGAGAGTAGGTACATATACCCTCGCCTTTGCATCACATGATAGCTGGATATGTCAAAAAGAGGTATTATCAGTTTGCCTTTCTTTTTTCACTCATTTAAATAGCTATGGTGGGGTCAATGATTGTCTCTCTCATTTGAACTGTTCATCCTCTGTAAAATTTACAACACTCCTAAAAGGTACCACTACATTTGGCAGATCTACAGAAATCTCATAAGAAAAGTTGTCTAGCAAGTGTCAACTACTGGACTACTTCCACTGTTAAGTGACGGCCAGTATTCCCAGTATCTACTCAGTAACCATAATCCCCCTAAAAGTCCATACAGAAAAAAAGTGAAAGGAGAGTGACTTTGAAATCCTTGAGAATTCATCTTCTTCCCATAATTTCCATTCAATCGTTCAAAACCCAGATGCGGAGCAACTAAGAAGGTCCTAAATATCTAAAAACCAAGGGCACAAGGTCATCACAATTCGAAATCGGAGAACTATTGTTGCCCGTCTGCTCTCTTTGCTTTATGAGAATGAAATTAAAGAAAATTAAAACATAAACTCTACAGCATTCTTTTGGATTAACATCAGGTCTTTCACTTTCTTTCCTTATACTTGATTCATGTTTGTGGCAAGGAATAAATATTAATTTTACTCTAATTCTTCTTTTTCTCAAAATCTGAACTGATCTATTCAGAACTTTCAGGCATGTGGCTCTCCAGTGAGTAAGCCCGAGGCATGCCTAGGGATACGCCAGACATGTTAGAGCATCCGCCCAATGGAACTGCGCCTCCCACATGCACGATAGGGCGATTTTCCATCGCCTTGCCTCAGAACGCGCTCCGAACGTGCCTCCCAATGCCTTTAAAAACACTGCTACAAACTGAGGTCATATTTTCCTCCAGTAAAGTATTTCACTTCTGCATTCATTTACCTGAAGGTGGCACCGATTGTCATTAGGTCCAGTCGGTAATCGCGGATATAGTGTTATTAGTAAAGCAGCAATAGAACTCTTGCTAGTCGAGAAAGTCTGCATTCCACCCCCAATAAACAAGAAGCCAATGGCTAAGCTTACCTGAAACAGTTTTCAGAACACTGCATGAGAAAGATGGTCATAGAAGAAACTAAAAGTTGAATTCACAATATCTTCTGCATCTTAATGCAAACAATTTGAACAAACAAGTGCATACAGCAGATTCACCAATGTCATATCATAAGATGCTTGCAAATCTATAATGAAAATGTCCAAGCAATTATTTATTCTTGTTGAAAGAAAATGGTTTATGGTTAGAGCTGTCAATATGGATTGATGGTCCTTAAAACAGCTAGCCCAACCATCTCTATGTGTGCTTCAGGCCGGGTGCGCCAGCAGTTCATATTTTAAATAATTTTTTAAATCTAGATTCAAATCTAGAAATGCTTAACATGAATATTTATCAGACAAAATTACATGATGTTGCTATCCCAGTATCAAACTAAAATTAAATTATCCTAATAATACTTATTAAGTATGAATTATCAAATATTTTCAATTGTTATAATGTCCATTACATATGAAATTTTTGTATTGAATTGTTGGTTCAATACATTTTAGTTGTATATGATGTCTCTTATTGTGATATAGGTCTCAGTAGAAGTTTGATGATTTATAATGGCTTCACGTAAACATCTGATTGTAGCTTCAGATATGAAATATAATATAATTTTGTATTTGCATTTTACTACTTTGATCATTAGACTTTACAATATGAATATATGGTGGGTTATATAAACTTTGCGTTTGACTCATTTCTTGTGATTGTTAGTAGTCTACTTCATTTTATTTATCTATCTTAAATTAAATAATTTTTTTTGGCCCATGGGCTGGCCCAATCCAACCACGCTCAACCCACACAAACTTACTTGGGCTCGGGTAAAAAGCCTAATTCTTACATGGACTACAAATTTGTAGCCAATCCTATCAAATCACAGGCTGGTTTGGGCCAACTCAGCTAGCTAAGCCCATACTGACAACTCTATTTATGGCATCTTTCCTTTTCTTTTCAAGGAAAATTTGATGAGTAATCCACATTATTTTGTTGGTGTAGCACAAACATTTCTCTAATCTACAGTGGAACTTAGTTAGCAACCAGTGGAATAAACAGGTGATTCAAGAACTCGTTGTAAAATGACAATTCACTTACAGCCATCTGATTACCGAAGCTCAAGTGCCCATCTGCTGAATTTCGACCACGCAAATATTTTAACAACTTGAATGTTTGTAGGTGTCCAGACCCTGCCATGACCTGCACAAGTAGAATTTCTGAACGAATCCTAACCATAAATTTAAACAATTTGTGCTTGTGCAGATATATACTTACCACACATAGAGAGAGAACAATTAGGTGAAGACATGTCTCCAGTGAGCCACGATCAATATATCTAGACAGTCCTTTTGGAAATGCCACACTTGAGACAGATACAGGTTTTATCTGCAGGATTAGAAGTAAATTGTTACAGCATTATAAATATAAATCGGCACAACAAGGTGAAGAACAGACCTCATTAAGGAAGTATAGTGCATATTTGTAGAGCAGCTCTTGTAAATTGCCATCCCTACTACCAGCATATCTTAACCCTGCCAAATTTATAGCTTGCAAGTCAAGAATAACAAGAAATAAACATCCAACAGATCTGATGTTCAAAAGCTCCAACCCCACCATCCCATGTAGTTCACTAAACGAACAAAGTGACATTATTTAGTTTCATAGTACAAAGTATTTCAGGTAAGCAACACTTGACATATCTTTTACTTCCAATTTCCATTAGCTGTCAAAGCATCTATAGTTGGTATGTATTGAAACACTATTGTATTGCAAAAGAGCTTTTGACCATATCCACCAACTTCTGAAAGATCCATCACTATAGAAGTTATATTCTCCAACTTTCAGGAATATTCATATCTCTGCCTGCTTTAGTTCATAAACTATAAGAGTAAAATTGTTTTGAACTCTAATGCAAGATGCTAAGCTGGATGTCCATTTTTTAACACAATTCAAATTGGGACCGAGCTATTTTCCACTCATCAGTTATTAACATTATCTTTTATATCTCTAAAACCTGATCTGCCCTCCAAAATGAAACTCAATGCAATCTTCCTTAGCAGTGATTTATGTGAACTGGTAGAAGACAGTATTGAATCCATCGTTGGTACTGCATTTGAATTCTCAAATTCTACTGATTCCATTGTTGGTAATACATTTAAATTCACAATTCAAAACCAGTTAAAGCATATTGTTATGTATATAAGGGGAACTGTTAGATATTAAAATTTCATGTCTGGCATAAAATGGAAGATAGTATTGCATAGCAACTTAGCTAGAAGCTAGAATCAACAGAGCAATAGCTGTCAATTAGAACTTAGGCTTACCAAGAGAAATGCAGGCTCCAACCACTATGTGAACATATGCTTGAACAAATGCATCAGAATTCATCTCATCTATGTCACTCATGGTATCACCAAGGCCTTTAACACCATTTTGAATAACCTCCGGAATTTGAGATTGAATCCATTCTTCAGATGCATGAACTCTAGAAGAAATTAAACCATAGTTAGACCTGAGAAGCAACTTATAAATGTTATTGCTGATTAGAAAGTGTTAGGAGCATGTTTTACCTGCTCCACATTATCATATTTCGAGCAATGACACGGAGCATTATAAAATCAGGTCGAACATAGTGTAAATCAAAATGTGTCTGCGGGACAGATAACCTAGAATAGACCAACTCTGACTCTGTCTGCAATGGATTAAGAGCAAAATTAATGATTAGAAGTAAGTTGTATGGGAGGTTATCTCTAAGGAAAGAGTAATATTATGTCTAAAATTACCTTCAAAAACATAAGAGCAAGGGCAATGGTGGCTCCAGGTGCAGTAACATCAACATTGACTGCAGTACCGTCCATTATCTGCAAGTGAAATGATACAGTTTTGGATGATTGGTACCTATCTCTAAGTCAGATAAGAATAGCAGTAATATAATATCTGTGGAGCGACAAGACGACCTGACCTGCCCCGCACTCTGATTGAGTTCATCAATAGATGGAACAAAAAGATGGGACCTCTCCTGAATTTATTCAAAGAAATTGAAAACATCACTTTAGTCAACAACCATAAGTTTGAAATCTTATCGCATAAAACAGGAGACAAATTCTGCAAGCATATACGTTTTGAGGCTCCTTGCCGCCAATGTACAGGAATAACCGATCAACCAAAGCGTCCACAAAGCCAGGAGCATCTTCTCCACGACCTTCAAATTTTTTTTGTTTTTTTTTTTTTTGAAATAGGTAAGTTTATAAAAATACGACCTTTAGTTTTTTAAAGAAAAATACTTAGAAACAGATAGTAGCCATAATAATGCATGTGCAGTTTCAATCGTACCCAAGGCAACCAATCCCAGTGAGAACCCAGCTGCAACTGCATATCCCTCCCTTTCAAGTACATTATCTCCTCCACTTCTACGGCCTATTTCACCCTGCAAACTGGTTATCAGTGATTGAATTCATGAAAAGCATGCATAAAACTTGGATCAACACTAATTCACAATTTTGGGTCATACACTAAATCATCGCTTCTTGCATGCAAGCAAGATCAGATAATACGGGTACTTCTTTCCATGGTTTTACAACATCAAAATTCTGAGTGCCTCTCTTTCAAAAATATGATGACTATAAAAATATTTGAGCGTTATAACATGGATAATTAATCCAGAAGCAGTAAACTAGGATTTACAACTATTTTCTCAGTCCAATGAAACAAAATCAACTTATTAAAGGTTAAATCATGAACTTTAGGATTGATCTCAGAAATTGAAATGTTGATATTTTCTTCAGTCAGACCTATCTGTTTCTCTGTCATTCCTTCTGGTTCTACATGTAACCATTTCTCAGGTCCCTTTACACTTATACAAGGGTGTACAGTGGGTTATATGGATAATAATAAAATGCAGCTCACTCTCGTGGCTTGCGGTATCTCTCAGAGTCTTCTTCACATCTTTAGTCCTAGTGATTCGTAGTTTGATCAGCCAGTACTCAATTTTAAAGAGTGGTAATATGATTGATCCATATTTAACCTGCTCTTCAAAAATCAGTTAACCGGCCCATTTTAACAGGTCAGATCGGATGGAGACTCTAATATCTTGTCCATTTTGCTAGTACTACTATCTATAATCACTTGGGGATCATTTGGTAGGATATATTAGAGAAAACAATACATGTATTACTCATGGTATTATTTATACCTTAGTTTAGTAGAACATTTAGCCTATTAGTTGTACACCCTATTCAGTATTATAGAGTGTATAACTAAGCAAATCATAGTATCAACTATACAAGAATTACCAATATATGGATAAGCATGGTTAAATACAGAACTGCCCTTAATACACCAAACTGAACAGTGGATAAGAAAGTATTATTAATACAGAACTGCCCTTAATACTCAATAGTATTCTCATTCACTCTACCAAATGACCCCTTAATCATTTCACTTCAATGCCAGCACAATTAAGTAGATACAAACAAATCTGATATTTCCCTGCACCAACTCCCAGAGAAATAAATTTATTTTAGATGAATTGTCCCACTACTCCAGTTAGCTTTCAATAGCCACCGCTCGTAACTATGATTGAGAATGACAAAAGTCATATATTCAAACAAGGGGAACACTTCTATCCTGGCATATCGAAACAACTACCCAATAATACATAGTGACTAATCAACACTTGATCAACAGATGATCCAAGAGAATTTCAGAAGAGTATAAACCTCCAAGATTTAGAGAAAGTACCAGAAGAATTTGCATTGTTTGGGGATGTGCAGATCCCTCATATAGAAGCCCAACAGAAAGGAGAGCTGCTGACTGAAAAAATAATACATAGCAAGAACAATCATTTTCAAGACAAAGATACTTCATTAAAGAGGAAGGTTAGTTACCAAAAGAAACAGTAAAGCAAACATCACTGTAACCCAAGTGCATGGAGGAGGGAAACACAGACCTTCAATTCTTCTAAAGGGCAAATAGTTGGAAAGACATATAAGAACAGAAACATATCATGATATCAGCGTAAATATCATGGAAGATTTTAACATATCTTCAGCCCCTGATTTGCTAGGAAAGCATGTTGATATTGCAAGAAAATTTGAGGGGTCAAAGAGGAAAGTCAGTGCAGCACTTCGTCAAACAAGTCTAGTATTGATAAGATTGATTATAGGAAATCTTAATTCTAATTAATTTGTTGTAATTACTGTAATTGATTTCCTTTAGTAGATTGGTTATCAGACATTTTGTATAAATACCCTTGCTCATGGGATGTAAACACATATGAAATAGAAATAAATCTGTTCTTTCTCAAATTCTACACCTATACTGAATTCTTTAATAGAACAGAAGAAACTAACCAATATGAACTGACAAACCCGCAGAGAATACCGATTTTCTACGAGAATTTAACCATTTACCGATTCACAATTTATACTGCAATTACCTGCAACAGGGTTGGCAATTCCAATTCCGGGAAGGAAGACGGATGACGGGATGGTATATGAACATAGAGAGACTGCACGGAGATCACAAATAAATTCTTGATTCATTAGAAGGAACAGGAGAAAAGCACATCTAATGACAAATCAATTAATTACTAAGTCAATAATGCAGATAATGCACCCAACAAGAAAGGGACGTTTGAATACTAGAGCTGATTGCTAAGTAGATAATATCATTCAGTAACTGACGAGCAGATTTGGAGTGCTCAAACTGAAAAATGTGTTGAGATACAAGAATCAAAGCTACACTATGTCACTAATTCAGCTTAGCAACTACAGTTCTACAATTTTATATGAGGCACTGCACTTGTCAAACTATTAAGAGACACGTCCTATGCTTCCAAAAAAAAAACAATCAGGCAGCAGAACAAGAAATGAAGTGTAAGGAAGATTGTCCGGAATATCTCAGAAATAATAAGGCCAGGGTCAGAGCAAGCTGAAAGTTAATAGGGGCTTTAAGATCTGCTGATAAGATCAAGACCTTCATGCAGTACTTCTGTTAACTTCATTAGCACAGGTACTTCCACGAGACTTTTGTCAGCTACAACCTTCTATTTACCCCCTCCCACCACAAACCAAACAAAAAACGATTAAAAGAACAGCAATCAGACATGCATACCTATGCTGACAATTCCCATATAGTACTATGGTGTAGTTTACAAGAACACTACATTTAACTATATAATAAGTGGGATCCTTTTGGATGACCATGGATAATATCGTACTTTTGGTCAATTTATTAAGCCCACGATAACCAGAAAGAGAATAAGTACTCTTCGTTACCGCAGTTATATTCACAGAAGGGGGAGAAAAGAAAGACAAGAATGGAATAGGCAATGGAGAAAATGAGAAGATATCCTTACCTTTGAGATTGCTGGCTGCATAGTTCCCCTGTATGATGCTGCAAGGCCAAGCATCAATCCAACAGTTGTACTTTCATGTTCCTACAAGGTAGGATATCACCGAATGCACAAAATAAGAATGTGTCTCATAGATTATAATTTGTTAAAGTGCACTATTTTACTATATATGCTAACCCAAATCTCACACTTATAATTGTAATACACTCGATAAAGATTTTGAAACCTGAGTATAGTCACTCAAACAAACATGACACAGGGTTGATGCCACATCTTTCATTTTACCAAGTGGACAACTTCAACTATGTATGCTGTGATTATCCTTCCGACCTTCATGATCTTCCAAATAAATTCTACTTTGCATAATTGCATAGCATTTAAGCTTCAATGCAAGTCGACAGTATCTAACAATTACTTTAGTAACTTTAGAAGCATTAATCTTTTCTCCTTTTCTCCATAGGGCGGAGGAAATCATATTTGACATTGCATGCAGTATGAATGATAAATAAAATGTGTTGAATCAGAAAAAGAAAAGGTAATTGTAATGTAAGTAAGGAGGGGAAAGCACTGCATAAAATTAGATTGGTTCGGAAAGAAATAAACAACCTGAGAATAATATTGATATATATCTGTTATAGTTAAGACGCGAAGATGTCCATGTAATCCTAAAGCAAGTAGTAGTCCAGCATGAACTACACTGGGCTCTTCAGGTTTGTTATACAATATCCATGTTCTTGACATCTTTCCCTGCGTAAGCACATGACAATGCATCAAAACGTGAGGAAGTAGCATCAAGTAAGAATGGAACTTAGAGAAGCATCTAAACAAACACTGGATAATAACAGTTGGATAAAGCCGCATGCAAATAGACAAAACTGAACCTGAGGTGGAGCAAGCCTTAATCCAGCAGCAACTGCATTGTGAAACTCGGGCCAAGATTTGAGTTCTTGGACATTCCTAACATTTGGATCTAAGTTAACCTAAACAAGAACAAGAGGCAAGACTTACACAAATAAACTTTACAAACACACAATTGTTGCAAGGCAATCATAGGCCAAGGGAGAGGGGCAAATGGGTGGTTAGGATACTGCTCACAAGTGCCTAAAGAAAGCCAACAAATATAATAAGGCTGAAGCCTGAAACATGGGCAATGCCAGAGAAAAGCGTACCATATTAGTTTGGCAAAAAACTACTGAACATCATAAAAAGGAACAACCTTCAAGGATAAAAAGTAAACACTAAAATCATGTGTCCATCTACATTTAGTAAGTAAAACATCAATCTGGCTCCAATCAATTATCTGAAGACCAAACTGCTAATAAAAGAAATATATGCATAGATGGAAATTGATGTACACAGGAATTTGTCCAGACATACTGTTGCATTTTGCTGTGCAGGCAGCCGACCTGCCAAGATAAGCTTGGGAACCGTGAGTGCCTGCAGATGTTAAAACAACTTCCTTAAACACAAGGACTAACTTCTATATTGTCAATTAAAAAATATGCTGAGCTATTCCATTTGTAGAAGAAAGTGAAGGATGGTACCTCCGTTAAGAGAGTGCAGGTTGTAGCAAGTGTAAATGCACCACGGCCAAAGGGAAGGGCCGTAGTCCTTTGAGCAAGCTGCCATAATTGAGCCTAAGGAAAAGAAAAAAAGAGAATTAATGTGACAGACAAACGCTTGCAGATGTATGTGAGGTGTAAAGGATACAGTGATACATAGTCATCAATGTTACAGGCTTAATAGTAACAATGTAGTGTCTCTCTGGTTAATCTAGGGGTGGCAATTTCAGCCCATATAGGTGAAATGAAAACCATTTTGCCCATATTAAATTAAATGGATCACTCATATTTTCTTTCTTTTTCTTAAATGGGTTAATATGGTCTTCAACCTATTTAAGCTCATACAAATATGGACAAAATGGGTTGTAACATGAGAGTCCATATTCAGCCCATATAAGTGAAACAAAACAGTTTGTTTGTTTTTAAAAAACAAAAAAAAATTAGGGGTCGGTTGATGGATGGGGGGGTAAATTTTTTTTCTTTTTGAAAAAACATATTTTTTTTTGTTTCTGGAGAACAAAAAAATTTTAGGGGTAGGTTGGTGGAAGGTTTGGAGGGGGGGAGGGGGGGGATCCATATTTGCCCATATTATATTTGGATGGATTGTAATCCAAACCATTTTTTCTCAACCCAGATTCAACCCATCCAAATCCGATCCAATCCAACCATTTGTCACCCCTAGGTTAATTTATTCAAGTTTTTTCTTTTTATCTTTCTACATTTGTCTTTACTACAGGCAAGTCAGCTGCAGTTCAAAGTTTTTATTTCCTATTTAAGATGCATTTAGAGCTGCAATAAGAAATGTTAACCGGAAGAAAAAAAAAATTAGGGTGCAGTTGTCATGTTCTTTAAAATGTCACCAGCCCAAGGAGAGCATTGCACCAAAATGCGGCTTAGCAATGCCTTTACTTGTTTGCCTTTTTTTCCCAAATCAGTTAGCTGGCTTTCTAACACCTACCAAATCAATGTGTGCCCTAATATAAATTTTGTTCAAAGAACACATATATAGTATTAAATCGGTAATTTAATAAGAAATGAACAGGATACGGAAATGTAAGTTACAAGGTCAAGAGGTGAACAGTGGTTGAAAACCAACAAGAGGATCAGAACAAGAGGCACATGTTGCCAACTTTAAGGAAAAACAATTATCATTACATAGCATTGGGGAAAACAGGTAGCGTTGTCTTTACTTCTGGAAATAACATGTAGCACATACCAAATTATTGAAACGGTATACCTGTTGGAGGTCCTGATCTGATGCACTCGGATTAACAGGTGTTTGAATAACAACAGGCCTAGCAGAGCATAGAAGACGTCTAACCTATAAATCAAAAGCATTGTTTAATGATATTAAAAAAGATAAACAACACAAGTGAAGCACTTGACTGTGCTAGGAACTTTGTGATGAATGCATCGATCAGGTATGCTCGAGAAACAAATTTAATGGTCTAATAAATCATTGACTGGACTGTATCATCATTTACATACTATGGTTTTCACAACAGAATTGACAAGCTAGTGATTAATAAGGAGATCAGTGTAGATAAAGAAGAAATCAAAGCAAGGTTTTATCAAGTATGGTATACAGAGGATCAGCAGTGGAGGGCTAAAGCTAGCTTTGAAAATCTTAATAGCATTACTCAAGCAGAGAAGAGCCGTCTGCAGAGAACTTTTGAAGAAGAGGTAAGAACAGCCATCAACTCTTGTGCACCAGACAAGAGTTTCGGATATGATGGTTACACAATGGCGTTTTATTAAACTGCATGGAATTACATCAAGGATGACATTATGGGAGCTCTCAACCATTTCAACCAGCAATGCCACATGGTCAAGTCCAGCAATGCTTCTTTGATAACCCTTTTCCCAAAGAAGGGAATCTTGCATCTCAGAGACTTCAGGCCTATATCGCTCATAGGGAGTGTACAAAATTTTGGCCAAAGTCTGGCTGAGAAGCTTAAAACAGTGGTCTAGAAGCTGGTGTGAGGGGAACGAAATGTCTTTCTTGAAAAAAAGACAGATCATTGACCTTTCTTTGATTGCAAATGAGATTTTTTTTTGAAACTGGTAATGTTGTATTCCTCAGCATTAAGGTATGCTGGAGACCTCCAAAAAGGTAGTAACAAGCTAAAACAAGAGACTAATGACAGTAATCCTAAAAGATCTACTAATTGTTCAGCATTTTCTATACAATGTTCTTAACAACAAAAATAGAAAGTTTCAATGCAGTTCCCTTTGATTTTCTAAATGTTGTTGAATCTATCTTCAAAGTTTCTTCCATTCCTCTCCCTCCAGATAGTCCACCAGATACAGTGTGGGATTATTCTCCACCACTTCTTCTGTGTCTTGCTTCCCCCTTTCCTATTCCAGCAACTTAATAAGTCTGTTGTGTGCTCTGGCATTGACCATTTTGTCTCTGTTAAACTGAGGATCATAGTCCAAAGCTGAGATGTGACTTTACAATGGAGGAACAGATGATTATTTGTCTCTCTAGCGTCACTACATAACATGCATCTGGACACAATTGGCAATCCCTTTTTCTGCAAGATCTCATGAGTGAGGCTAGTTTTCCTGATTACTAACCAAGCAAAGCACTTGACTTTAGTAGGAGCCATACTTTCCCATACATGCTTCCAAGGACCTATTTGTTCTCAGTCATCCAGGTACCTCTTTCCTATAAATTCTACCTACAGAGAACTTGCCATCCTTATCATGTTTCCATCTAAAAGTGTCATCCTCTACAGTAGTGCCTTTGAAACCATCAATCATCTGCAATAGCTCCACAAACCTGCCTACTTCCCAGTCATTAAGATGCCTCTTGAAGAAGAAGTTCCATCCCTGTGGGGACCAGCTATCAGCCACTGTAACCTCAAGGTTAGTGCATATATTGGCCAGGTGACTTTGATACCATGTGAAATTAGGTCGTAGACCTAACTCACACCCCAAAAGTTAGCTCATAGGGAGGAGGATTGCCCAAGCCTTATAAGGAGTCCACCCATCTCATTAACCACCGATGTGAGACTTTTGTCATTCTTTAACATCTAGTAACATTAAAATCCCCACATACGACCCAAGGCCCATCACACTGACTTCTAATAGCAGATAATTCCAGCCAAAGATTCCTCCTTTCGATTCTTTCACACTCAGCGTGAACCGCACTCAAATACCAAGTGAGGTCTTGGTTAATGCTGACAAATCTACATGTAATCATTTGGTCACCGCTGTCAACTAATTCACCCTACCAATTCCTTTTATCCCATAACACTATGTTCATGGTAGATTGACAACACAAAGGCCTGGGATTTTGTGTAAACTGGATGTCGAGAAATCTTTTGACAAATTTTGCAGGTCCAATATATTAGAAATGCAAAAGCAAATGGAATTTGGAGACCGGTGGATTAAATGGATCAAATACAATCTCTCAACAATAAAGTACTCTATTCTAGTGAATAGGGGACCATCTTGGCTTTTTCTCTCCATGGAAAGGAACAAGGCAAAGGGGACCCTCTTTCCCCTTTTTATTCATTATAGCCATGGAGGGTTTGAGCAAGATGCTGGACAATGCCAGAACTAACCACTGAATTGAACGTTTAATGGTGGAAAGCAAACCAAATCACTCTATCTCAGTTTCTCACTTCCTATATGCAAATGGCACACTAATATTTTGTGGGGCTGAGACACTTCAAGTCCTATATCTCAATCTCACACTCATGCTATTTGAAGCCATTTCAGGGCTTCATATAAACAAGATGAAGAGCAAGATATACAATGTCACTGAAGTTCCAAACTTGTTTGATCTGGCAAAGATTTTGGGGTGCACACGGTTCTTTCCCTTTCACTTACTTAGGTCTCCCCTTGGCTGCAAGTTACAAAGCAACAGAGGTATGGAGTGGAGTGATGGAAAAGGTGGAAAAGAAGATTGGCAAACTGGCAAATGCAGCATTTGTCAATGGATGGTAGGTTGGCTTTAATCAACGGTGTCTTGGACGGTATACCCACTTACATCATGTCCCTCATACCAATGCCATGTAAGGTGAGGGATCTGCTGGAAGGTCTAAGGAGGACATTTCTTTGGAAAGGAAACAGTGAAGGGCACACAATTCATTTGCGATATTGGCAAAGGTCTTATTGCCAAAGGAACAAAGAGGGTTAACTGTCAGAGATCCTAGAAAGCACAAAATAGATTTAAAGTGGTGGTTTCTGGAAATGGAGAATCAAACCTTTGGAAAGAAGTTGGCCATGCTAAATATGACAATTAGATCATTGGTGCACCAAAAGAGCAGACCCTTCCATGGAGTTGGTCTGTAGAAGCATATTAACAATCTGAAGGATGATTTCTATAAACAGGTATCCTTTAAGTTTGGAAATGGCTCTACTGCCAAGTTTTGGAAGGATAAATGTGTGATCAATCAGGCTCTCAAAGATTCCCACCCTAGGCTGTTCCTAAAAGCCACTGAGCCAGACTCCTCAATAGTTGAAAACAAGGAAGGCAGCATCTTGGATATTCAGTTCAGAAGAAACTTACAAGGTGAGAGCTAGGGGAACTCATTGGTTTGTACGAACTACTGGAAGGTTTCTCAATGACTCTTCAACTTCCAGACAACTTAAGATGGGGAGATCGAGCAAAGGGACTTATGGAAGCAAGGCTGATGGAATGACTGATCTTAGGCCTTGGAAAGTGGTTTGGAAGACAAAACTCTCCCACCCCCCTTCCAAAAGTTAAATGCTTCACTTGGACATCCTTTCAGAATGCCATTGTAACTCATGATAATTTCAAGAAAAAAAGGTTTTCAGGTGGTGAGCAGATGCTTTATGTGTCACCACTCACCACAATATAAAGACAGTAAACCACCTGTTGTTGCACTGTCCTGTCGCAGCTGACCATTGGCTTATGTTTCTATCAGTTTTTGTGATCAGCTGAACAACCCCTCTCCTATTTAAACAAAGCAAGTGAAAGGTGGATTTTGTGGAAAGTGGTTAAATCCATCAAGAAGATCTGGCAAATGATCCCAACTTGTATTTTTTTGGGGTGTTCATGGACAGAGAAGAATAGGAGATGTTTTGATGGGACTTCAGACTTCAACTCTTGGTTCTCTCTTAAAACCATATGTTTGAAGAATATTTTTAGTTGGAGCAACCTTTCCCCTGTAAATGGCACTATTCTCCTTTCAGATTTCATCAGCCCCTGCTCAGTGGCTTAGCAGCCTTGAGTTTTTGCTTCTCGTTTAACTTCCAGTTCATACTAGGTTTTTGCAGTACCTGAAGTTCTCACCATTTGATTATGGAATCTGTTTGCATCTTCTTGATGCCTTTTAATACAAAACTTCATCAAAAAGAAAAAGGACAATACACAGAGGATCAAGCTCGTCATATATAAAACTGACATGACAGTCAGGTTTCCATACAAAATGTATGTGGATCGACTCTTAACAAGCGTAATCGGATAGCCACGCAGTTCAGGGATCAAACTCATGGATAGCACTCCTAAAAGTGACGCAGGGTTATATTTACTGCAAAGCAGTGCCTGCAAACATTTATTTTCAGTCATGCACAATATCAATGAACTGACCTCATTCAATCGCAGATCGCGACCATAACGCAACTGGATGCCGGAGTTAAAAATATGCTCCATACCATCAGCCACATATCCCTCAACAGAATCTACATCCTCTAGCTTGTTATCCTCTGACTGTACTGTGTCAGATATTGAGGAAGGAATTGTCACCGGATGGAGGTTCAACATGTAAGGAGCGGACATACATGTCATATTTACATTCATATGGGGCTCAAGCTCCACAGATATTCTTGAATATGCTAAGCGTGAGAAAGCCAAATCCTCCCGACCAAGAAGAACATATGCAGCAGCAGGCCAATCTATTGGAGGAGAATCACGGCATTTATCCAGTGCCTGCATAAGAACAAAATCACCCCTTCTTTAATTAAAAACCAAGTCAAATAAAAAAGAAGATCTTGAATGCATGGAAACATCTGAGTATAACTATGTGATGTGAACTGCTGCAATTAAAAGCAGATGATTATACATCCATTAAGGGTACAAAGATATCATTATGTAACACCCTTTCAGCCATATTTGTGCGTTAGGGTGAATAGATCAGGATATCCAAATTTTGCACTTCTTTATTTTGGATAGTAAATTGGATGCAAATTCTTTTAGCTCTTCACTTACATCTCGCAGAGGAAGAGAGACTCCAGCAGGTAACAAGTCTAACTGTTGTAGACCTACTCTTTCTCCAACCATTGACAAGACAGTTACTTCCTCCGGAGTATTAAACGATCCAGATGCAATAGCACAAGAAACACCAGAAGATAGCCTCTTCCCCAATAGTTCAGCACCACATAACAGGCTATAGAATGATACAATTTTCCGTCCCCAGTTGACAACAGAACTTCCATCTCTGAAGATCAAAGATGGGAGATGACTAATACTAGCAGAACTGTACCCATGCTTCAGGCAGGACTCAAGCCACCTGAATAAACTAGGAGGAGTTCTCTTGGAGGATGAGGTCAGAGATACTTCATGGCCTTTTGAGAGGCAAGGAAAGTCGCGTATGTAATGATCCAAGTAGCAATCCTCGCTCAGGAAAGCTGCAATATCACATAATAGAACCACCAGAAGACCCAAATCTCTGCATTAAGTTAAGTATATTAAGTGGATGATATGAGATAATGGAACCATAGTATGCAAAAGGATCTTACTAACACATCAAGAAAACTTTAATCAGTCATATCGGGGAAACTGCAGAGGTAAATGTGTTAATTCAGTTATTCAGTAAAATATTGCTCAGCACAAATAGTAGCAAGCAAATGGTTGAGTTATTCACTGTTCAAGTAGAGCTAGTTCAGAGTAGTTCCTCAATAGAAACTGCTTTACTTCTTAACTTCTAAGCGTTGAGCTCTACTACAAAGGTAGTTTCCGTTTTCTTAGTAGTTGCTTGGCTTATAGGTATGTGTAGGTGCCTTGGTGGGATTGTCGATAAGCAAGACTATGTTAAAATGTTAACACCGAGTCCTAAACACAATGCCTATTCATTGGCAAGATATGTTTTACCCACTAGAAACTCAATGATCCAGAGCAGAGGCATTCGACCTCCCTACCCTGGAAAAGGGAGATGGCTTATGAAGTCAATCATATGATGTTGATAAAAGTTTTCAGTTGGAAACAACCC
This sequence comes from Solanum habrochaites, assembly GCA_027704765.1. Classification (NCBI taxonomy): domain Eukaryota; kingdom Viridiplantae; phylum Streptophyta; class Magnoliopsida; order Solanales; family Solanaceae; genus Solanum; species Solanum habrochaites. The sequence continues at coordinate 29,988,458 of JAKWJA010002494.1, read as the reverse complement.
TGAGTTCTGATTCAAAATTACCCCAACAACTATCAATCATAGAGTTGAAAACCGACAAGACCAAAAGATATAAACTCATGCATAACTTGCTCCTTTGTTTTTCTTTTTTTCTCAGGGACTCGTGGAGGGTTCTCCTACTCAGCCAAATACATCATATTACAGCAAACAGCTCATCTATAGAGAGATTCTTGCAAGTTCACGTTTTACAGATACCTGGTTATTGGATAATAAACAAATCATTGGAAGTAAATGAAAAAACAAAGGACTCCACAGAAATGCCAAAGTGACGGCCAAACAACCTATATTATGTGACACCATCTTCTCTTTTTTTTCTTTTTTCATGATCATTTGCAAGAGCAATTATGGCATCTGGTCAATCCCGTATCGCCAGAACTATGATGGAATTGTGAGTAAAAAAAAAAGATAAGCAGTTTAATAATTAAATATTTCTACTCAGAGATAATAATTTACAAGTTTTTAGTATAATTCCAATGGCAGACAAGCTATAATTCTAGCCACTCTGTCCTCCATTAGCCACTCAATTTACGAACCAACATTTTAAAAAAAAAAAAAAAAGTGGTTTAGAGATGCAAAGAAAGTTAGATCAGCAGAAGAGCTCAAAACTTTCTCTGTATTCATCCTGTCCAACTCAACCGATTATACAAATATCTTGACATTGGTCACAGTTGAATTATATTTCACAGACTCAGTCTCATTCTATGAAGGCTCCACCAAAAATTTACAATTTTGCCATCTTATGCCTCCTAAGAAGGGCTCCAATTTTCAGTTAAATGTATAAAAATATATCAAAGAGGGTTTTGGTGTTATTTCTTATGGGATAAACAGAAGGATCTACGACATGTACAGTGAGAAAGGGCATCAAAGCTGAAATTAACAGTACATGTGAACAGTTAGATATAGAAGACATTCTATACAAGGTCAAATGTGAGAAGATAAGCTGGAATTGATTCCTCTCTTTTCTCTGCCTCTTTCAGGTAACACGGATAGAACAACATCGTTTTTGGTAAACATAGGAGGATAGTAGGCTTTAAATATGAAAAATTAACTTCCAGATTTGGTTTCCTTACTTGAAATATGTTTTCCCCTCTAATTGTGTTCTTCTTTTTAAATAAGTGCTTTACAAATCACAAGGCTTTAAGGAGATGCTTAGTTACACAAGAGGGTAAGATATCAGTTCATATAAAGATAACAAAAAACTAACACAAGTCTAAAGAGCTGACAAATCAAAGGTCCTCAAGACTAAAGAGCTAATAAAATCCAAAAAAGAATCTGGGTTATATACAGGGGTAAGATTAACCCATCCAGAAAGAGTAGTCAGGCATCTGGCCTTGAGAATAAGACTGGCTAGTTGCAATACCATCAAAACTGTTTTGGTTTCTTTCCAATCATAGAAAATACAAGCAGGAACCACAGACCAGATTCTTCTGATACTTCGCACAGAGAGAGCATGTGTTATTCAGCAATAATATTAGTGAAGAGTTGCGAAGAATTAGTATTAAAAACCCAGATGAAAAATGAACTTAGAAGATGGTTTAACATGACCAATGAGCTGATGAAACAGTAGATGTACGAATAGGAAAGTTACCGTTTACGAAGATTGTCTAGTTTCAAACTTTCGTATACAGTATGCAGTGTATCTAGGGTCTCAGTCACTAATTCAGCATACAACGAGCTTCCACCATTATCTGATGTACCCATGGATGATCCAGGTGAATACAATCCCTGCTGATCAATTGAAGTTTCTGAAAACCCAGTTAAAGGATAACTTTTGCTGTATTGCTTGTGATATCTGCTATTAATAAGAAACTCCCATGAAGAGCATGAAACAGAATCTGAAAGTTTTTCAGAAGTATGACCAGACTCTTTGCATATTTGTTTTATTACGCTTTGAAAGGATTCCCACTCAGAATCAGCAGTCATATCCGCCCCACTCAGATATGTTTGATCTCCATTGCGCCAAAGGAGAACAAGAAAGTGATTATACAACGTAGAGTTCAGCCCCTCAGCCATTGCAGTGATACAATCATTTGCCAAGGACGATGATGGATTGCGTCGCCAAGTACATCGGTAAATCTGAAGTACCAAAAGAAAGTAGGGAATCATAATTCCATCCTGGTCAGAAACTCCAGAGACCTATATCAGACTACATATGGTTATATAAAATAATAAATTTGAGGATAACTTAAAGCAGACTGTCTCCATCCCGACTGATGTAATATCGAAAGTGAAAGTTGAACCCTAATTCTAAGAACAAGAAATAAAGATGAAGTATAGAAAGCAAGACCCAAGATGGGAATTACTGGGCAACAATAATTATAAAAAAGCTACAACCTCTGATTAATTGAATCCAACTTAAAGCTTGCATCTTCTTGATGCCTTTAAGTGAATCTACTTCATCAAAAATAAATAATTACATCCAACAAACACCTATACATTGAGATGAACCCTCAAAAGGAAGGTTTCCTCTTGCAAGCAATCTATTAATAATTTCAAGCAACAAAGCCATCGGCCTCACAGGCAACTCTCTCTAGAGTGAACTCAAATTATCAAACATCATAATCTAAGTATATATGAGCTATTCTCACCTATTTAATAGGTCTAGACTAACTACTACATAAATACCCTAATGAGATAAGGGCCTTCTTAGGCATGGGGCTTGTATTTTATGAATAGCCTCTTTGCATACATAGCCCTTTTCTCCATACTCTGAGTAGTCTTCCAAGCCTCCAAGTAGTGACTCCACAAAAAGTCTACGAACTCCTTAGCTCGGCTTCGTGTGAAATGTTTTGATGAAACTCGGCTTGTCTCACCTACACCCTGCAACCCCACCCACCCTCTCTCTCTTTCCCATTCGAATCATCAATTACAACCTAGCACAATTACTACTATATTTCGCACCTTTTCCTGAACAGTATCTTCTGATGTGAGATTTTGAGTTAGTGATAACAGATTTTGATCTCCACAAACATCTGTCTTATTGCCTTACTTTAACACTTTTACTGTGAAGGCTTTAAAAGCACTGGAGCATTAACGGCGGATCCATATCCCTACTAATGTGGTACACTTAATATATTATTATATACGCTTACTATCTAACAAACAATATACCCAAAGTCTATGAGATTTTGCAGCATATGCAGAACCTATAACAATGAGATTGAGATAATTCAAAAACAACAGCCAAAAGAATAAACATTTCCAATCGTGACAACTTAGTACCATCACGGCCCTGAAAAAAGAAGATAGGTTGGAATGTCAACAAGTGTCAATTATATTGAATTTACGCATATAACACATTTTGGGAACGTCCACTTGTCACCTCTGAGTGGGACTTGTTCCAACTCCAACAAACCGCTTTTGTCAATAGGCATCTTCTTCATTACTTTTTTGGTCTAGTGGACCTTTTAGTCATAATTGGTTCTTCATTCCTAACCCTACTTCACCTTGATTGCTGTTTGAACAAATGGGATGATTAGGCCAAAGTGGTTGGTGAGACAGTAACTTCTTATAGTTATGCTATGTCCTACAAGTGAAATTTCCCTGAAAGTGACATTTCCCTAAGTTTGCTGTGGAAAGCTACATCTCTTATTTTTATCCTATTCCATTCAAACAAACTGTAGTCCCTAATAATTGTTACTGCAATATGACAGTTTGAAGCAGATAAAATACACACATCAATCTTCACCTAGATGATTGTGGAAACGTAAAAAGACATTCTTCATTGAACAGACACATCAAAAGCTACCACATAGTTAGTCATCAGAAAGGAAAATATAGAACTCCGCCCTTATGTTTCAATAGCATGAAGTTCTCAGTACTTATCTTTTGCACAGATAATTTCATTATTTTATATGATACAGAAATTTACTGACTCATCCTAGTCATCCAACGCTCATGGAATTAAAGCAACATGGTAGACCAGATAGAGACTCACAATCTCATCATCTGATGTTTGTCCCATGAATGGTAACAGTCACAAAATGGGACACAGCAGTCACAATGAGAAACTTACAGAACTACTTTAGCCTAAAATACAAAAAGCCAAATAAAGTCAGCAATCATACCTGTCCACTGTTCACAATTACATTGATACGCTCCTCAACAGCATCTGCTAACCCAACAATTTTAGGATCATGCAAAACCTGATCTTTGCCAAGGTGAGACAACTCGAACTCACAAAGGCATTGCTTCCCGCACTGCAATTTTAAAAGGTCATATTTCATGAGCAAATCAAGCACCACCTAGTAAGTGGAAGTGACGCACAAAGATGATGACATCTTTCCACATAAACTTCCAAATATACAACAACATACCCAGTGAGATTCAACTAAGTGGGGTCTGAGGAGGGTAGAGTGTACGCAGACCTTACTGCTACCTCGTGGAGGTAGAGAGGCTGTTTCCGAAAGACCCTCTGCTCAAATGCATCAAAGTTCAGTACAAAAAGAAGAAAAACAATGAAGAAAGCATAGCAGTTAATAAGAAAAGCAATGTAAAGTCTACAAAAATGAGACAGATACAGCAGCAAAAATAGTGTGATAATCACACGGAGAGATGGAAGATTGTCCCTGCCTACATTAGGTGGTCTATATGGACGGGGAAGAACCAGACATATTTTAAAAACAAGAGGTGGATTATGCAGAATCTGAAGCTGAATTTTCTGGTTCTTTTCTTTTTTTGATGTAAACATGAATATCCTCAAGATGCAGAGGATATCCCTAGTATTTTAGAGTACTCTTGACCTTCATAGGACTTCTTTCTTTAGCAACTTTTGGCTGTAAGTATTACTAGAATAGTCCTTGTGTATTCTTCTGCTAATAATAAAGTTACATTTCTCGAAAAAAAATAGTGTGATAATCAAAACGCAATAAACAATATATGGAAAGAACTAGAAGAAAAGAACTAGAAGGGTACGACTAGTACCACGCAACAACCTCAGAGCAAGACAACACTCTACCCCTACTAACCTTTTACCATAATACGCGACATACACTCCTTCCTATTTACAGTCGTGTCCTTGATATATAAAGTTGTGTCATGTCCAGTCTAATCACCTCTCCCCAATACTTTTTTAGCCTATGTCTACACCTCCGCTTACCCCCTACAACCAAACTCCCGCACCTCCTCACTAGGGTGTCAGTGCACCTCCTCTTCACATGCCCAAACCATCTCAGTATCGCTTCCTCATTTTGTCCAACATGGAGGCCACTCCACCTTATTCCAGAAACCCTCATTTCTAATTTTGTCGCTCCTAGTCTGATCACATATCCACAACAACATCTTCATGCATTTTCTAAAAGAGGTTGATAATCCAATAAAATGGGGAGATTAAAGATTGAGGATGATGTTACACATCGTATTGGAGTGGGGTGGATGAAATGGAATCTCGAATCCAATGTCTTGTGACCAAGACTTAAAAAGGAAGTTAAGGTGGTGGTCAGATCAAATAGGTTGTATTGGGCGAAGTGTCATCCAGAAATAAATTCACACATTCGGAAAATAGGAGTAATGACTTATGCCATATTCAGAAGATACATGTTTTGAAGATGAGGATGTTGAGGTTGTGTGATCATACTAAAAGCAATAAAACTAGAAATGAAGATATTTTAAATAAGGTGGAGCCCCTCCGTGGTGGACAAGATGGAAAAATGAGACTCGGATGGTTTAGACATGTGAAGACGAGATGCGTGGATGCACCGGTGAGAAGGTGCGGGAGGTTGGTTATAGAGGGTATGAGGAGAGGCAAAGGAGTCCGAAAAAATATTAGGAAGAGGTGATCAGACAAGATATGACCCAACTTTAGGTTATCAAGGACATGACCTTAGATAGAAGGGTTCAAAGGACACATATTAGGGTAGAAGGTTAGTTGGTAGTGTAGTGTTGTCTTGCTTAGGGTGGTTGATGTTTACCAATGTACTAGTTGTATTACTGTAGTTCTTGGTTTTTACATTCATCATTGTTTATTATTGTTTCAATAATCTATCCTAGTATGTTGTTTATTGTGTTCTGATTATCGAACTATTTTGTTATTGTCGTTGTTGCTCCCTTCCGGTAGACTTTGCATTGTTTCCTTGTTACTTCCTATATTTTCTTCTTTGTATCTAAATTTGCTGCACTTGAATCATGGGTCTTTTGAAAATAGTTTTTCTACCTCCACGAGATAGTGGTAAGGTCGGCATACAATCTACCCTCCCAGACCCCACTTGTGGGATTTCACTGGGTGGATATGTTGTTGTTGTTACTTGTATGACCTCTTGTATTATATTTGGCAACACAAATTATTCACATATTCTTCTTCACTAACTTCTAGTTTTCCCTAGGTCCCATCTCATCTTAATTCTTCATCACAGGTGATGAACATTATTAAGTTATACCAACTGTAAACCAGAAAGAAATCAAAAAAGCTACACAGTTCCTAACAACAATTCATACAAAAATTTAAAAAGAAAAAGGGAGTTTAGAGAGCAAAACAATGTTTGCTGCAAAGATACCAGATACTGTAAAAGTTCAACCTTTTCGCCAAAGAACTTATGTGGAGAAGATAACAGAACATTAGCATTTAGCACACAAAGAAATAACTTTTGCAAAGTAGAGTCACCAATATCTTCAGCCACAAGCAAAATGAATACAAAGGGTAGACATACTCATCATGCAAATATTCTAGGATGCATAAAAAGGAAGTTCTCCACTTTGACAGGAAAGACAAGAGGAATGCAAGTCATGGCGTAGAATTTATCTTCTACTAGCAGGTCAAGTTATGTAAGATAGCCATAGAACTTACATATAGAAGAAGAGTGTTTTCTGATGTCAGCACGACAATGTCCACAAATGGAAGTCCGGCCACTTTAACTCTGAGGATTAGAATTGGTAGTCAAAACACAAAAGTAATAACATAGCAACAGAAAACCAAAATATATAGTAAAACCTAACCCTGGTCGAGTGACAACAACTGGTGCTGCAGAAATTGCTGGAATGCTCCAACTCATGTCAGGCTTAATGTCATAGATAACTTCGGTATTTATTTCTACAGTCTGAAGCCGCAGAGACAACAACTTTTTTTGCTCTTGGAGTAGTAAGCAAATAATGGGTGATGCATCATCATCAGTTGCTAGAAACACCTGAGAGAATTACATGATGCTCTAAACAACAAGCACATATATAAGGACAAAGATATATGAAATCATTCATGGAGATAAGATTTTTTATTTTTTATTTTTATTTTTATATATTTGGCATCTCCTAATTCTTATGGAGATATGATTATAAACTTGGAAGTTAGACGCCTGAATACTGTAGTTCACCTATATTTTAATGCCAAGTACGGACACTAGGAAGAAAAACCTAAAATGTGCTCATCTTGGAGAGTAATGCCCTGTCAAGCAGAACAGTGGAAAAAAAAGAGAAAAGTAACAGTTAGTCTACATTTATGCTTAGGAATACTACCTCAAAAGTGTAGTTCCCCTCCAAAACCAAAAGTGTTATATTATATAGGAGCCTAATACTACCAAGTTACAACCAGTCTAGTTGTGTTGATTGCTTCTGAACTTAAATCTTTGTATGCTGCTCTGTGTTCCTTCAAAACATCTCTGGTTCCTCCCTAGCCATACTTTCCACCATATATAAGATGAGACAATCTTCCATCTCTCCTCCTTTCTCCCTGCCTTTCCATCCTTATTCCAGCATTCAAAAACTCTTTGATCCTTCCTGGTTTCACCAGACCTAAGCTAAGACTGGTTTGATGTCGCTGAGGGAAAAGTCCATTACATCGGCTTAGTGACAAACAGTACAGGCTATGGACTATTTTCAACGACTCCCCTAAGGATTTTGAATACTAAGTTACACTTGTTTTGAAGTTTTCCTGGCCAGGACCAGGCCCCATGACATTTGCTTCACGAACTAGGCTTTCATCAAACCCATAGTAATTTCTAATTAGACGGCAATGATCTTTTTATAAGTTAAGAATGATATGCCAAACTACGATACCTGAGAACCGTTTACAAAGTTTCCATCTGTTAAACGTAAAATTTTACCCTTTTCAATAGAAGTTTGACACATAAGTCAAAAATTGTAGTAGTAGAAGTTACCACTACCTAGTGTCTTTCTTTTTTCACACTAGTAACATTGTATTACAGTCGGTACTTAGGTAGTACTGAAAAAACATATTTACAAAAAGAAGAAAAAGATTAAAGTCCTTCCAATGCTAAAACAGAAACTAGGTGGACCCTAAACCATCTATGATTGACTCAGTCTCATTGGATTGGACATTTGTACACCAAAAACAGAACAACAAAATACATCTAAGCTTGACTTCCTGCAGGTTGTTGTCCCTATTTTCAAAACATCTATCATTTTTCTCTCTCCATTTAGTCCACCATAAACAAGCAGGTATCATCCTCCATCTTTCTCTGTTTGTAGCCCCAACTCCAGCCTCCTCCTAGTGTCTTTCTAATAATAATCATATAAAATCAGAATCGGTGTCATAAGATTATAATAGATTATGGCCACTTCTTCTTCATCACCTACTGCTGAGGTTTTTAGCATTTCAATTAAAACTCCAGATTAGATCACTACGATTCACTATGGACCTTCAAGTCCAGTATTCTGAGAACATATTATTTAGCACGAATTGGAACTATAAAATGAAGATGCATTGTTCACTAAATTCATTTCCCAAATATGATTGTATAGAAAGAAGCATGACATTCTTTTCATCAAGCAACAAAAGAGTCAATAATAATCAACACCTTACTAGCAGCTGTTTGTGAACCCTTTCCTTGCCATATCCTCCGGAATGAAAATTGCTTTGTTAGCACTCCAAGGGGAACATCAGGAAATCTAGAATTTCCCATTTCAATGTTAGAGTTGATGGTTTCAACAACCCATAAAGAATGCTGGAGCTTAGCTGTATAGTAATTCAGAGAAAATGAATGCACTCCATTATCTCTTTTGTCAAGCAGCAAAGAAGGGACAATCTAACAGTTGATTGAAAATAAATAGGAAAAACCTTTGTTGTATGAAACCATCAGGGGTACACAATCTCCAGTCCAAATGGTCCTTTCATCAACTTCTTTGTTAAAGTTCAATTTCCCCCTCTCCTCAATATAGGTTGGCTGTGATAATCACAATAAAAGAAGTGCACTATTATCAAAGTTGGAATTAAAAAACTGGGAGGAAAATTCTACCTCTTCAGCTGACAAATGGAAAACACAATTGGATCACATTTTAATATTACCGAAACCCAAGATTAGAAACAGACTAATACAGAAAATAAAACAATACAAATAAAAACAATAGATATAGAGGGGGGCCAAATAACGCATCATGTATACCTGAGGTTCTTCCAGTGGATCCTTTAATATCAGATGTGAGGACATTGAAGACCCATCTCCCCTGATAGTAAAATCTAAACCATGTACAGCAGTATAATGCTGCTGAGTACTAACATCCCTTTTTGAACGTATTGTATTACGAGCACTTAAAAGTGGGCTCAAAGACGAAAAATGGATATGTGATTGCGAACTCCCTTCAGGTGCCTGTTGGAGGAGTAAACCATATGGAAGAGGCCATATGGAGGTGATGCTACGAGGAAGAGGAACAGATGTTACTTCACCTACATGGCAAACCACTCAACCATTTTAACGTTCCTCTAACAACCGATTGCAATGGTAAAACAACAGGGATTCACTTGGACAAAAAGAGGAAAAATTAAATACTAAAATGGTTGCCATGGGTTTGGTAATGGAAAATTCTAAAAGAAGAAATATAGCCCATTTTGGCCTCCTTTGTACTCGGCTAGTCTTTAAACTGCCAAGAAAGCCTCATTCAGCATCTCAGATTCTTCCCTTATATTCAATTAACTAGTAAATCAAATTCTTAATTCTAAGGAAAATCTTTATATACAATGAGACTACTCAATATGTGGAGAGAAGCTCCACTAAAATAAAACATGCAACAGTAAAACTGGTTCAGTCACCTGATGTGTCATAAATTGACAAACTATCACTCTGTAGAATGCACAGAACAGTGTCTGAAGTATCGCCCATCCGACACCAACATGCCTAAAATACCATTAAAAGTTGATTATACATCCGTTGAGAAAATTGGAAAGAATGCACATGACAAATGATTAAAAAGAGTAATGAATGAAACTAAATCAAAAAATAAGTAACTAACAAATCATAAATGAAGTTCTATATATGTGAGATGTGCCATAAGCTAAGCACAGCACCAAAATGGAGGGTGGAGAGGACCTACCAGAACAAGAAATGAATGAAAATAAAATTGGAGAATACTACAAGGACATGTAAATTTATGTGAAACCACATGTCAGCCATACAGAAGAGTTCATCTCAACATTCTAAACAAGTCAGTCATTCGCATGTTTATTGCACATTTGACAGTGTATCTAAAGTAAGAATATCCACAGTTGCAGATGAGATGGATACATTTTCATTCACATGGCTCAAAATTAATTTTCAGTTAAGCCAGCCATGACTTGAGCTAGTTTTGCTGATTCACCGAGGGAGAAGTGTTCCTTATGCTCGGCTAAGACACAATTAAGGTAAGGTGGGAAAGAAAGAGTGTTACCATGATTTATGGAAGGAAAAAAAGACATCAAAGGACGAAAGCATATGGAAAAAATTGGGTAAACTCAATAAGGTGATACAACTAGAAAAAACCTTTTTTCTGAATGTTGATTCAATGATTGAAAACCATTTTCTAACCTAGGTAATGGTAGATTGAGTTTTTATGATTGCAGAGTTACCTTTATCACTGTGGAGGGTGATGTGAACCTCTTATAGACTCGTGAACCTATGCTCCATATAATCCTACAGAATACAAGTAAGCCAAATTTTACGTGTTGATATTCACACAACAAGAAACTGAGAATTTCGACTATGTTGATGGCAATTTTGTAAACTTAAACAACAATCAAAGAGAAAAGATTGAAAAATAGAAACTTTTAACGGATAAATATACTTGTTCCCTCTTATAAATAGCTCGTGATCGCTCCGGTCACTTGGAGAAGGCAAATCGAGTTCATCCGCTTCATCTCTTTGTTTGGTCACTTCTGGACTGAAGAGGAAGTAACGATAATCATCCACACAAGTATCGGAGGGTTTGCCATCAAGAGCTTCCGCAATCAAGCCAAAGGGCTTGAAGTCACCCAGAATGGTAAGTTCACGAGCACCAATAGACATTTTCGGAGCCAAATAGCCTTGGGAATGAATGAATACCCAGAAAGTATTCTCAATTGGTCTCTCCCGACTCTTTTTCTTTTCTATTTCTTGGTTTGTGTTGAATCAAGTGGCTATGATATTGTCTGCGGATGGTTTCTTCCACAGTGATGGACAGAGGATTTTTTCAGCGTGAAACACACCTAAGTTATAGGGTTTCACCCTTGTTGAGTCGTCCACCACCGTATCAGCTCTTAAAAGCACTGTGAAACCAGTCGGCAGTCTGCACCCTGCGCCGCTATCGCCCTAAAATTCCAGTGATAATTTCCAGGCAAAAGTAAAATGAAATATGAAAGACAAAAAGGGAGGGAAAATATATTGAAGATACCTTTTAATTTATTTATTTTTGGTAATCAAGACGAGTTAATATTGATTATATAATATGCATCAGAACAACAGGATCAACCACATTACTTGTAGCAATACAGACTAAGTTATGTCTTGGATTTATACATCCATTAGTAATATAAATATTACTGGATTTAGTGACACCGACAAAACAAATTTCATTCTTGTCTGATTTTAAAACATCCAAAGCAAACACTGAGAATTAACTATTCTTCAAAAAGCTTTTCTTTAATCATCTTCCCCTTCTTGGCTAGCAAGTCGGTTGTCTTGTTTTGTTCTTGAAACTCATGCTTGATCTGGGGCCCCCCAATTGTACAAACAATATTTGTATAAGCATTTGAGTTAGGACTTAAAATATTCATTACGTCGACAAAGTCCGTAGAGATCTCCATATTGGATATTTTTCGTCTCTTGGCTAGTAGCAATTCACGTAGTAAGGTTGTAAAATCTGCGTCTGCCGAGTTAGTGCTAATTTTGGAGATGCACTTTGCCACCCAACTTTCTTGCATATCTCTTATTATACCTCATGTGCCCCCTTCTTTGGTATTTACATTAAAGGAGCCATTAATATTTAATTTTAATTTTCATGTGGAGGGGGGGGGGGGGGAATGGGTTGTGTGAGGTCTAGTGTTCGGATATTTGGGGGAGTTATACCCTTGTGCTAAATAAATTAATTTCATATCTATTTTTTGAAGAGTTAGGGGAATCTCCTTAGTTAGATTATGATACGGGTTATTGTTTCTGTTAAGCCATATATTCCACATAAAGGAATGTGTCAGAGATGCTCGGATTTGTCCAATGTTTTCGAACTACAATGCATCCCAGAAAGATATCTCTACACATTTCAATTTCTCCATAAAAGTAGCAGTTAGGGCTAAGGAGAATGCATGTGGAGTTTGAGATATTGGTTTGTAAGTAGTCTATTATGAGTAACTAGCCAATGTAAGAATTTAATTTTGTTGGGGCAACTAGGTTTCCATAGCCAATGATAATTTACGTTTGCATAAAGGTGCTATTGTGGCTCCTCAAGGCATTAGAAGCTAACTTTTTGGAGAAGGCTCCAATTTCAGTAAGGTCCCAAACATTTCTATCCCGAGGGAAAGAGTTTTGAGGAATATGAACAGCTTTAACGAGGTTCTTAATGTATGTAGGGAGCTCGAGGGAGAAATCATTAAGGGACCACATTTTATCCTTGATTATGTCATATATCTTAAGATTCAGGTCTTTAAGATTGACGGGTCCTACTACTAGTGTAGAAAGCGCGTTATTATTGGGAATCCATCTATCAAACCATACGGAGATTTCACCTCCTTTGCCAAGGTCCCATCTGCTATTATTTATGCATTTTTCCCATCCATACATAATGTTTTTCCAAACAGGAGTGGAGGATTTTAAGTGATAGTCGGTCTTATGGAGGTTCAAATTCCTAGTATATATTTTGTTGCGGAAAGACGCCCACAGCGCATTGTTTTGGTTGTACAAGTGTCACGCTACCTTAGTGATCAAAACTCTATTTTTAATAGCACATTGTTGTAGTCCTAGTCCTCTTGTACCCTTATCTCTAGTAAGTATCCTAGTTGAGCAAGTAGAGTTTCTCTTTAGCCATTGTGGTACCCAGAGGAAGTTTCATTGAATTTGGTCTATGTGTTTTTAACGGAGACCGACATCATAATAAGTTGCACGACATGGTTAGCCGTGCTACTGAGGGTGGCCTTAATTAGGGTGGAGTGTTCCATATCAAGGAATTTAGTTTTTCAGCCGGCTAGTCGTGTTACATATTGTCCAAGATGATTTGAAAGTCGTTTGTGAAAAGTTTTTTGTGAAAATGAGAAAGCCTGAGTATTTACAAAAAAGATTGTGTAGCTTTAATTTTTAAGATGTTAGAAATCATGGTTCAGACAGAGTTATTGTTGACACTAGAAAAGAGAATTTTTTATTTTGAGGTATTAATACTTTGACCAGACTATGAGCGGAAACATTTAAGAATCTAATCATCGACATGATTGATTTTCTTAGTTGCTTGGATTATTAGGATTAAGTCATCAGCAAAGAATACGTGGGATAGGTGTGGACCATGAGAATAAATCTATATGGAGGACCATTTTCTTTGAGTTATCGTTGAATTAATTTGGTGGGAGAGTACTTGAGTACTTCCGTACATGGTATGAATATGTAGGGGGATAGGGGATCACTTCGACGTAGACCTCTCAATGTATTAAAAAAGTTTGTGCAGGAGCCATTGCATAATATGGTTGTTTTGTTTGTGGTTATGCACGACATGATGAAGTTAACGATATTGGTAGGGAAGTTAAAGTAATGGAAAGTGTGCTTACAAAGGACCATTCAACTTTTACAAATTTTTTTCTAAGTCAATCTTGATTATTATATTTTCAAATTGTCCTTTCATTCTCCTATAGAGGTTGACGACTTCTTAGACAATGATTGCATTTTCTGTGGCTTGCCTATTTGAGAGAAAACTTGTTTGGCACAGTCCTATGAGCTTATCCATTAAAAGTTGCAGCCTAATGAGAAAGGAGATGTTACTTAGGTAACTAGAGTTAGTTATAACAAATAACAGTTAGGAAAACCTGTTAGATTAGTTAGTTGTTAATACTTTAAGTTGTAGAACCTATATAAAGTAGAAGTTTTAGTTAGTATAGTTATTCATTCAATTCATTTTGTAATCCTTTCTAATGAGAAAATTGAAGATAATTTTCTTCTAGAATATTCTTCATTCTGTTCAATTGTTTCAACATGGTATCAGAGCTTTCAGCCATTAATATGGTCTGAATTGAAGCTTAGCAAGGTAGAATTGAAGCTGTTGTTGAGTTCAACAATGGCTGTTACGGTTGACAATGAATTGCCGGAGAAACTTAGTCACAATCACCCTCTTTTTTGAGTACTGCAGATACTTCTGGAGTTGTATTGAACTCTATTCAGCTTACAGGTTCTGAGAATTATTTTGTATGGAGCAGGTCGATGAGAATAGCCATACTTGGAAGAAACAAGTTGGGGATAATCGATGGAAAGTGCAGGAAGGATGGATTTGGTCCTAATCTGACTGATTTATGGGAGAGATGCAGTGCAATTGTTCTTTCATGGATCATGAATTGTGTTTCCAAGGAGTTATTGGGTGGAATTGTTTACTCTACAGATGCATGCTCTGTTTGGCGAGATCTCAAGGAGAGATTTGATAAAACGGATGGGTCAAGGATCTTTCAATTACATAGGGAAATTGTCACATTGGTACAGGGTACAAGTACTATAGCAGAGTATTTTACAAAATTGAGATTGTGTTGGGCAGAATTTGATTGCATCGCGCCTTTTCCTGGTTGTAATTGCACGGAATCGCGAGGTTTTGCAGAATTTATGAAGCAACAAAAGTTATTGCAATTTTTACTGGGTCTTAATGAGACTTATGAGCAGGCTCGAAGTCAGATCTTGATGTTAGTTCCTCTTCCTTCTGTCAATCAGGCCTATTCAATGATGATTGAAAGAGAAAGCCAATGAGTCATAGCACATTCAGCTAGTAATGTTGCGAATCTGGAAATAGCAGCTCTTATGACTACTCGTCAAGTTCCTAGTAAGTTTAAAAGGGATTGGAATGCTCAGTGTGATCATTGCAAGATGATCGGTCATACTAAAGCCAACTGTTATCGGTTGATTGGATATCCTTCCAACTTCAGATTCAAGAAGAAAGTCCACAGATGATGCAGCAATATGATAAGTCATCACATCTCAATCAGTCTAACATGGGAAAGCACAAGGCTGATGATGTACCAGAATCTTCCTCTTCAAATATGTGCAGATTATCTGATTCAAATATGGGAAGTAATTTTTCTGTTTCGTCTTTGTATGAGAGTGCCTTCACAGATAAAGCATTTTCTTCCTATGCATGTAATGATGATAAGGAATGGATAATAGACACAGGTGCATCCAACCATATGATCTCTCATAAAGAAATGCTAAATTTTAGGAAGCCTGTTACTGCTTATAATAAACATGTATATTTGCCAAATTGAGGGATTGTAAAGGTATCACATATTGATAGTTGTGAATTGATGGATGGAAGATCTGTGAAAAATGTTTTATACATTCCTGATTTTAGATATAATCTGCTTTTAGTATCTCAGATCACTAAGGAACTACAATGCTCAGTTCATTTTTTCCCTGACTATTGTGTGTTCCAGGACCTCTCAAGTGGGAAGGTACTGGAGATTAGTGAAGAAAAGAATGGCCTCTATTTGATGAGTCACAAAGGGAGTGGTATTGATTGCTCACCAAAAGGGATTGTTGCTTACAAGAATAAGCTGGACATCCTTCTTTGGCATAGAATGATGGGTCATGCCTCTATAGGAACTATGAGTCATTTTTGTAATATTGATCTTAATGAATGCAAAATGATTTTAGACAGGTGTGATGTGTGTCCACTAGCTCGACAAACCAGATTACCTTTTCCTAATAGTGAGGATCGATCTTCTTGTATTTTTGATTTGTTGCACTTGGATGTATAGGGACCATTTCATGTTTCTACCTTTGATGGTTATAAAATGTTTCTGACTATTGTGGATGATCATTCTCGTATGACTTGGATATTTTTGTTGAAATAAAGAGTGATGTGGTAGTAGTATTGAGAAACTTTTTTCAGCTAGTCAGTACACAATTTGGAAAATGAGTCAAAGTATTGAGATCAGATAATGGCACTGAATTTGTCAATTCTAATTGTCATGCTTTGTTTACATCTCTTGGTATTATACATCAAAAAACATGTGTTTACACACCACAACGAAATGGGGTGGTAGAGAGGAAACACAGATACATTTTAGAACTGGCAAGGGCTATCAGATTCCAGGGTTCTATACCTATTAAATACTGGGGTCATTGTGTGCTTGGGGTTGTTTACATGATGAATAGGTTGCCATCTACAACACTCAACAACAAGTCTCATTTTGAAGTTTTCCATGGTGTTAAAGGGTCCTTAACACATCTCAGAACAATGGGTTGTTTATGTTATGCTAAGTGTTTACCTCCTGGTGATAAGTTTGAAGCCAAAGTTGTTCCTGCAGTACATATGGGTTATTCTGAAGTTACAAAAGGTTATGTGTTGTATAATCTAGCAACTCACAATTTTTTCATATCTAGAGATGATAGTTTTAGAGAGGATTCTTTTCCTTTCTAGAATACATCTTCCTCTCCTACTGTTTTCCTAGACATATTTGCAGACATTGATGATTCTCCTATTAATGACTCACATTTGTCTCCTCAACATGATGTTGTTCCTGCTATCCCAGACATTGTTCCTGATATTGTGGTTGATGATGTTGATATTCCTACTATGCCTGCTGATATTGAACCTATGCCTTTGAGACAGTCACACAGAGTTAGGAAACAACCTACATGGATGACTGATTTTGTCACACATGCTGCTTCTACTTCATTACATCATCCTTTATCTCATTGTTTGCATTATGCTAATCTCTCCTCACAATATCAGTCCTATTTGTGTGCTTTCTCTAGTGTCACTGAACCTAAGTCTTACAAGGAAGCATGCTCATATCCTAGATGGATTTCAGCTATGCAAGAAGAGATTCAAGCACTTGAGGCAAATAAAACATGGCTTATAGAATCCTTACCTTCTCACAAGAAACCTATTGGTTGTAAATGGGTTTATAAGATAAAGTTTAAGGCTGATGGTACAGTGGATAGATATAAGGCTAGATTAGTTGCCAAAGGTTACAATCAAAGGGAATGTCTTGATTATCAAGATACATTCTCACCTGTTGTGAAGATTGTCACAGTGAGAAGTGTTTTATCAATTGCTGCAGCCTCTCATTGGCATATACATCAGATGGATGTGTATAATGCCTTTTTACAAGGTGACTTGAATGAAGAAGTTTACATGTCTTTGCCTAAAGGTTTTTCTAGCCAGGGGGAGACTTCAGGAATGGTATGTAGGCTAGTAAAATCATTATATGGATTGAAACAGGCAAGTAGACAATGGAATGTTAAATTGACTGATGCATTGGTTGATCTTGGTTTTAATCAGAGCAACCTAGATCATTCATTATTCATAAAGAGACATCATACACAAATAGTAGTGATCTTGGTATATGTAAATGATATGTTGATAGCTGGAAATGATTTGGTGTTAATAGAGCACACCAAACAAATATTACATGCTAGATTCAAGATTAAGGATCTTGGAATTTTGAGATATTTCCTTGGCATAGAGTTCAGCAGATCAAATAAAGGTATACTAATGAACCAAAGGAAATATGCTTTGGAATTGATAGAGGAGATATGATTGACTGCAGCTAAACCATCTTGGACACCACTGGACATCAACTTGAAGTTAACAAATACATTGCTAGATAAAGTTATGAATGTTACAAATGATCATGTGTTGGCAGACAAGGGTCCATACCAAAGATTGATTGGACGATTATTATATTTGACACTAACTAGGCCTGACATTGGGTTTGCAGTACAGACTTTAAGTCAGTTTTCGCAATGTCCAAAGAAATCACACATGGAAGCAACCCTCAAGGTGGTAAGATACATAAAAAGAGAGCCTGCAATGGGAGTTTTGCTGAGCAGCAAGAAAGACAGGGAATTAATAGCCTTCTGTGATGCAGATTGGGCAGCATGTCCAAATACAAGAAGATCAGTGACAGGGTTCTTAATCAAACATAGAGAGTCTTTGATTTCTTGGAAGTCAAAGAAACAAACGACTGTATCAAGGAGTTCAGCCGAATCAGAGTATAGAAACATGGCTTCTACTATATCAGAATTAGTTTGGATTATTGCATTATACAAAGAATTAGGGGAAGAAATACATCTACATGTAAAGCTCTTTTGTGATAGCAAAGCAGCTTTACAGATAGCAGCAAATCCAGTTACCACGAAAGAACAAAGCATATTGAAGTTGACTATCATTTCATCAGAGAAAAGATACAAATGGGGCTGGTTCAAACACTATATCTGAGGACACAAGATCAGCAAGCAGACATTATGACAAAGGGGTTGGCAATAGCACAACATGAACATTTGGTTTCCAAGCTGGGAGTTTTGAATATATTCACACCCACCAGCTTGAGGGGGAGTAACGAGAAAGGAGCTGTTACTTAGGTAACTAGAGTTAATTATAACAAATAACAGTTAGGAAAACCTGTTAGATTAGTTAGTTGTTAATACTTTAAGTTGTAGAACCTATATAAAGTAGAAGTTTTAGTTAGTATAGTTATTAATTCAATTCATTTTGTAATCTTTTCCAATGAGAAAATTGAAGATAATTTTCTTCTAAAATCTTCTTAATTCTGTTCAATTGTTTCAACACAGCCTATAGGAAATTATTTTGGTAACAATTTTATAGCTAAGGTTGCAAAGACTGATAAGACACAAATTCTTTAAGCTAGTGGTGTTCTTACATTTAGGGATTCTAAAAACATATGTTTTATTGCTATTCTCAGGAATGCATTGTCAATAAATACATTTTTGCAGAAGGAGACAACGACGAAGCCCATTATATTTCAAAATATGGTAAAATAGGAGGTCAAGACCATGCAGCCCAGGTGTTCTTAGGGGGTTTAAAAGAGTGAATTATTCTTGATATCCTCTTTGAAGGGAATGGTATTTATCAGCTTTAGAGAAGGTTACTGGGCTAAGTGGTACCTGGTAAGATTGGATTTCGAGTGTCTAGATTTGAAGATATAAGAATAGAAGGATTCTATATGGTTCAAAATTGTGTTGGGTCTTCTATCCATGTATTGTCTTCTCTTTGAAGACTTTGGATTCTATTTCTTTATCTCCTGATGAAGTTGTGAATGGAAAAACTTTGTGTTAGCATCCCCTTCAATAATCCATCAACCTTAGATTTGAGTGTTCAAAGTCTTCTTCTTGTTTAAGGATACTATTGTAGTCGTTAATGAGATCTTGTTCGATGTTTAATAAGAAGGAGACATTTGGATAGTTGGAATATTTATTTTTGCACTTGATCCTTTCAAGGATGTTCTTTTTCTTTTTTAATATAATTCTGAAGGTTTCTTTAGTCTCGATGCAAGAGCGGACACACCTTATAGCAAGGTATGTCATCCGACACTAATTCGTCAAAATTTTTCATATTTATATTCATATAAAACCTGAAAAAATAGAATATGATTACTAGTAAAATGAATCATATTATATGGTCACATAAGTGATCTTGGCCTGTTGGTGGGCACATATCTTGTGTGCATGAGATTTGGAGTTTGATTCTCAACGGACCTTTTTTTTTATGAGAGTTGCAGTAGTTTATTTAATTATGTTTATTAATATGTCTTAAGTAATTTTTATTAATATAATGTTGTTATATTTTTATTTTAAATATCGACACCGCTTACACAAAATTTTGTGTATGCTATTGTACAAATGGATACATCATCCTTGAAGTTGGAAGTTGTCTCTAGTATATTGAAAGTTCATGTTTTCTCCACTACTACAGGAAAATCAGGAAAATCCGAATGGATTCTGGGTAGATGGCGCACCATCGGAGTAAGGAAGAAGTGAGCCAATCATTATAAGTAAAGAAGTGATCGGGCCTTCTAAATATTAGACTGTCTCTATTATTATATTTTTTTGAGAAAAGACATAAAGTGACACCTGAAGTTTCCCCAATTTTTAAAAAGACATATTAACTATGTAGATGTCCCATTACCCCCCTAAACTATTCCGAACATATATTATTACATCATTTTTGGATCAATTCCAGATTTTAAATGGCAAGTGTAATCACACACCAATCATTATGTGACACGTGTTAATTCAATTTGAAGCGTTATTTTTTTTCATTTTAAGTTTTTCTTTATTTCTTTCTCTTACTTTTTGACTTATTTTATTTTTATTATTTTTATTTTAATTTCATTTTAATTTTTAATTCATCTTCCATCCCAACTTTTAAGCTCCCTCCATTTTCTTTCTTTATTTCTTTTTCTTCACCTATTGTCTTCACCTAACCCCACACCCATATCAAGTTGAGACCCTCCATTTTCTTTCTCTTTTCTTCTTCTTATTTGGTCAAATTTCTTACTTTCCAAAATTATACTATTTTTTAGACTTTGTTGAGTTATTGATAACAAAACTAATTATTTTTCTAAGAAAGATCAAAATTTTGAAGGTATCATCATTTAATTTATCTCATTTCCATATAAATTCAAAACTAGAAATGATAATTTTGAAAGCATAAGAATTCTCCAAAAATTGAAAAATTTTAATTAGAATTTGGATAAAAAACTAAATAATGTCTACTAATCATCTTGAAATCTAATGGGTTTATCACATTTTTTGAAATGTATTAAAATATCTATATAAAATTTTAAAATTAAAGAGAGTTAAACTAATAGTAGAATAAAAGACAGATGGAGTTGCGGTAAAAAGTGACATTGAAAGTGATAAGTTAATGAAGATGACAATGAATTATTGAAGAAGAAGGAATAAAGAAAAATAAAAAAATAATAAGGAGAAAAAGTTAAAATAATTAAAAAAATAAAAATATATATTTTATAGTAAAATTCTTGTAAAAATAAAATTATATTCATTTTTTTAGTTAGTCACGCTCTTTAAGAGAGTGTATACACACTCCATGCCAGGTGGACAAAAAATGATATAATAATATCAGTTCAGGATTGTTTGAGTGGATAATAGGACACTTGCATAGTATAGGTGTCTTTTTAAAAATTCGGGACAACTTAAAGTGTTACTTTATGTCTTTTCTTTATTTTTTTATTGATCCATGTATACTTACTACTCTTGAACCATAAGTCAATAAATTTGCAGTGGTTGACAATAGACTAAAAGTCCTTGGTGATGAAGTGTTCAGGGGGTTTCCGCCAAATTTTTTTCTTTTATTAAGGAGGTCGTTAAAGTTTCCACATATTAGCTATTTCCCCGAGTAATTATCCTTCATAGAGCGTATGTTCTCCCTCAAATTCTTGTAGCAACTAGCATAAATACAGTTAAGTAACCAATATTCATTATGGATAGTTACCTTGATCATGACATGAATTTTCTGCCAGTGGTAGCGATATCATCGAGTCCCAGAGGTTATCATCTCATAGGATAAAAATGCCACCAGAGTTCCCCATCGTTGGTACTTTAGTCATTTTGTTAAAATGGAACTCGTCAAGCATTACTTGGTGATTTTGTAATTTTTTTCGAGAAGGGAACTAGGGGGTTGTGATAATTTAAAAGGTTTCTGAAGTTTCTTATGAAGTCGGGACCATTGGCTCATCTACAATTTCATACTATTAAATTCATTAATTTGTTGAGGTTCAATGGGTTTATTGGTGGAGTGTTTCCTATTGCTTGTGGTTGGGCATTCAGATTGTTAAACATTGTGAGATTCATAATTTGCACATATTTCTCTACTTCTGGATTGAAAAGGGTCTTGACATCTATTGCGTTTTTAAGAGATTTTGCAGACAGATGAGCATGTATTTTTTTTCGAATCTCTTTTTGTATATCATTATTCTTATTTCTTTTAATATTGAGATCTTTGTTCGAGTTTCTTTCATTAACTCCAATGTTTCTTCTATTTCTTGTGTGTTGGTAAGCATTGGACGAACTTGTATTAGGTTCATTGAAGGTATCTAGGATGTAAATGCTTTGTTATGTGGTATCCGAGCAATTGTGTTACCCATTGATTCGGGTAATGTCGAGGCCAGGGATAGAAGAGCTGTCCCCGGGGTGTTCCTTGCATCATCCAGTGGTGAAAAATACAGTCTACTTCCTGTGGATTCTGTATGTTTGCGAGAACATAGGGGTTTTTATCGTGGGTGGTATTTTTGGTTTATGGTGGAGGGGGAGGGTATGGGGGTTACCTAGGCCGGGATGTGAAAAAAGGCATTATTAGGAATTGTTTGCTCATTGAATGAGATAGGGCATTCAACATCCATACATGAGTATTAAATGTCTCCATGACCACCCGCATTTCTTCCAACACTATTCGAGCAAGAAATATCGAGTTTCGAACTATGATCGTCGCCTCATTCTCTCCCCATAAGGACTGTAAAGGTCAGAGGCTTATTTTCAGCCAAGATATAGTAAGAAATGTCTAAAAAGGTGGGTGAGATGAGTGATTGGATTTGTCTGCGGAGTTAAGTCCATTTAGCAAGAAGAGTGAGATTGGTATTTTTTTGATTCATTGATGTAGTATGTACACGTAATGGAGGATTTCAGTTGTGGAGTCTTTGTATGCGTCTTAGAAATGAGCGGGGGTTCTTGACATTATCAAAGAGGAAATAACGAAGTTATTAGGGTAGTTAATATAGGTGGAAGTATTTATTTGAAGTTTCAGGATTCTCGGGATCTTGATTGGGGGTTAAGGAGTTAATAGAAGTGAGGGGTCCTTCTAAAAGTGGTGCGATGGTCAGGGTTCAGATTTTTAAAATTTAGGGGTAAATATCTTATTACAAGTTTAGTAGTATTTGATAAAGATTTGGTGTTTTCATATGTGGAAAGAGGAGTGTCCACGTTAACTCTAACTAATATTGGTGTATTAAGTAGATTTACAATGGGTCCACTTAAGGAATTTGAAGGGTTATTTCTTTTTGGAGGTGGGGACATTATTAGAGGGATATGGGATTCATAGGGGTTACTAATATGGGTCAATATAGGGTCAGGATTAGGGACCCCATTTTCTTAGAAAAGTGTGTTTTATTCCTTAAATGAGTGTGTTTTAGTGTTGCTAGTACTGGATTTCGAAGCGTCAAGAAAAATAGTTATGTTGATGTAGAGATTTGTTGGTTAGTTTAGTGCATATGGTTTCCGATGACATGGTGATTATTTGAGTTTTCCTACATAATTGGGAGTTTAGGAACTTGCTAGTAGTTGCGTGTATAATGTTGACTTTAAAACAATCGTCATCTGTGACCTTAATGATTGTGTTCTTTCTTACCTTTGTTGTTTGGATGTTTGCTTGTGTTGATTTTTAACCTTTTTTGAAAGTCACAATTTATCATGCATTATCAGATAGTTTTATTATAGTAACAATTGAATATGGTGTTATGTCTTCTTTTTATTTCAATTAGGGGTATGGATGATTAGTGTAAAGGCATGTTGCATTGTGTGTCCCAACCTTCCACAGGAAATACAAATCACTTCAACACCTTCATAAAGTATCCCTTGTTTTAGATGGCCTATGAAAAATATGTTTTTGATGGGGATTTCCAGTGGGTCTTTAATGAAGATGTGTGCATATCTTTATCTTAAGGTGGATGAGGTACATATATCTGTTTTCACTAGTCTTCCTAATTTTTTTCCAATCATCACAAGGATTTTGTGATCGTAGTATCCTGTAGGCGATTCTGAAAGTCGAATCCTGATAGCATAATATCGTTTCATCTGCTTTCGATGTCATAAATTTTGGGTGCTATTTTTAAATGGAGAGGAAGAATTCATTTACAAATCAGGGGCCATTTTCGAGCCCTAGTCATGTTTTACTCTTTGAAGAATTTCATTGTAAAGTAATCATAATTCAAATCTCCTTTATGGGACTCCAAAGTAAGGATAGTTCTCGTTTCAAATATTCATGCTCATTTTTTTGCCAAGTAATTTAGTAATGACTACACTTTAAAGAAGAAAACAATGATGGGTTTCAAGGCATAGCTATTATTTATTTATATATTTTGCCTTTTTTGGGCTACTTTTGCAATGATAAGTTGTAGTTAGGGAGTTGACTAAGACTTGTAAGATTATTTTTTCCTAATTTTATTAGTTATCTCTTATAAATATTGAATTTCTTATCTAATTTTAAATTTTACAATTGTTGTAGAATTTGATTAGACAACAAGAATGATGAACACACTGACGGACGTAGTGAATATAACAAATATAAATCCCTACGTGACGAATACAACAATGGATATAAACCTCTGAATGGTGGATATAAATCCCCAAGTGGCGGATATAAGCCTCCATATGGCAGATGTAATCCTCAACATGGTGGATATAAGCCTTCAGGTGGTAGACATAAA
Source organism: Solanum habrochaites (assembly GCA_027704765.1). Taxonomy (NCBI): domain Eukaryota; kingdom Viridiplantae; phylum Streptophyta; class Magnoliopsida; order Solanales; family Solanaceae; genus Solanum; species Solanum habrochaites. Next base: position 29,963,848 of record JAKWJA010002494.1, on the reverse strand, counting down.
CCCCCACATAGTGAACACTATAACAGATATAAGCCTCTAAGGGATGGTTATAAGCCCGTGACGGGTCATTTGGTAGGGAGTATTAGAAAAAATAGTTAATGCATTATTATGGATTAGTTATACATCCTACATGATATTATAGGATACATTATTAATACCTTCTATTTGAAGGTAATTAGTAATATGATTTAATATCATGGAATAAGTCTATATAATGACAAAAATATCTAACAAATAAGTTTAATAATTTTATTGATTTTATGTTTTAAATTTGTACTAGTAAATTTATTAAAATAAATTAACTTACAAATTATTTAGAGAGTGTTATTTATTACTAAATAAATCCAATACCAAATCAATACAATATTTGAATTGTGAGTTTTTTAATATTTAGAAATTAAAAAGACAAATATGTCACCACATGACGTATATATATATATATACTTTTTGATATACAGTATTGTCAGATCTGTAATTTAAACATAGAAACTTGAACCAATTAATACAAATTGATAAGGTCTAATTTATAATAAGAAGATCCGATCACCATTGATGAAAAAGTCATTAAGAAAATTCAAAAGAAAGTTGCTTTCGCATAGGAAAATTCATGAATGTTTTCCAATATTATTTTAGAAAGTGAAAGCACTCATCTATGCGTTTTAGTAGTCACGGTAATTGTAATTTTGGGGTTCAAATGGTTGGAAAAGGTTATTGTACCTAGTTGTGTGTATGCCTCATTCTTTAGATGAGATTATTTTATTAATGAATGTCGTAGTATAGGTAATATATGTTTTTATTGGTTTATGTTTATGGGGATTGAACAAACAAGGTCGGGTATCTGCGAGTATTAACTCATAGAAGTTTTGTGTATACATTAAAATTATTTGGATGAAGTTTGTATTAGGGGTAAGTATTTTCTTAGCTATCTCTCGAGGGTTTGAATGTCAAAACTCTGGTTCGATTTGTCTTAGTGGGTAGAAATAATTATATTTTAAGTTGGCTAAATCATTAGAGGAGGATTCACCGCTTGAAGAAATAGACCGGGGTGTGCACGAAGAAATTGATTTGTTTGGTATTGGACATACCATGCTTATGCTTCTGTTTTGTGATGAGTTAAAAAAAAATATTGGGCATACCGTGCTTATGCTCCTGTTTTGTGATGAGTTAAACAAAATATTGATGAAGTTTTCTACCTTCATCAGTGCTTTAGTTGTGCTAGTTGCAACCATAGAGTATGAAGGATGCTGAAGCGTGGCTTTGTGTTGCCGCTTGAGAGCACATTTATTTGAATAAGAGGTATTGATTGGTCAAATCTCTCCTACTAGAACTGGACATAAATGTGGGGTTTTTTAAACCCATGAGTTGACGTCAGTTTTTGAAGTCTTTCTTTTCTTACGAGGTAGACATTATTTGGGTTAGCCGATCTTGTTCTTCTTCTTCAACTAGATCAACTCATTTTTTGGACTAGAAATTATAATTAATTTGCATTTTCTTAGAGGAAAGATTGTGGAATTTCTTTCATGGCGTAATCTATTGAAGTTTGATATCTTGGTTGGTTTATTCCAGATACACTAGTTGAGGGTTTCTTGTTAGCAACTGAATTTCTCTGTTGTTGTTGAGGAGCCAAAAGTAATGGATTTTTGGTTGACTAATATTCCGTTGTTGTTTCAATTTCATCTTGTGTGCTTAGTTTCAATAGTTATATTTTCTTTTTTCTACCTATAATCACTTACCTTGAAAGAACAAATTAATATCTTCAAATGGTTTAGGTTTCCTAGGGGGTCAAGACGGACACTTTGAAAAATATTTTATTTATATTCATTGGTAAGATGTATATCCAACCATTCTTAAAGCTATCCAGTGAATCCTGTTAAAAGGACATGGGTGGTGAGTTGGTCTGAACAATTATGGGAGGTCCTATAAGTAGTGGCAATCATTGTCATTTTCTGTAATTTGAAGAGAATATTGTATTTAGAACATGCATCTAGGTTCCACTCGGAGATATTGTTGGCGTTGTAATTATTCTGCATAAGACTAGATTTTTCTTCTAAATCAATGTTTAGATGGCTAGCTTTAGAATAATAGAGTTTTTGCGATTTTATAAGATATCAATAATATTGTAGGTGTTTGTCATTTCAAGGAAATATATGAGAGGAACAGGTGAAAGGTTTATCTAAAGCCCTTTTGAATTTCTCTAGATAGTGTTTTTTTGTCTGAATTAATCATGTAAATTACTAATGGGCTCAAGGAGGAGATCATGTTCTTTAGTGAAAATATTGTCTCACCTTGGCTTGTATAGTCTTGTTCAAACTCTGAAAATTCTTAGTCGTCATTTTCAATTTGTTTGAACCTATTTTCAAATTCATCTCCGATAGCAATTAATTGATGACTGGGAGATTTCAAAGCATCCAGTCTATATTTTATAAATCTTCCAGATGACCTTTAACCAGAGACTACCATATTTCAACTATCGAACAAATTATCCCCTGAAATTTGACCATGTGAATATCAAACTTTTAAATTCAAAAGCTCTAGAAAAATATCACTGAAAATATAATTATCTCCATTTTGGACTTGTCCAAATCGCTGGTAAGCTTTTCTTTAGGTAAGGTTATACACATATCTATCTATCTATCTATCTATCTATCTCTTTCTCTTTCTCTTTGTGTGTGCGCGTGCGCGTGCGTGTGCATGTGTGTGTGGTTCCCTAATTATTTGTATTTTCAATAATTTATAAAATGATATACATATTAAAATTACAAATTCCAATTTTTATGTGTAAATGTATATGGTTCATTTAATTTTACCATTGTTTATCGTCTTTCCGATTTTAAAAGTGCATGATTTATCTTTTTTTTAAACTGAAAAATGACATTTTGTGAGTGATCAATTTATTAAGATGACAACTATTTATCCCCAAATAGTTTAAGTGGAAAAATAGCAAATATGATAAATAAATTGTTCTTCTCCTAGTTAGTTAGAAGGCCATAAAAAATAATGTTGTATGATAGTCATATACCTTGATCCAATTACATAATAATTCAAGGGTATAATTAGAAAATAATTTTTTATAGAGTCTTAACCCTAACACAAAATGAGGTGGAAAACAATGAAGCAAATACTTGCTAAAATAAGGGTAAATCACATAAATATGCTATATTATAAAAATATTTTACCATTTATTGACGTTCTTCGCCTCTTTCTCAACCCTTTTTCCTCTTCTTTTTTTTATTCTTCTGCTTCTTCGTCTCTTTCTTCTTCTTCTTTTTTTCTCTTTTAATTTTTTTCTCTCTTTCCCTGGAGTTATTTATCCTCCTCCTATATATTTTTTAAAATTCATGTTCTTTTCATCTAAATAACCATATTCCTCAAATCAGTTTTGTCCATGTCACTATTTTTATCCAAAAACAAGATGAAAAGAGGAACAAAAAGACCGCAAATCTGTATAAAATCACATTTTTAAGCAGAAATTTCAAATCTTTAAAATTACATAAGCAAAAATTCACTATTGATAGTCATTATAAAACTTCAAATTTTGAATTCATTATTTGAATTTTACGAATTTGTAATAAGTTTGAATAGGTAGTTCCTACAAATAATTGAAAATGTCATTTCAGAGTTTATATCTCAATTTTAAGAGGGTTTGGTTAAGTTTATAATTGATTTTAGGAGAAATATTAGATTGAAATGAATTAAATATAGTATTAAAATTGTATTGTAATTGTATCAAAGTTGAATTAGATAATACAATTTTAATGCAAATTTAATTCATTTTGAAGTTTTTTGATTGTTTTGTTACTATTGATACTTGCTTAATTCATTATTGATATAACTTATCAGTTTATTGATCATTGTCATATCTTTCGTTAGTTACGTTTTCCATTCATTCTTAGTTCTCTTTTCTAATTCAACTTTAAATATTGCGTAATACAATTTTTAATTCATTTCACAACTTTATGATTTATTTGTTACTATAGGAAACTTGTTAATTCATTATTGATACACATTTAATTTACTCTACAGATCATTATCTTGTCAGTCATAGTTACGTTTTCCATTCATTCTTTATTCTATCTTCTTTTTTAAATTTTAATATCTTTTTTTAATTCAATTTTAATACAAAGTTTATTTTATTTTCAGTCTTTTATAAATTTATCTGTTCCTATTGGATACATGTTTAATTCATTATCGATACAAGCTTAATTCACTTTATAAATCACTGTCTAATATTTTATTTGTTACATTTTTTTATTAATGCTTAATTCTCTCTTCTACCTCAACTTTAATATTTGTGTAATACACTTTTGTATTTTTAATTTTTTTTGCAATTAATCGATTGATTTGTATGATTGGTTACTTGTTTAATTTATTATTGATACAAATTTATTCAGTTTATATGCAGATCAAAGAATGCTCTTTTGTTTTCTACATTCTGCATTAATATTTAGTTCTCTTCTAATAATTCTACTTTAGTATGTTTGTAATACATTTTTAATTCAAGTTTAATTCATTTTGCAGTTTCTTATGCCTCTTCATTTGTTACGATTATACTACTTGTCTTTTAATAATTTAACTTTAATATGTTTGTAATATATTTTAATTAAAGTTTAATTCATTTTGCAATTTTTTATGCCTCTTCATTTGTTACGATTATATTATTTGTCTAATTAACTGTTGATATAAGTTTTATATAGTCTAGAATCATTGACTATTCTACTAAAAGAAAGGAAAAAAGAGCAATAGTAGGAGAGGGAGAAAGAACAAAAAAAAAGCAAGAAAGAAAGGACAAAAGAAAGAAAGGCAGAAAGATAGAAAAAGAGAGAGCGAAACACAAAAAGGAGAAAGAAAGAAAGATCAAGACAAAGAAAACGAAAAAATTAAAGAAGTTGTTATAAATGGTAATAATTAAAAAATATATTTAAAATAAGTAATTATTTTTTTAAAAGGAATTCATTCACGTAATTAATCCATAAAATAAATCTTGTTTTATCAATCTTTACACTACTATTCCTTGTATTACTAATCTTTGTATTACTACTCTTTGTACCAAACGATCCCTGAGTGGTGAATATAAACCCCCACTTGGTGAATACAATCCTCAACGTAGTGGATACAACTCTCTATGTGGCGGTTACAGTCCTCCACATTACAAATATAAACCCCTTAGTGGCGAATAGCGAATATCACATCCCCCACATGCGGATATAACCCTCCAGGTGTGGAGGCCATGATTAAGTGACTAGCCAATCGACTCGCTACAAATCATCATGTGTATAATTATAAAACTCTGGTATACGTACGTAGTGGCAATAATAGTACCAATAATTGTCTTGCTACTTTTAAGCCAGACTGTTGTATAAATCCTATGAATAGAACACATAATATTATGAATGGTTGGTAATGGAATATTTCTTTGTATAATTTATTGTGTGATGAATTTATTTTCATAATGTACATTTCTTGTTATTTCACACTTTATTATTGAAAACTCTCCGAATTCAAAATACAATCTACTCTAAATTGGAAAATCAAGAAAGTATAAGAGACCCAATTTTTTTTTAGATTGTGTTGGAATTGTTGAAAAAATGAAACTCGATCAATAAATATCATTTGTTTGAATATTTTTTATTGTTATAATGAATATCATCATAATAACATATACTATATTATTATTTATATTTAAAAATTTAATTAATATATATAAATAATTATTTAAGATCTCCGAAATACAAAATCCCAACTCTACCCCTATCATAATTAATTGTCAATATGTAATAGACTTTCAATTTTAGACCTTGCTTATATTTTATTTTTATAATAAGAAGTATGAATTAAATTAAAGTCCATTATTAGTTCCTTAGTACCCCATGAAAATACCCAAATCATTATAGAGAAAATTTGGACTTCAAGTTTATGAGTTTGTACAACAACTTCTAGTTCATGCAAATTAATAATTAGATTTTTATATCCTCGGGTACCCATGCAAACTAATTTGAACCTAAAGAAAAGTCCCTAAGTTTTATTTTCTTAAAAAACATAAGACTTAGGGTGTGTTTGGTAGGAAGGAAAATATTTTCTTGAAAAAATAAGTGAATTTCTAATTTATTTTCTTATGTTTGGTTGGTGAGTAGAAAATATTTCCTGAAAATATTATTTAATGTTTGGTTGGTGAATGAAAAATATCTTTTATTTTTGGCTTTAGACTAGAATATACTCTTTAGAAAATAATTTATTAAAAATCCACCCCGATAATTGTTCTAGTTATCGACTCTGACACTCAAACTAGACCCCGATGATAAATTTGAAATATTTTCCAAAAATAAATTTTATATATAAAGAAAAATTGACGAGGGTGGCCTGGGGATGTGGAATGACGTAAAAAATGAATTTTTTTAAATTTGAAATATTTTCAAAAATAATTTTTAATTTTTTCTTATGAGGGGCCGAGGTCTTGGCCTTGGTGCGGCGGCGGGAAGGGGGGTGTAAATTTTTATTTTTTTTAATCTGAAATATTTTTTTGGGGTGAGGGTGAGGATATAAGGTAGAGTAAAACATGAAAATTTAAAATTTTGAAATATTTTTTCAAAACAATTTTTTTATTGGGTGGGTGGGTGGGGTGGGGGGGGGGAGTAGGGGTGGTAGGAGTTGGGCGAGATAAAGAAAATCTCAAAATTTGAAATATTTTTCAAAAATAATTTTTGTATATATATTTTTTTGGTTGGGGGAAGGGTGGATGGTTTGGAGGTAGAGGTAAAAAAATATTTAAAATTTAAAAAATAAGAAAACTTTAAAAAAATTATTATTTTTTGGATGGGGGTCGGGTACTTGGTACGAGTTAGGGTGAGGAAAAAATATTGAAGGATGAGATAGAGTTTTGAAAAATCTTTTTGTGAATTTTTGAAGAAAAGTTATTTTTCTTAAATTTGAGGAAAATTAATTGATTTGAAAAATATTAAAAAATAACAAAATATGAAAAAATTAAAAAACATTTTTCCTTCATACCAAACACACTTAAAGTTTATCCTTTTAGAGATAATTTCATAGGCAACCTCTTGTGGTTGACTTTATAACACAATTTTTCCTTCTGATTTGTTATATTTAAATTAATAACAATTGATCATATGATATGACCTGATGTTACATTGTTAAATAGATAGCAATTTTCGGAGAAAAAATTACAGTTTAAGATATTCAAATTATATATTCAAACAAAAATTTTAGCTTCAAATTAATCTGATTTAAACTTATGATTCTATATTGTATATCTGAACGAATCTTTAATGTCATTTGATAATTACTATAGATCTAACTTTATAGATTGGTTAATCCGAAAGTCGATGTACGTAAGGGACTTAGTCATTTTTTATGTGTTATATGAGCTAATTTAAGTAAATGATTCACCATAAATATGGATTGATTCAAATTAACACAAAAAATATAAACAAATTTGAGATTGAAACTTTATGAGTACTTTAACGGTTAAGGTTCTTAGTATTGAGCTAATTATATTTTTAAATTTATAAATTCAGATATATCATTTGTTGCAATTTAAATAAATTAATATTTATAAAATTTATTGATATTTCTAAAGTATTAAGTTTAGATAAATTCGACGTCTTTAACTATACTTTTGCCACTAAAAGAAATGTTTCACTTTAGGGTTAAAAAGAGTTCCCTATCTAAAACTTTATCTCAAATATTTTAAATTTAAAAATGTATAATTAAATATAGAATGTACTTATCAATCACCTACCACAAAAAATGATGGCAATAATTCCAATATATGAAGTAGAAAACTAAAGCAATAAAGATTTTCTGAGCAATTAAAACATATTTGGGAAAACTTTTAATTACGTATTTTAATTTTCCAAACGTGTCTTTAAAAAATTCTTTGAATGGTTATAGAAATTTGTGTTTAAGTAAGACTCAAAGAAACTCTTTTATTATATTAGTAATAGAGAAGTAGTTTGTGTTTATTCAAATCCCCCACCCCCACAAAAGAAAGAGCTTAAGAAAAATAAATTACGTCAAAAAATATGTACAAATTTTGCATTATAATAAATATAATATTAATTTTTAGTTATTTATTACTCTTACAGATTTTAATTAAGTACTAAATTTATATTTTACAAAAACATTTCAATTTTTGTTTAAGATTTACTTCCATCACATAAAATATGTGTTTATTAAAATATTTGTTTTTAATAATAATTAAATAATATAGAGATAAGTGTCAAAAACACATTTAAACTATTCATTTTTTTTAGTTTCATACCTAAACTATTGAAAATGTGAATTTTATACCTAAACTATCACTTTTTAGTTTAAGAAACACATCTCAGTGGTGTGTGTAATGCCCTCTCTCGTTTATATAAAAAAGACTTTGACACATGACATTCCACATAGATAAAATATTTTATCTAGATAAAAATTAAATAATAAAAAGTTAATATAAATTAAAAATCAAAGATTACTATCTATATAAAGAATTAAATTATTTTTCTTATCTCACTCCACCACCTCCTCCACATACCCCCCTCTCCCGCGACAACCCCATCTTTTTTTTTTAAAAAAAATTCATCCTCTCACTCCCCCGATAAAATTTGATATTATTTTATTTTAAAAAATTTACCCCATCCTATTTAATTTTTCGCTCCTAAATTTTAGTTTCTACGTTTTTCTTATTTTGTGTTAGATATGCTATACGTAGATATATTTTTAGAAAAACAATTCTATTAGTGTACCAAATATAATATAAATAACAAAAAAATATAAAGAATTTTGTGACAGCAAATAAAAAAAATTCGATATGTATATCTAAACATTGTGAAAAAAAAATTAAAGCGGAGGGTTAAGTGGGATATGTAGAATTATATTTTTAAGAAAATAAAATAAAATCTGAATTAATATTTGAGGGAGGGGGGGAGGAGATGAAGTAAAAAATAAAATACTTTTATAAAAGGAATTTAAACAAAATAGAAAAAAAACTTTAAAAAATGGGATGGGGTAAGAAAATACTTTACAATGATGAGAGTGGTATAAAAGGGAGAGGTGTGTTTATCAAACTAAAAAGTAATAATTTAGGTATGAAACTCAAACTTCCAATAGTTTAGGTATGAAACTAAAAAAAGGTATATTTTAGATGTGTTTTTGACAATTATCTCAATAATATATGCTTATTTTATATTTTAACTATAAAAAAAATGTTTTATTTAGTGTTCATCACAAATGCGGATAAACATTGTGGTCCTATATTTTTTTTTATTTTCACTCGGCGTTCGGAGCCTACATTGAAGCTCTATGTAGATTGTTCACTGCAGGCCGCAAGCCCATTGAGGGGGGAGGGGGGGGAGTGAAGCTCGTAACATGATTTTTTCTATACCCAAAATTCGAATGTGAGACCTCTGATTAAAGATAAAATACTTCTATCAATACATCATAACCCATGTTGATGGTCTTATACTATATTCTGTTCTTAAAGGAATTAATTATTTTTTAAAAAATAAATCTAAACGGAGGAAATATAATTAATTACCTGGCGTGACAATTGAGTAAGATAAGTGATAAGTGACCCTTCATCAATTTCTAATACATTGAATTCTTTCTTAGTATAAATATAACCCAATGATGCTTCAATTTCTTCATCCTTCAATTAATATAACTAAGCTTTAAAGAAGAAGAAAAATGATGGGTTCCAAGGCTTTTCTATTTCTTGGCATTTTTTTGGCTATTTTTGCAATGATAAGCTCTGAGATCAGTAAGTTTATTCTTCTTCTTTTTTTCTTCCTTTTATTAGTTATCTCTTTGAAATAATAATATTGGGTTTCTTATATAATGTTATATATTTGACATATATGAACTGTTATGCTAATTTATAAATTTCACATTTGATATTTGCAGTAATGAAATCGGATGACAAAAATGATGAACACCATGGATATAATAGCATTGGTGGATATTCTGGTGATGAACATGGTGAATATAATAATGGATATAAGCTTCGAGATGGTGGAAATAAACCTCCACACGAGGGATACAACACTCCAAGTGGAGAATACAATTCTCCACATGACAAATATAAGTCTCCACGTGACGAATATAAATTTCCTAGTAACGAGTATAAATTTCCAAGTGACAAATATAATCCTCCACGTGACAAATATAAACTTCCTAGTGATGAATACAAATCTTTAGGTGACAAATATAACACCCCACATGATAAATATAAATTTCGTAGTGACGAAGACAAACCTCCTAGTGACAAATATAAACCCCCTAGTAACGAATACAAACCTCATGATAAATATAAATCCCCTAGTGATGAGTACAAACTTCCAAGTGACAAATATTACCCCCCACATGACAAGTACAAATCCCCTAGTGACAAATACAAACCTCCAGGTGACAAATATAACATTCCACGTGACAAATATAAGCCTCCTAGTTGTGAATATAAATCTCCAGGTGACAAATATAACTCTCCACATGATAAATATAAACCCCATAGTAATGAATACAAATCCCCTATTAATGAATACAAACCTCCAAGTGATAAGTATGACTCCCCACATGACAAATATAAATCCCCTAGTAACGAATACAAATCTTCAGGTGACAAATATAACCATCCACATGACAAATATAAATTCCCTAGTGATGAATACAAATCTCCAAATAACAAATATAATTCCCCCTATGATAAATATAAATTTCCTAATGACGGATACAAACCTATACAAGTGGTGTATATAACCCTCAAAATGGTGGCCATGAATAAGTGTTTTGCCAATTGCCTCATAACATATCATGTAATATTATAAAACCGTTATATGTAGTGGCAAGATGTATAATATAGTAATAGTCTTGCTACTCTAAACCTGCTATAAAAATCGCATGAGTAAAACGACAATCGGTTCATATATATGTTTGGGTATTTATGTAATATTTTGTAGTACAATATAACACAATATTTGTAATAATATATTTTCATAATGTACGTTTCTTCTTTTTTTGAATTATATTAAATTTGTTGTTGATGATAGAACATATATTTTTTCTTATTTCACAACTTATTATTAAACTACTCCTCAATCATTAATTATTTATTATTTTTCACTTTTCTAACTCTTTTAATTTTATTAAGTTAATTTTATTTAATTTGATTTTACAGATTAATTAAATTCACTTTCTAAAAATTGGAAAAAGAGACATCTTTGGGATGAATTAGAAGCTACTATAAAATAAAAAGGCAAGAAATTATAAGTGCATCTTCATGATTTCTAGATTGTGTTGGAATTGTTGGTAAATGAAACTAAACTGATTAATGTCATTTGTTCAAATATTATTACAAAATAACATATTATATATTATATAACTAACATAAAAAATAGTTTTCACAAGAACTATTGATTATTCATCTAAAATGTTTATAGTTGATAATTATTATAGCGAGAAGTTCTTATATTACCAAAAATAATTTTTTAATGTGTCACTAACATCAAACAAAATAATTTCACATGTATAACATAACAAGAACAACAAGAAGACCCAATGAATTCTTCAATTCTTATTAGCCAATCACTTGTAGATTAGGTTTTTCATTTCCTTTGGAGTCATGTGAAAAATTTCTTCACATAACATCTAAATCTTATTTTGTAAATAGACCCCAAGAATGTATTAGTTTCTTCATCCCTCAATTGACAATTATCATCAATAAGTTTTGAACAACCAGAAATTAAAATACAAAAAGGGTTTCAAGTGGGGGTGTCAAACGGAAGGGTTCGGTTAAATTAAAGATATTAAAATAGGTTGAGCTAAAAATCGGATTGGGTCTTGACCCGCCCAAGTTTACTTTGGGCTCAAATGGATTGGGTTAAAGTGAACTAACTCAATCCAAGTTGACCCGATTAATCTCAATAATTTTAACACAGTGATATCTAATTTTTATAATCACAATTCAAATTTCGCTCAAGATTTTTTTTAAAGTAACAAATGAATAGAGAAATCCTATAAATGTTAAATAGATAATAACTAATACCTTTAGTATAGGAACATATTTTAGTAATAGTTTTAAAACGGGTTGAAATTAGAGATTGAATTGGGCTCAATTGAGAATTCTCTTAAAATGGGTTGCGTTAATTCATTATTACAATTATATTTGATATATGATACAAAGCAATTGTAATGTGATAAAACTTGATACAACGAATACAATATGCATTCATCCGCCCTGTCAAATGTATTATGTATCAATTGTATTTCAACAAATATAAGCAACTATTTTATGTTGAGTAACTTTCGCATATAACAAACATAAAAATCATATTTGTATGTTATAACTATAGTTTGCAAGTTGTGTTTCTAGCAAACATAAAAATATATATTTCGCTATACATATACAAAAATGAGTTGTATAATTCGTTATACATATACAAAGAAAGTAGTTTTATAATTCGCAATACATATACAAAAGAAAACAATTGTATACTAAAGATCAATTGTATAATCTATGTATGTATAAACCGAGAAAGACAAAAAGACAAAATAAAATTGGGTAAGGGAAAGTTTGTATTGTATAATTAAAGTGTATAAGAAGAATATATATGTATTTGCATGTGTATATGCAATTTTCTCCCGCTTTATACAAATAAAAACACAATTTATACATTTCGTTTCTTTTTTGCATAAGCGAGATAGGCGAGCAAGATCTGAGAGACGGGAGAGAAATATATGTATATATACAATTTAATCTCGTTTTATACAAACACAAATACAAACACATTTTATACATTTGTGTTTGTATAAAAGCGAGAGAGGCGAGCGAGACTGCCATCAAACGAAAATGACAAGCGAGATTCCACCAGGGATAGAGACGAAATAACAATAGTTTGCTATAGGGTACATCAAGTCAAAGTATATTTATAGCATTTAATTTGAATTAATAATTTGCTATTATACGTGATCTCCCCTTTTATGTTTGTATCAAGTATCAACTGTATTTGTAATCCATATAAATTGTATTCATGATACAATTTGATACAACAAATACAACACGTATTCAACCTCTCTTCAGATCTCACTCATATCTCTTCTCCCTTTTCTTGTCTCGCTCACCTCTTCTTCCTCCAAACATGTAGCTATGATTTGTAATTAAGCAAACTATAACTATAGATATCTAATAAGAGTTTTTGGCTAAAATCATCCCTGAAGTATGACCTAAACCTAAAGTACATCCATATATTATATAAGTGAACAAAAAACATTCTTGCACTATCCAAAAAGTTGCAAGTTTTATCCTTCTGTCTAATTTTTTAAGAAACTCACAACACTAACAAAAAAGAAAAACGTGTCAAGTTGAATGAAAAAATGTACGCATGATTAAGCTAGTCAAGTTGGGATTTTTTAAAAAAAAATTAAAAATTGAGGTTTTAAATTATATTCAGACAAAATATATTTGAATTCTAAATATTCTCTGGATAATGCAGAAGTAGTCTCTCAACCTATGCCAGAAATCTCAGAAACACACTTATACTATACTAAGGTCCTATTACCCCCATGAACTTATTTTATTAATAATTTTCTATCCCTTTTTGGCCTACATGACATTATCTTGTGGGCCAATACTGGTTGACTTTTTTTCAAGCTAGTGCCACGTAAGCCAAAAAAAGGTAGAAAATTACTTATAAAATAAGTTCAGTGGGGTAATAGGACCTTAGTATAGTATAAGTGTGTCTCTGAGATTTCGGACATAGGTTGAGGGAGTACTTGTTCATTTTCTCAAGGCAAAAGTATTCATTACCCCCCTGAACTTGAAGCTTTTTATTCAGTGTACACTTAAACTTTATTTTGTTTCAATTACCCCCCTGAACTTGCTTATTCATCCAACACGTACACCTTTTCTGTCCACTTACTACGATCGTGTCTACACGCGCACATCATATAGATAAATATTTTTTCATCTAGATAAATATTTTGTCACCTAGATAATACCAACCTTCACAATTCACAAATCTTAAAACTTCTCAAAGAAGCTTCTCCGTTTTGCTCTAAACCTCGTTGCTTTTCTCTAAACCTCTTACGAGTAGATTTGGCAAGTGTAATCGACAAAGTAACGAGTAGATTTGTCCCAGTTGCAGTTCTGGAGTAAAGACTTGCTAGATTTCGTGAAGTGTTTGGTCGATTGGTCGATTTTCTTTGGATCTTGTCTGAAATTGTTAACAAGTAAGTGATTATCCACTCGATTTCACGAAGGCTTGATGTCTTATTGTCTGTTTACTTTACTTTTTCATTCATATTTTGCCCTATTTTTCATTTAAGGTTTCGCCATAGTTTCCGATTAAGGATCTAATAGTTTTCAACTAGAATTTTCACTTAATGAATGTATTATTATGAAGTTTTTTACCTTATTCATGCATGAGCATTAAGGTTTCTGATAATCAGTTTAAAAATTTAGGTTTTTTGGTAAAATTAAGGTTCTAAGTATTAGGGTTTCTGGTATTGTTAAATGGTGGGGTATTTTATAATTTGTTTAAGTATATTATGTGGTATGGCTATTGTATTTTGATGAGTAATACATCTACTATACTAAGTACCAATTGTTTCTTATGTTTTGGTGTTATTGTATATGCTTCGATTTTGTTGCTTGCATTGTACAATATACTGATTGTTATTGTGGTTATAGGTTGACACTATGACTAATAAGTACCTCAAGTTAAGGTTCAAATTTGGGAGTATCTTGGTGTGGTAGGTCCAATATATGTTGGGGGTAGGACTGAATATGTAGACAATGTGGATGAAGATCATTTATCAATTCCTGAACTTGCAGATTATGCTAAGTCTTTTGGGATTAGTAAGTTCGGAAAAACATATGCAACTCCATCTCTAGGGGGTGAATTGGTGGAATTGAAAAATGACATGGACATTTGTAGCATGGCATTATTCATGCATGATAGGGACACAATAGATATTTATGTGTGTGATAACACTATTCTGGATGATGTGGGTTCCAGTGAAGGTCAAATTAGTCAATCTTTAAGTTAAGTGGTTGAGTCTTTTAATTCACATGGGAAATCTCTAACTACACAACCAAAAAAATCAGATCTAGGGTTAGGTTCCTCTTCTTCCTTTCCAGCTACTGAAAGACTTGAAAATGATGGGGTTGCAAGGGTCGAACAAGAAAGTGCTGATGATTATTCTTCAATAGATTAGACTGATACTGAAGAAGAAGTTGAACCAACTGTCCAACACGGAACTGAACCTTCTATTCAAGAAGAAGTTGAGCCAAGTGCCCAAGAAAATGTAGAGGAGGACATAAACAGTGATTCTGTCTGTTCTGACCAGTCTATTGACTATGGAAGTGATGTGCATGAGGAGTTGAGAATTGTTAAGGAAGATGTAAGAAAACTTAGAGAAAGTAGGAGGAGAAAGAAGAAGGAAAAACCAAAAGGTTTTTTAGGTGAAGTTGGATTTGATGAAGGGTATGAGGATATTGAAAAAGGGAAAAAGAATTTCAAGGGTAAGCTAACAGAGGATGAGCCATACTATGACAGTTTTGACTGTGATAGTTTTCAAAGTGATGAAG
Organism: Solanum habrochaites; assembly: GCA_027704765.1. Lineage (NCBI taxonomy): Eukaryota > Viridiplantae > Streptophyta > Magnoliopsida > Solanales > Solanaceae > Solanum > Solanum habrochaites. Next base: position 29,948,268 of record JAKWJA010002494.1, on the reverse strand, counting down.
AAGGACCTGTTTCTTATGATGAACTTGAAGGAGGGAGTTTAAGGGGGAGAAAGAAGAGTAATAAGGTGGTATATGATTCTTCTTTTGATATTGTAATATGGCAGTGTGGTTTGATATTTGAAAGTGTAAAGCAATTTAGAGAGGTAGTTACAAAATATGCTATAAAAAAAGGAGTTGAGTTCGATAAGTATGTGAATGAGAGTACTATAGTGAGAGTGAAGTGTAAAAGTGGTTGTCCATGACTGTTGTATGCAAGCAAGGAAGGAAGGAGTGAGAACTTTACTATCAAGACATACAATTCAAGGTACAAATGTACTAAGACCACCAATAATATTTTGTGTAATTCAAAGTTCTTATGCAAGTATCTGAAAGATAGGATTATTTCTCAACCTAGTATAAAAGGGTGGGAGATACAAGAATTGGTGAGGAAAGAGTTGAATATTCATGTAGGCAAGGCAGTTTGTTTAAAAACAAGAAAAAATATTTTAAAGGAAATTATGGGGGATCATGTGGCAGAATTTAACAGAATCCTAGACTACAAGGATATGTTACTCCAAACAAATCCTGGTAGCACTTGTGTTGTGGAGCTTAAAGATTCAGAATCAGGAAATGGGATGAAACAATTTCACTCTTTTTATATTTGTTTTGATTCTATGAAAAGGGTTTTCAACAAGGATGCAGAAGATGTATAGGGCTGGATGGGTGTTTCCTAAAGGGAATTTGTAGGGGTCAACTTTTGGTAGCTGTTGCTAAAGACGCAAACAACCAAATGTATCCAATAGCATGGGTAGTAATTGATACTGAAAGCAAGTTGACATGGAAATGGTTCCCAGCTAACTATCATTAGTGATATGCAAAAGGTAATTGAATATCTTTATTTTGTTTATGTTTAATTTAATTGCTAATTTAATTTGACCAAAATTTAACTTTGTTGTTTTGCTTTGTAGCCACAGGGACTAATAGCTGTTGTAGATGAACTATTTCCAGAATGTGAGCACAGAATGTGTGCTAGGCACATATTAGCAAATTGGTCACAAAACTTCAGAGGCTTAGAGAGAAGGAAGAAATTTTGGGCTTGTGTTAGACCAACATTTGAGGCACAATTTAAGTACAATATAAATGCCCTGTCCAAGCTGGGAATATGTATTGTTGAGTCCCTTATCAAATACAACAAGGAGACATGGTGTAAAGCTTTTATCCCAACATTTTCAAAGTGTGATAGTATAGATAACAACATGGCAGAAAGTTTCAATTCTTGGATCTTGGGACGTAGGAACAAGACCATTGTAACTATGTTGGAAGAAATTAGAGTTAAGGTGATGAGTAGAGTGAGTAAGTCAAGAGAATTTGCTGAAACATGGACAGATGGAATATCTCCAATGGCAATGATGGTATTCAATACAAATATAACAAGATCAATACAGTGCAACATTGAATGGAATGGTGATGTTGGATTTGAAGTGTTAGAAGGAGTATACAAGCATACTGTGAACTTGGGTCAAGAAAAATGTAGTTGCAGATCATGGGAATTAAAAGGTATCCCATGTGCACATGACATAGCAACAATGAACCACTTGAACATGGATGCATCACAAGCAATATCTAGTTTATATAGAAAAGACACATATATGAAGACATATTCTCATGTCATTCAACTAGTCCCAAACATGAAAATGTGGCCTGAAAGCAGAAACCTAATGGTTGAACCACCTGAGGCAAGACAAATGGCTGGTAGGCTACCAAAGAACAGAAGAAGAGAAATTGGTGAAGTGAGAAAAGCTGGAAAGTTGCCAAGAATGGGGACAATAATGACATGTTCAATTTGCAAAGAACCAAATCATAACAAGAGAAATTGTCCAAAAAATCCTAAACCTAAGTCTACACCAACACCCACTCAAGAGGTACATTCATATTGATTTGCTTTTATAAATTATGTTAGATTACTTATTACTTTAATCTTTTGTTGTGTTCTTTTTCCACTCATATTAGTCCACCACTGAAAAAAAGAGGGGTAGATGTTATTATGAAAGAGCAAGCACCAGTAAGACTGGTACAAGAAGAGGTGCAGGAAGTGGTTACAAGAAGAGGCCTAAAGTTGTTGGATAAGGTGTATTTGTTGCTGATACTGGATATACGTGTATTAATGCAAGTGTCCTATAAAATTGTCAAAATTATATTTGTCTTCTAAATGTGAGTCCCAAAATAACTATGTAGTTGATATTGCGATAAGGATTGTCTAGCAGGAGGAGGGTTAATACTGGTGTGGTGAGTTCTGCACATGTGATAGGTGATATTGGTTTTAAACCTACCAAGGGACTGAAGTGGAAAGGCAAACATGCCATGACTCAAAGAGAACTTCAAGTCGAAAGTGTTATGCGTCGTATTCAAACCAGATGAAAACCTGATGACATTCAAACAAGGTCACAAGCCAAAAGAAAATCACCCTCAAAGAAAACTTCTTAGTTGTGTGGTTGTGTGAGTGTAATAACCAAACTTAAGTTACTGAATGTTTTTTTTGGTGTTTGTGTGGTTGTGTGGGTGTAACAACCAAACTTAAGTTACTGAATGTTTTTTTTTGGTGTTTGTGTGGTTGTCCAATCAAACTTGAAATAGTGTTTTATGTTTTGATGGTTCTGTGGTTGTTCAACCAAACTTGAAATAGTGTTTGATGTTTTGATTGTTCTGTGGTTGTTCAATCAAACTTAAAGTAGTTACTGTTTAGTGTTTCGGTGCTTGTATGGTTGTTCAACTAACCTTAAAGTAGTGATTGTTTTATGTTTTGCTGGTTAACTTAAGTTATTGTGGTTGTTGGTTGAAACAATGAAACACTATGATGCTTCTTTTTATGATCAAGAAAACACTAGTTATGTTATGTTTGTTGCCTTCATGTTATTATTTTGTGGTATCATATTACCTATTACATGTAAATTGATGAAAAATAATAAGTCAATTGCCTTATATATAAATATATATATAACAATTGCATTAAAAAAATTCAACGACACACTAAATAAAAGAACAATATCACATTGCATATCAAACTAATACCAAAAATCAATTTCAATATCCATTTACGCTTGAGCTGTTCTTCTTGTTTGCTGGTTTTCGTCAACAAACCCTAAATTACAATATTCACTTGGGTCGGAAATTCAGGATCATACCAATCAAAAAACTTACAAGAATTTCGAAATGAGGATTGCATTTCATAAAATCAAAGTTAAAAAAATAAAATTGCGTAATACGAACTTGTCAAATAAAAAGCAAAAAAAGAGTAACAATACATACCACATAGTGTCTACAACCAAAAATCTACGTTCGAAATTGTCATTTGTCCATGAAATTTTCAGAATTGGAGGAGCACCACATAAACAAACAAGTCTCCTGTTATAGTTCATGAATTTAACAATAACAATTAAAACAAAAAAAATGAGAAAAATCTGAAATTTGAAAAAGGAGAAGGGATAAAAAAGAATAAATAGCTAGAGAATAGAGACAGAAAAATTCTTAAAATAAGTCAAATATTAAAGAAAAATAGATTTTTACGTATATTACCGTTGTAACTTTATGATGTGGCAAAAAATTATTGTCTCACGCGCCTTGTAGAGTTTGATTTCAGTTTCTATGCCAGGTGGACAGAAAGGTGTACGTGTTGGATGAATAAGCAAGTTCAGGGGGGTAATTGAAACAAAATAAAGTTTAGGTGTACACTGAATAAAAAGCTTCAAATTCAGGGGGTAATGAATACTTATGCCTTTTCTCAATATTCTTTGTAAAAGTACAATAGCCAAATACAAACTTCAACTTCAAAAATTTCAAATAAAGTAATTATTTGTTTATTTTCATAACAAAATGCCATGTCGTTTCACTTTCAACATTTATGTACATATAAAATGTGAATTGCATTGCATATAAGATCCATACGTACTAAATATTTTATTCAAAAAATCTCTAATTAATTGGGCGTAATATTTTTTAGATGAATTTCTTTACATAATCTTTCGAACTATCGAAACTCTTATATGAATTTCAAGACTTATGTATTGTTTCAAGTCAATTTACTTGATAATGCAATAAACATTTAGACTAACAACACACAAAAATTAAATTTTGTAATGAAAGATTCATTTCCTATCCATATCCTTATTCATTTTAGTTAATTTTGATCTTGTCGCCATGGCTAAGACAAAATCAAATTAAAAAAAAAAGATATCTTTTTATCGGTTCAATAAGTTTTTTCTTAAAAAAAAAGAGTGAATGATGATTCTTGTTATTATTTGAATAGTATATGGATGCTCTTTGTCCACTTAAATGATATAAGAATGTACATTAGATTTAAGTCATATTTGAGGGATGTATTTAGCCAAAAACTCTATCTAATTAAGCCCAGAATATAGTCATTTTTGGTAAGTTCTTCAATTCGAAAACTATCCTAAATAAAAAGAGCAACTTTCACATATAGCAAACACAAAATTCATATTTGTATGTTATAGTAAAATTTGCATAATTACGCTCCATAACAAACATAAATATGTATAATTCGCTATACATATACAAATAAATCAATTATATAATTTGCTATACATATTAAAAAGAAAGCAGTTGCATACAAATCAATTGCATAATTTGTGTATGCATAAAATGAGAAAGAGAGAAAGACAAAAGAAAATTGGGCAGGGAATACTTGTATTGTATAATTGTAAGTGTACAGGATGAAAATATATGTATTTGCAAGTGTATATATAATTTTCTCTCACTTTATACAAATAGAAACACACTTTATATATTCCGTTTCTGTTTGTTTAAGCAATAGAGGCGAGGGTGACAAGCGAGATCTGGGAGGAGAACAAATATATATATATAAGTTTTTCGCTCTTTTTACAAACAGAAACACATTTTATACACTTGTGTTTGTATAAAAGTGAGAGGGAGCGAGAGAGATTGAGCGAGAGTGGCGAGCTTGAGTTTGAGAGAGAGAGAGGTGTCTGACAAGCAGTTTGCTACAGGGTACAATTAAATTAAAGTGTGGTTATAACATTTAATTTGATTTATTAGTTTGACATTATATACAATTTTTCCAAATAAAAATGTATTGGGCCGGGTGATATGATCCAGATTCCAGAATAGGGCAACTTGCACATATAGGAAACATAAAATTCATATTTGTATTCTATAGCAAAGTTGCATAATTGCACACCATAGCAAACATATAAATGTATAATTCGCTATACATATACAATTGAAGCGCATTGTATGAAACAAAGTGTATAAAGAGACTTGGACAGAGAATTATATAAAATGAATTGTATAATTATAAGTGTATATAACAATTATATACAATTTGAATTTGTATGAAATGAGAAAGATTGAAAGGCAAAAGAGACTTGGACAGGGAATATGCAATTGAATCGATTGGTATAAAACAATAAAGAGAGAAATTATATACAATTTGAATTTGTATAAAACGAGAAAAAGAGAAAGACAAAAGAAATTGGGGGAAGTATTTTTATTGTATAATTATAAGTGTATAGGATGAAAATATATGTATTTTCATGTAAATATACAATTTTCTCTCGCTTTATACATATAGAAACACAATTTATACATTTCGTTTTTGTTTGTATAAGCGAGAGAGGCGAGGATGACGAGTGAGATTAGGGAGAGTGGCGGATGAGATTTGGGAGAGGGGAGAGAAGGAAACAAAAATATATTTTTTATATAATTTTCTCTCGATTTATACAAATAAAAATATATTTTATATATTTGTGTTGATATAAAAGTGAGAAGAAGCGAGTGAGAGAGGAGAGTGACTAGTGAGAATTTGCTATTAAATCAAACGGTGGTTACAATTTTCCTTTCATCCATGCCCATGATACTGCCCCATTCCAAAGTAGCAACTAACACCGGTTAACTCCACTACCAGTTTCCCCAATCCCTAATCGGCTCTGATCTCTGTTTACTAGTCCGATGACGATGTTCTGACACGGTTCACAATCCCTTTCTCAGGCCTTTACAATGAGGTGACGCCGTCCATTTTCGACCGACCTGCCTGCGGAAGCCACTAAAGATTCCAACTTTGTGGAGGCATGGAGGAAAGCAATTCCCATCGTTGAACCACCTAGCACTGCCTCGATGTTCATGGCTACAAGGCCCATAACTCCATCATCTATTCCTTCCAAGCTCACTATCAACATTGTCCTTCCTTACTCTTCTGAACTCTCCGGCAAAGAGGTATATATATGGATAAAAACTCATTTCCTTTTAAATTTTCAAATTATTAGTTCCCGTTCCTTTTTTACATTGAAAGACGAATTAGTCAGTATTCGAATCAAATTGAAATTGGAGGAAGAGAGAGGGCAATAAATACACATGATTTTTATTTTTAATTTACCTTTGCCTTTTATTTAGGAGATACAGTAATTACATAAATAGCAATTGTAACATTTTTCATTATAAATTTCACGCTCCATGGTTTCTACATATATATTAGGTCTATTTGTATGTAAAATTCAAGATATATACTTTTTAATCAAGTTAGATGACAAATATGTATGACATTTGGTGTGATCGATATTGATGATGTGTTCTATCTGTAATTTTATATACATTTGAGTTGTTGTTATAGGTTTCTGACTGAGTTTCGTTGGCATTCATGTCGTAATTTCAATGCATAGAACTTGTACCTCTTCAACTGATATTTCAATATTTTCCTACTATCAGTTCTATAGTATGTAGGTCAAATTAATATCTTAATTTGCATACTTATTCATTCTTCTGCACTTAAAATGAAATAAAGATTTAAGCACCCACATAGAATATGCAGTAACTAATGGTTTAGAGGTGTCACACTAGGTCAATCATCCTTAGAAAACCTTGAAATGGTTGGAATAAGAAGATCCTAAAATTCATCTGAGAACACCCAATATAGATAAGTTTTATTTTCGTTACACAACTATGAATTGATTCAAACATCACATTTGGTGAATTGGCTGAGCCGAAAATACAGTCTAGGAAATTTTGCTGAATTATTGAAATCTATCAGCTAAAGATAAATCAGTAACATCATAAAGTCGGATGTTAAGTACACTGATCATACCTCCTCTTTTTTTCGTTTTTTCAGCTGCTCAGTTGTTCATTGAGTTGATTTTAGCAATATTTCTCCTCCCTTTCACTCTGTCCATTCTTTCACCAACAATAGCTTGCAGTCCGTGATAAAATTTGGAGAAGCTTGGAGTGTGCGTTCTGTTCCATAATCTAATTGACTGCTCCTTTGGTCTCTGTTAAACATATCTCACATCTAATTACACTTTTCATCGATCATGATATCTAATGCGTTTAAAGTTCAACGTCATGGTATATTAATACTTGTCTAAGGTTGGTCATGCATAAATTTCTCTTTCTTTCCATTTGCGTATTGTGTAGATAGGTAATTCCATGTTGTATAAGTTGAGGTTAGATTCCTAGGGTGTGTAACAATGCATGCTTGCAATCATTATATTTATCAAAATCATCTTAGTATACATCATCCGAACAAAAGAAAGAAAGACAAGCAACTAAAGCAAGAAGGGTAAAGGTTGTTGGAACTCATATGTTTTTGGGTAAAATAACTGAGCATCTACATTTTCATTCGTATAATTTGGATTTGCCTTTTTGTCCTTTTGATTCCTTGGAGTATTCATTGTACAAATTTGGTGACTTATTCTACTTATTATTATGCTATAATGAACCACCAAATCAACCTCTCATTGTTAAGTTCATTCATGACTTAAAGAGGAGCTTCTTAACGGCATCTCTTTCGTAGCTCTTGTATTGAACTCCACCATAGTCTATCAATGCCATGATTTACTTCCTTGTTTTAATTGGGCAGCTTTTTCTAGGGTGGTTATTGTCACAGATTATCAGTTAACATATTGGAGATTTTGACTGTAGTACCTATTAAGTTTTAGGTTGCATACTGGAACCAACCTTATCAGGGTAACCTTTGTGGTTCAATGTCTCAACATGTGTAAAGTGATGTGAGAAGCCTTGTGTCAGAATTAATGTTGGCTTATGTGCCTATATACACATTATCTGCAAAATTATGAATTCAAGCTTGACAATTCATCCTTAATTATTGCATTATATTCAAGGTTGACATGGTTATAATCCCCGCAACTACGGGACAGATGGGTGTCTTGCCTGGGCATGTGGCAACAATTGCTGAGCTCAAGCCCGGTATTTTATCAGTTCATGAAGGCAACGACGTCTCAAAGTATTTTGTGAGTGGTGGGTTTGCATATGTTCATGCAAATTCTTTTGCAGATATAATTGCTGTTGAAGTTGTACCACTTGACCGCATCGATCCCAATTTGGTTCAAAAGGGCCCGACTGACTTTGCACAAAAGTTGAACACTGCATCAACTGATGTAGAGAAAGCTGAAGCCAAGATTGGCGTTGATGTACATAGTGCGCTTAATGCTGCACTTACTGGTTAAACATGTGGAGCTTTATGTTAGTCCTTATTCAACATACTTTCTCCTTCTTTGTGTCTGCTTGATTGTAGTTGCCACCCTTTTATATAAAGCTGCTTTCAACAATTTTACCGGGAAGAGGTATGTCGCTACCTGTTTTAACCCCTGCATCGTTTTAATAAACATTCCTTAGATAAGATTTCCTTCCATATACGTGGTTGGTTAATTGCCATGTTGGCTGTACTTTTAAACTGCATTTTTGAGAAATAGATTTATTCAAAAGAAATTGTTCATTTCACATTTCAGCTTGAGATATTTTTTGATTGTTTCCAGTTCTCTCGACATCATACTTGTGTTAATTCATCTTTGTGTAGATGAAAAATGGGCTACTTTCTCACGGATTAAAGACCTTAATATCTTGAAAGATCTTTCTGAAACATAGTATCTTTTACGACTTAATAAATCTAAAGCCCAATAAATGTTCTCTTTCTGTATCTATTCAAATCTTTGGACCTACATTCACTTACATAATCACCAACTACAAAAGACTCCAACTCCAACTTATATGTTTTATAGGCTTGAATTAGATAAGATCTTCATCGACTCACATCTCACATATCCTTGTGGCAGCAATTTCTCTCATAAATGAGTTATAGGCATGTAGTATTCCTACACTGACCAATAAACCAGTCGATAGATATGGGCTAAAATAAACACTAGGGAAAGGTGAAGACGGAAGTAAGGGTTCCTTTATTTCATCTATGACTAAGCTTGAATCACGCACTGGATTTTTTACATAATTTACTAATGATAATGAATTAAATGTATCAAATAGCAATTGGGAGAATGATTCGAACAGTTATACCGTTTTGATAACATATTTTCTATTTCTAATTAATATATTTTCTATTTCTAATTATTATTTTTCAAAGTATCTTACTAGAAAGAACGGATAAAGAATTAATATATTCGTGCAAATGTAACTTAACTCTCAACAGCTTTGATAACTTGGATAGATAGTCCTGTAACTCCTGTTCATATTCAGCCCAAATCACTTAATCAGTGAACTATTCATTCAAGTACTAACTCTTCAGAAATAGTTGTTTTAAGCTAACCTCCTTGTCGCGTGCCTCATTTAGTAACCTCCTTTATTAGTGAGTTCTTTTAAAAGCATTTAGCTAGTCAATAATCACCCAAACTTTCTGGTTGGGCAAATAATGTTTTCATGGACTACTCGTGACCTTTAAATGTGATGCAACTAGGAAAAGGAAAAATACGCTGGCATGACATTGATGCAGTGTGAAATATTTTCAACTTGAGAAGAGGGAATATCGGGTCAAGTCTTCAATTGGTTGGATGCCCTTGGTCAAATATAGCAATTCTGAAGTAACAGCCTTATTTTACCTACACGCTTTCTTTTGTTTTTCTAATCATAGAATCATTTTGATATTAGAGCATCAAAGTGCAATAAATATCTTTATTCATGTCCTTGTACATTGTTGTTCCACAACTCAAACTTGATAGCCTGTATTATTTTCCCCGCTATCAACTACTTGAGAACATAAACGATATTGTCATTTGAATTCAGAAAATCACTTGTCACTCTTGCAAAGTGCACAAAATAAAACATCTCAGAATTCTCAGCTAAGACATCTAGAACTCTCACTGAAAAGGAAGGATAGCAGGATTGAACATAGATTTGACAAAAATCATTTTGCCTCAAATATGTAACTACCATCATACATCATTCTCCCTTCGGTGCCCCCTAGATTTGCCTCTTCATTCATCCATTCTGTTTTCCTGCTAAGCAACTCAAGCTGTTGCTGCTTTGAGCCTAGAACTGACTGCTTCCCATGATATGAGCTTCTCCATAAAGAAAGATATGTAGTCCGGTCGTCAATTCTACAAGAAAAAGATGGTGGTGCTACCATTAAGAGAGTTCAAATATGTCTCGGGGAAAGACTATACATCAAAGAAAGTATTTGAGTAGTTTCATCAGGCTAGGTTTACCTGAAAGTCCAGATAGTAGGCATCCTGCAGTATCAAACACAAAAGTAAAAGAGTAAGACTTGGCCTCCTAAATCATTTTTGTTCCGAAAGAAGAGTGGGCAAAAAAGTTAATTCAAATAGATTTTTAACAAGTGAGTGTGTTCTGCTTACCTCCTAAACGTCTATGGTGAGCAGCGGCTGAAACCAAAACCACAGTTTTGAGATTTCTATTATGATATAAACTGCTATGCTATGTAAGATGAAATCCCATGAATACAAGAATAGAGAAGCATGTGTTTTACTCACTTTGTAACCCAAAACTAGAGGATTTTCAGTGTTAGGAGTTTTTACCAGAGCAAGCTTTTTGTCTTCAGGTTTGTCTACGAAGTAACAAATGAATCCTTTTTCAGCTATTTGGCTCAATTATAACTAAAGGGTTAGACGGATGGATGGACAGCAGATAAGAGGCAAAGAACTTCTCACATGCAATCCAGGCCCAACCAGAGCCAAATTGTGTTGCTGCGGCTGCCTTAAATTCTTTAACAAATGTATCATAGGAACCAAAGTCTCTGTTGATTAGTTGTAATAATTCACCAGATGACTCTCCTCCTCCGTTGGGCTTCATAGATTCCTAGAAGAACAGACCTGTAATGCGAAATAAGATATAAAAGGATTCGGCATTACACAGAACAAAACAGTGTCAACTGTCAGCTTACCTGAGCAGCATTGTTGAATGCTGGAAGGGGAGAACCATTGTTATAGGTAACGAGTATTATGTCTTGTAGAGTCTTTCCATGTAGTTCTGTTCCATGTATTTTCTCTTTTAAGTTGTCGACATATGACCTGTGATGCTTTCCCTAGTGGAATTCCAATGTTCTACTACTCATATGAGGCTCCAAACCATCTTATGTCATATTTTAAGGTCAAAGAAGAAAAACTGAAATTAGCAGAGGAACTGGCATAAAAGGAAGAAAGGGGAAGTTTACATTATGAATGAAGTGCAAAATTTGCCATTTTTTTTTACATATTAGGCAGCTACGAGCACTACAATAAAAATGATCTTTAGCAGTTGAGACAATTAAATTTTAGCATTTTTGTAAATGCCTATAGTGATATTGGATCTAATAACAATTAACTAATGTCAATAAAAGACCTTAACACTCTTTGTTAGTGTACATGTTTATTGTCGCTAAAAGTTATTTTTATTGTAGTGGATATATATGAGAGATAATATCTCTGATGGTCACCTAACTAGCAATTTTTCTCATAGAAAGGTACTCAATTTTCTTTTATAACATCAAAGTCACCCAACTAATGTTTTTTTCACAGAAAGTAACTCAACTAAATGTTTATCGTAGAAAATTACAACTTTTTATTATAGCCTCAAAATCACTCAACTAGGTATATTTTACTTACAAACACACCCAACCTATTGAATTAATTTTCTTAATTAAAATTTGTGACACGAAATTTTTATTCAGAATCAAAATTGTAGAAAATGAAAAGATACCTATTTCGGTTCTAAATTATTCTCTCTTGTCCAAAACTCTTTATGTTTAACAATTCATAACGTTATTTTTACGGTTCTTCTCAGATAATTTGATTGTTAATAAAAGTTCAATCAACATTTGTAAAAATCTTTTTTTTAAATAATAGAGATAAATTGATGAAAATCATGTAATTCTATTAGCATTAGATTTACTATCCTAAAGTCAGTTAGGAACAAGTTAGTTAAAACTGTTACATAGTAACTTTTCAATTTATAGTTAATTAGCTTAGTGTAGTTATTTGTTACTTAGCTAGTTAGTTACCTCGATTAATGTGTAGTTAGTTACCTCGAGCAATGTGTCATACATTGATTTAGAATGCTATATAAGATAGCATGAAGCTTCATTGTAGTTAGATCATCAATTTTTCACTTCACAAGTTCAATACAATTTCTCTTCATGTTTTCTCTTAATTTTGTCCAAGTTCATTATCGCAATGTTGAGTTCATAAACTCACATTTTATCGTGGTATCAGAGCGGGAAGATGCTGGATTATAGAGCAGGAATCTAGTGGAGTTTAGATCTTCTCTAGCTCTTCGAGTTTGTGATTTTATGTTTCTGCTGGAAGGGTTTTGATCTCATCTGGCAAATTGATTTTGTGTTGATCGATTGGTTGTGAAGATTTTTTTCTTCTTCTAGGCGAGTTTAGATCTCATCTAGCTAGTTTTTTTTATTGATTGATTGATAAGCTCGATAATGGCTGCTTTAAGAATTGATCAAAGTGATCCTCTATATATTGGACAATCTGATTCATCAGGAGCTATGCTGATTCCTATCAAGATGACTGGTTCTGAGAATTATGGCATTTGGAGAAGATCCATGAGAATTGCACTCTTAGGAAAAAGGAAATATGGTTTTGTCACTGGTGCCTGCACCAAAGCATTGTACAAAGATGAATTACACGAACAGTGGGAAACATTTAATGCCATAGTTTTGTCGTGGTTAATGAACACTGTGAGTGAGGAGCTTCTCAGTGGTATAGTTTATGCCACAACTGCATTCTCTGTTTGAACAGATCTCAAGGAAAGTTTTGATAAGGTCAATCGAATGAGAATTTATCAGTTGCAGAAGGATATCACTGCACTCACACAAGGTACATATTCTGTGTCTTGCTATTTCTCTAAGCTTAAAACTTTACGGAGTGAATATGATGTTGTGACACCACATCCTAGTTTCTCATGTCCACAATCTAAGGAGTATGTATATCACTTTCATGAATTAAGGCTAATTCAGTTTTTAAGTGGCTTGAATGAATCGTATGATCAACCTCGTAGACAGGTATTGCTTAAAGGTGTTACACCTTCTTTAAACCAAGCATATGCCATGATCATAGAGGATGAAATTCAACATTCAACATGCACAGTTAATGTTGTTGATAAGCCAAACTCAATAATGATGAATGTAAGTAGAACTCAAGGGAAGGAAGTTTTTAAGGGCAAGAAATGTGATTACTGTCACTTCACTGGTCATACTAGAGATAATTGCTATAAACTAATTGGTTATCCAAGTGATTGGAAGTTTAAGAAGAAATCAGGTTATGGTATTAAGAACACCAGTAGTGGTTCTAGTGCTGGTTATGGAGGTCCACATATAGCCAACAATGTGGCTGGTAATTACAACAGTTCCTATGATCAGTCTCAACTAGCCTCAACCAGTCAAAGTGCAGGAGGTGAAACATGTTTGGCAAGGGCACAAGTGTTCACAGAGAAGGAATATAAATAAATTTTGGAGATGTTGAACAAAGAGGAGCCAAAGAGAGTCAACATGGCAGGTATTACAACTTGTTTAATGTCAAATTTTATCTCACAATACTGGATTGTAAATTATGGTGCAACTCATTATGTCACAACACATAAGCAGTCATTGTTCAAGAGTCATGAATTGAATAAGTCACAGAAGAACTAGGTAAATTTACCCACAGGGGATAGAGTAAATATGAATCACACTGGTGAATCAACTTTATTTGATGATGAGATTGTGAAAAATGTACTACATGTACCAGATTTCAAGTTCAATTTGTTGTCAGTGTCCAAGATAACAAGGGAACTGTCTTGCTTTGTATCATTTTACCCTGACTTCTGTGTTTTCCAGGACCTCTTCAGTGGCAGGGTGAAGGGGATTGGTAAGGAGCAGGGAGGTTTATACATGTTCAAGAGTGGTTCAACATTGAATAAAACAGACAAATGTAAGCAACAAGTAATGGTGACTGCAGGAATATCAAGTCAAGATACTCAACTTTGGCATCAACGACTTGGGCATCCTTCTCACTTAATCATGAAGCATTTCAATCTACTTTTTAGCAATAAGAATGATTCACTTGCTAGTTGTCCTGTTTGTCCATTAGCGAAACAAATAAGACAAGTATTTCCTAGTAGCAAGTCTGGAGCTTCTACTAGTTTTGACTTGGTTCATATGGATTTATGGGGACCATATAAGATTCCTACTCTGGACAAGAAGCATTATTTCTAACTATAGTTGATGACTACAGTAAATTTGTTTGGATTTACTTGTTGCAATTGAAATCTGAAACTATTGTAGCCATCAAATTGTTCTTATGATCAAGACTCAGTTTGGTGCATATGCTAAAGTTGTGAGATCAGATAATGATACTGAGTTCTTTAACTCTCAATGTATGAAGTTGTTTCATTAACTAGGAATACTTCATCAAAGCAGTTGTTCACACACACCACAACAAAATGGTGTGGTGGAAAGGAATCATAGGCAGATTCTTAACATAGCCAGGGCCATCAGATTTCAATTGAAATTACCTATCAGATATTGGGGATATTGTATCAATGTTGCAGTAAATTTGATGAACAAATTACCTTCTTCAAGTATCTCAAACAAAAGTCCCTATGAACTTCTTTATTCCAAAATTCCAACACTTGATCATTTAAATGTTATAGGCTATTTGTGTTATGCTAAAGTGATGCCTAAGAGTGATAAATTTGCAGAAAGAGTTGTTCCTACCATATTTCTAGGATACTCAGAGTTACAGAAAGGTTATGTATTATTGGATATAAAGTCCAAAAAGTTTCTTGTGAGCAGAGATGTAGTTTTTCACGAAACTATCTTTCCTTTTTCAACAAAGGCAGTATATACAGAAGCATCAATAGATATATCTGATTCTCCATTAGATGTTGCTGACAATTCCATGATTGATTGTGATCTTGATGTTACTACAGACACAGAAGTTCATCATGTTAATGATGATAATGCTAAGAATACTAATGGTGATGTAGACACAGGAGTTCTTCATGATGACAATGGAGTTGCAAACATAGATCATGATTAGTAAGTGTTAGTGTTCCAATAACCAATAAAAGGGCTAGTTCATTAGTTCATAATTTCTAACTAACTCGAATATTTTTTATTTTTTTATTCCAAACTTTTTTCCCAACCAAACATAAAAAAATTGAAAAATATTTTTCAGAAAATGTTTTCCTTCGTACCACACAAAACTCTAAATTTAATGGAATTACAATTCACCCCAAAATATGAATCCTAAGAAAGACTTATTATATGCATATCTCAGTGACAACATTAGTTGAAATGATGACTGTATGAAATATTAATAAGCAATAAGTGATACAAATATTTTCATCTTAGCATGGAATCCTTCAGCCTCCATTATCACTTCTAACTTGTGTTTAATTTACTCAAAGTATGAGAAATAACCAAAACAATGGGCTTCTCTACAATAGTTCATTGCCTTTGTGCTATTTCATTATGGTACTACAAGTTTGTAGTACACACTCTATTCTATGCATACACTTTAAACAACCCTATTAATTAAAAAATACTCTATTTTTTTTTAAAAAGATCAAAATTTTTGTGAGTAGTGTATTAATGATAATAGAAATATTCATTTTCACTATCTAATAAGTAGTACTTTCTTTGTCCGGAATTGTTTGTTATGTTGCGCTTTTTGAAAGTCAGTTTGATTAATTTTCAAAGTTAAATTAGATTACATTAATTCAATATTTTTTTTAATTTTTTTTTTAAATATTCTAAAACTATATGAAAAATACTATGAATTGCAATATTTTACATATTAATATGATAAAAAATTCCATCTTAAAATGTTGATCAAAGTTTTTATAATTTGACTCTAAAAATAGAAATCATGACAAAAAAAATTTCGAACGGAGGGAGTATAAGAAAAAGAAATATATATTTTAAAAAGAAAGAGTGGTTTCTTGGTCATATAATTGTTTTGAAGAACTCATTATCAATATCAATATACACAAACGATCGCGAATATAGTCATGTGATTATACAATTACCACAAGGTCAATTTACATAGAATAAAATTTTCTGTAAAAAATTCCTTTTTTTTTTAATCGTCAAGACCTGTGAATTTTCAAACCATAAAGTGAATGAATGGCTGTGGTTTATCTTCTGTAATTATAAGTGAAATATTATTAGTTTCTTTAGAGTCAAAAATAAATTATGTGAAATGAATAAACATATTTTCTATTTGTATTTTGATTTAAAAATATCATTTCCTTCAATATTTTAATCCAAAGATACTCTTATTATTACTTAATGGATTTATATATATATATATATATACCACTCTTTTCCTAGAAATATTTTTTATCATCGAATATTTATCCTACTTTAATTTGGAAAAAACTGAAAGTATTAATATCTTTCTTGTTTTATTATAATTAACTTTTCATTATCTAAATGAAAATCGACGATGAGTTTACTATGATCTTATATATATAATATATATTATTCGTTAAAAGTGTACATTAAATTTATTTTGTTTTAATTGATAAAATGATATTAAGAAGAAGAAAAAAATATTTCCTACACTTTTATTATTTAAAATAATTTTAAAAAAAAGAAAACAAGAATAAAATTTCTTAAAAGTAATATTTTTATTAGAAACAAGATATGTTTAAAAGGAAAAAAAGAATTATTAGAAGAAAGCAATTTTGATCCATTTAGTAACAATAGTGAAAGGGCTCTTCTGGACATAAATATCATACTAGTTTTAAGTATACACAAATGATATTTTTGTTCACGAACAGAAGAGACACGGGCTATAGAAATTTTTTTAAAGCTTGTGGCCTGCACACGATAGAAACATAGTTGAAAATAATATTCATGTTCGATATTACTCCCTTCGTCTTAAATTATTATAGTGTTTTAGAATAATTTTTTTAATCACATAATTCATGACTAATGTTATGATATTATTAGAGAATCAAAGTGCAATAAATTCCTTTACTCAAACTTCTTGCATCATTTATTTTTCCTGTCCATCAACTACATAAACAACATCAACATAATGTCTCATTGACAAAAAAACATTCTGCCTCAAATATGTACTCAGTGTACATTATATTTGCCTCTTAACCCTTTCTATTTTACCTCAAGCTGTTGCTGCTTTAAGCCTAATACTGACTGCTTCCCATGACACCAACTTCTCCATAAAGATAGATATGTAGTCAGGTCGCCGATTCTACAAGCAAAAAGATAGTACTTCTACCATTAAGAGACTTCGACGAAACATTATATACATCAAAGAATGTATTTTAAGTAGTTTCATCAGGCTAGGCTTACCTGAAAGTCCAGATAGTAAGCATGCTGCAGTATCAAACACAAAAAGTAAAAGAATAAGACTTGGCTTATTCAATCAATTTTGTTCCGAAAGAAGAGAGGGAAAAAAAATGAATTCAGTCAGATTCATAACAAGTGTGTTCTGCTTACCTCCCAAACATCGATGGTGAGGAGTGGCTGCAATGGAAACCAGAGTTGTGAGATTTCTATTACGGTATAAACTTCTATGCTATGCAAGATGAAATCCCACGAATATATGAAATAGAGAAGAGCATGTGTTTTACTCACTGTGTAGCCCAAAACAAGAGGATTTTCAGCATTAGGAGTTTTCACTAGAGCAAGCTTTTTGTCTTCAGGTTTGTCTACGAAGTAACAAACGAATCCATTTTCAATCATTTTGCTTAATTTTAACGAAATGTTTGAACACAACAAGGCAAAAACTTTCTCACATGCAAGCCAGGCCCATCCGGAGCCAAATTGTGTTGCTGCAGCTGCCTTAAATTCTTTAACAAATGTATCATAGGAACCAAAGTCTCTATTTATTAGTTCTAATAATTCACCGGATGGCTCTCCTCCTCCGCTGGGCTTCATAGATTCCCAGAAGAACTGATGATTCCAGGCCTGAAATGCGAAAGAACTCAGCACTACACAAAACAAAATAGCTAAAAGTGCATAAAACCATGAGATGACAATTCACTGAGATAACTTAAAAACACTTATTAGTAACATTATGACACCAAAAACAATCAAAAGTTAAGTACTTCACCTGAGCAGCATTGTTGAATGCTGGAAGGGGAGCACCATTGTTATATGTAACAAGTATTATATCTTCTAGTGTCTTTCCATCTAATTCTGTTCCATCAATTTGCTTGTTTAAGTTGTCGACATACGCCCTGTGATGCTTCCCCCAGTGGAATTCAAATGTTCTTCTACTCATATGAGGCTCCAAAGCATCCTATAACATATTCAGAGTTCAAATCAAATATAAAAAAGAAAAGAGTTTGAGGGAGAAAAAGGACTCTTGGGAGTTTACAGTAGACTAATTAATTTGCAGAATTTTCCAATAATAATTAACAATGACATGATTATTTCAAGACAAAAGACTAATTATAACTACAATAACTACTACTGCTACGCTTCAAATTTCAATCCCTAACTATTCAAGAGTCGATTATTATATCAATTCGGGAAAATGCATAAGTAGCCCCAATCTATGCCCGAAATTTCAGAGACATTTATACCATACTAAGTCCTTAAGCCCGATTATCCCTGAACTTATTTATAAATAATTTTTACTCCTTTTGGACCTACGTATTACTAACTTGAAAAAAAATATCAACACGCGCTAGACCCACAAGATAGTACCACGTAGACTAAAAAAGAGTAGAAAATTATTTATAAATAAGATCAGAAGTAATAAGAATTTAATATAATATAAATATGTCTTTGAGATTTCAGAGACAAGTTCAGTACTTGCATTTTCCCTATCAATTTTTATATCCAATTTTCATTTAACTGTTAAAACAATTGAGTAAAAATATAACAACGTCAAAAAAGACTAGCTACTTTCTTCTATCTTATTTTTGTTGGACAGAGTTATTGAGGCGAAACGTGACAAATATCCATAAAATTAGTAGAGGTGCCCCAGACTAAAAAATACATATAAAAAATTACCATTGGATAAGGAGGAGGGTTGAGGTCAAATTTAGCTGTTATTGTAGCAGAGCCAGCTTTTCTTCCAAATTGTTTCTGCAACTAATACATAAAAATCAGAAGAAAGCTACAACAGACAGTGATACCTAATTGAGAACATAAAAATAATAAAAAAGAAGACAGAAAATACCTTTTGGGTTCTCCATTGTAAGCTCTTAGATGATTTATTAAATCCTGTAATATTATTCAGAAAAGGTAATATTGTGTCCCAAAAATGAAAAAAACAACAACTAGTAAAATAAAAAAACTAAACCTTGAGGAGGAAGAAAAGCAGATGTGAGTGAATTAGCAGAGGCAGTGGCGGCCATGAGTTATCCTTATGATTTGTGTAAAAAGGGTTACAGAAAGTTGGAGAAATAAGCGTAGTGTGGACTCTTCTAGACCTTTTGTTGATGTAATTGTTGGCTGTTTACATAGTGACTGCGACTGCTATTTCATTCTGGTACTACCAAGTGTGTAGTACACACTCTAATTCTATGTAGTACATGACTTTAACCAATCCTATTAGAGATAGAGAATATTTAGAGTTAACCAATATTTTTTATATAGAAAATATTTGAAATTATTAATTATATCCTTGTTATAAGGTCAATTTAAATAACGAAGGGTAGAATAAAATTTTCTTTTTCATTGTCAAAATCTGTAAATATTCATGAATGGCTATGGTTTTCCTTCTTAAAATTATAGCAAGTCAAATAGAATTATATGTTTGTTAAGGACAAGTGTACTAAAATAAGTAATGGAATGGATGCTTTTCAGAAACTGAAGAGACACACGCGATATATGGCCCCCGTATAATTTTTTAAGCTTGTGGCCTGCACGATCTCACTGCGTATATCAATGGCAAAACTAGAATTTTAAAATTGTAGGTGTTTTAAAAGTGATAGAATCAAAAATATAAAAAAGCTCACTGCATATATATTGGTGAATTTAAAATTTTAAGATTGTAGGTGATTTAAAAATGACGAAATCAAAATATAAAAACAATATAAAATTGCCGACAAAAACATATTAACAATAAAATTTAAAATCAGGCTCATCAATACGAAAAAAGCCTTAAGCACCTACTAAAGAGTCAATGGATCCCTCCGATGTATATGTACCACAAGCACAACATTAAAAATAACATGGAAGTTTCTATAAATTATTATTTTGAATTATTTATTATTTTAGAAGTTAAGAACAAGAGTAATTCTTTAGAAGTAATTATTTTGAAGACTATAAAACACTTATGAGATGGCAATATATGGACCGTCATTATGTTCCAACTCAACTTTCCTCATATGATACCTTTCCATTAATTGACGGCTATCAGCTCCTCTCCATTTTGCTTCTTTCCATTTTTGTAAGTTTTTATTTGGATTAGTGACATATGTTATAGGTTAAAATAAATAATTAAAATTTAATTTTTCAAAGTAACTTCTAATCATGATTTAGTTAATAAATATATTATATACCAAATATTTAAAATTATTATAATCTCATAATATTAACAACATATTATTTTGGTCATAAATATAGATAAAAAAAGTTTTCTTCCTATTATTTCTTTTTATGTAGGATTCATTTTTATATATAATATTTTTTTATCTAACTAGAAGAATAATTAACTGAATGGAAGTATAGAAAAGATTACAATAAAATATTATATAAAATAATAATAAAAAAAGATCCTACGAAAAAAAATAATAGGAAGAAAACTTTTTTTTACATAAATAATGCTAAGATTATAATAATTTTGATACTTGATATATAATATATTTTTATGAATTAAGTCATGGTTAGAGATTTATTTTGAAAAATTAAATCTTAATTATTTATTTTAAACTATGACATGATTAATCTAAATAGGAAAATGGAGAGAAGAGAAATAGAAAAAAGTCGGATCCAAATAATATGAGCTTTGGCACCTTATTTGAGTTTAAGAAATATTTTAACTTATATTTTCGTTGATCATCCATGCGAATTCACTCCTTGAATTTGGAGGACCCGCACGGACGGTTTCGTATGTTTAAGCATTCACTAATTTCGTATCAAAATATGTACATATATTTATATAAAAATTAAAGTGAATGATATAATATTAAACAGTGAGCACTGAGACAATAAGCAGTTGGTTGGTGTAGTGATTGTTTGTGGATGTTTAAAGTTGTACATTATATCTTTCGCATTCATTTTTTAGATTCTGGAGATCAACTTTTCTTGATACACTCGCAACCTTAAATTCTTAGATATGCCATTGGAATATAAAATATGTATGCCTTCCGTGATATCACATAACTTAAGTTACCGTTTATTGGACTATTCAGTGGAGTAGTTAGAAACTAGATATACGTATATGCCAAGACAATTACTATCATGTGTTACTACATGCATATATTATCTACAAAATTGTTACAAATATATTATACTTTTAACAATTTAATTTATTTGAAATCATCAAACTTATAAGGTTATTGATAAACACAAGAAACAAAATTATTTAACGGGAAATAAAAACACATCTTTTCCAAAGATTTTCACTATTTATCCAGACCGCAGTTTTGTTCACTCCCTTCATCTCAGGACTATGAATAGTAGACTCAATGATAGTGTGATGACATTTCTTCCCCAATGTCAAAAGTTGGCCACAACACTCGTCCACATCAGTGGGCTTACCATTATCGAAGATCTTGTTGAATATGATCACCCCACAATCATCTGAAATATTTTGCAAACATTTCTTCACTTTCGCGTGAAATTCAGGGTCTGACTCAGGTGATAATGTTGGCTTATAATCAGAATTTATATATAGTGGAGTTTTAAGTAACTCTTTAGCATAATCATTGATATCATCATATATGTCTAAACCATATGAATCTTCGATGGCTATCCTATTGGTGTCACAATAAGAAAAATTAATGCAACAATTTCAAGAACATCATCTACAAGTCTTATTCAACTTTGTCATATTGATGTCTTTGAGAAATATTGAATGTAATTGAGATGAAATGGTTAATTAATTAACTTGTGAGTACATTTAATAAACATGGAGGTTGAAGGATAAAAAAAATAGTAACGTCAAAGTCTGGTAATTTTTTTAAGACTATAAGAGATGAATGAATGTCTCATTAATTAATTTTCACATAATTTCCCTTCTATCTTTAAATTAAATGAATTAGACATCTTTTAGAAATAATGTAAAATAATGAAGGCTAGCTATGTTCATCTGTTTTATGCTATAGCATAAGTTGACGGTTTTGAACTCTAGTTATATTAAAATAAACTGCAAAAACAAATCAAAAATATCTATTTCGTCTATTTTTTAACCATAAACACCTTTATGACTAACTGATGTCCACGTATACTATTTAGATCGCTGGCATCATAGTCTACTATGGCAAAAAAAGCGAGCAAAATTTCCCTCCAACATTACATTTTCTAATAATTAATAGAGAAAGCTAAATTTTTTAACTACATTAGTTATTGTCATTAAAAATACATTTTAATGACAATTAAGTTATTAATTTATTATCGCTAAAAATTATTTTTGTCATAGTAATTAGTAACACAATCCAAAATGATTTTGCTAATAAATTTTTATGAGATATGGTCAAACAAGACGATACCCACTTGAGTTCCTCCAAACAAGAAAATACTTAAGACGGAGGTTCAATAACACAACTAATAATAATTTACCTATAGACTCTCAAACACAAATCAATAGTATCTTTAATATGATTATATGAAGAGTTGTTATATTTCAAATGATTCTAAGAGTTAGAACAAACAGAACTAGCTTTCATTAATTAATGTTTACTAGCTACATTTTAGTATCTTATTTTTAATTATATATAACCTTATTATAACTTGTAAAATTATTAATCCTTAAAACCCAAAACTTGCAAATGGAAACCCAAACACATGAATGGTAGCAATCATATTCTCTAAGTACACTAGGCTGCGAACAAAGTAAAAAAGACAAGTAAATGCGAAGATCATGATCACGAAATGTCATTTAATTTTATGTATTAAACAGTTGAAGATAACAATTAAGTCAACTTTATCTGCAATTTTTGGTTTGTTTTCAAGAGATCGAATGCTAATGACAACATATTAATTAAAGAAACTTTTTTCTCCTCAAATTCAAATTTCACCGCAGAAAATAAAGCATATTCTCACGTTCATAATTTGAAAATAATTTTAAAACATTAGTACTCTGCGATGACAAGAAATATCAGTACAATAGTTTATCATCATCAATTCACACTTTTATTTTTCTCCTACTTTTTCATCACATACATACTTCATATTAGTTATATCATTTTAAAATATTAATACTACGTACAAATTAGTATGAGATACACGCACTACATAAAAAATGAGCTTTAGCGCCAATCAATTAGTAATTATTGTATTTTTAGCGGTAATTAGTACTCTTTGTATATGTTCCTAAAAGGTTTAGCTATATTGGATCTAATGATTCCGGTAAAGACTTTAGGCCTCTTTATTAATGTGTCTATTTATTGCCGCTAAAAATTATTTTCGTTGTAATAAAGTAGAACACACGTGTTCAAGAACTAGTATTATTAAAAGTTGAAAACCTTGAAGTTAAAAATTAAATTACTAAAATGCCCTTACATTTATATTTATGATGTTAGACTCAATGATAGTGTGATGACATTTCTTCCCCAATGTCAAAAGTTGGCCACAACACTCGTCCACATCAGTGGGCTTACCATTATCGAAGATCTTGTTGAATATGATCACCCCACAATCATCTGAAATATTTTGCAAACATTTCTTCACTTTCGCGTGAAATTCAGGGTCTGACTCAGGTGATAATGTTGGCTTATAATCAGAATTTGTATATAGTGGAGTTTTAAGTAACTCTTTAGCGTAATCATTGATATCATCATATATGTCTAAACCATATGAATCTTCGATGGCTAGTCCTATTGGTGTCACAATAAGAAAAATTAATGCAACAATTTCAAGAACATCATCTACAAGTCTTATCAACTTTGTCATATTGATGTCTTTGAGAAATATTGGAATGTAATTGAGATGAAATGGTTAATTAATTAACTTGTGAGTACATTTAATAAACATGGAGTTGAAGGATAAAAAAAATAGTAACGTCAAAGTCGGTAATTTTTTTAAGACTATAAGAGATGAATGAATGTCTCATTAATTAATTTTCACATAATTTCCCTTCTATCTTTTAAATTAAATGAATTTAGACATCTTTTAGAAATAATGTAAAATAATGAAGGCTAGCTATGTTCATCTGTTTTATGCTATAGCATAAGTTTGACGGTTTTGAACTCTAGTTATATTAAAATAAACTGCAAAAAACAAATCAAAAATATCTATTTCGTCTATTTTTTAACCATAAACACCTTTATGACTAACTGATGTCCACGTATACTATTTAGATCGCTGGCATCATAGTCTACTATGGCAAAAAAAGCGAGCAAAATTTCCCTCCAACATTACATTTTCTAATAATTAATAGAGAAAGCTAATTTTTTAACTACATTAGTTATTGTCATTAAAATACATTTAATGACAATTAAGTTATTAATTTATTATCGCTAAAAATTATTTTTGTCATAGTAATTAGTACACAATCCAAAATGATTTTGCTAATAAATTTTTATGAGATATGGTCAAACAAGACGATACCCACTTGAGTTCCTCCAAACAAGAAAATACTTAAGACGGAGGTTCAATAACACAACTAATAATAATTTACCTATAGACTCTCAAACACAAATCAATAGTATCTTTAATATGATTATATGAAGAGTTGTTATATTTCAAATGATTCTAAGAGTTAGAACAAACAGAACTAGCTTTCATTAATTAATGTTTACTAGCTACATTTTAGTATCTTATTTTTAATTATATATAACCTTATTATAACTTGTAAAATTATTAATCCTTAAAACCCAAAACTTGCAAATGGAAACCCAAACACATGAATGGTAGCAATCATATTCTCTAAGTACACTAGGCTGCGAACAAAGTAAAAAAGACAAGTAAATGCGAAGATCATGATCACGAAATGTCATTTAATTTTATGTATTAAACAGTTTGAAGATAACAATTAAGTCAACTTTATCTGCAATTTTTGGTTTGTTTTCAAGAGATCGAATGCTAATGACAACATATAATTAAAGAAACTTTTTCTCCTCAAATTCAAATTTCACCGCAGAAAATAAAGCATATTCTCACGTTCATAATTTGAAAATAATTTTAAAACATTAGTACTCTGCGATGACAAGAAATATCAGTACAATAGTTTATCATCATCAATTCACACTTTTATTTTCTCCTACTTTTTCATCACATACATACTTCATATTAGTTATATCATTTTAAAATTAATACTACGTACAAATTAGTATGAGATACACGCACTACATAAAAATGAGCTTTAGCGCCAATCAATTAGTAATTATTGTATTTTTAGCGGTAATTATTACTACTCTTGTATATGTTCCTAAAGGTTTAGCTATATTGGATCTAATGATTCCGGTAAAGACTTTAGGCCTCTTTATTAATGTGTCTATTTATTGCCGCTAAAAATTATTTTCGTTGTAATAAAGTAGAAACACCGTGTTCAAGAACTAGTATTATTAAAAGTTGAAACCTTGAAGTTAAAAATTAAATTACTAAAATGCCCTTACATTTATATTTATGATGTTTTTTTGTCTCTGCTTTCCATGTCCTACCTCAGCACCACCCCCCAGCCAAGGAAGGGCCGCGCTTCGTGTGGGGGAATGATGCTGACATATAATAATGGGTTAGACTCCTATGGACTCGATGTTATAACCCAACGATCCTTGGTTGTCCTTTTCCATAAACTCACTTAATTTACTGGGTCTGAATCTATATTTAATAAATCAATATCTTGTCAATTTTTAGATTCTTATGCAGCGATTATGTTTGTGTGTATGTCATCTCATATTTTCTTATCCGTTACCCCATGTAGCCGAAGTTGTAATCCCCCCCCCCAATTTTTTATTGTCTTTATATTAAATGGTATTTGTGAAGCTAGTACTGCACAATTGATATATGGAAAAAAGGTTATTCTATAGGAATTATGTTGTAGAGCTTTTTTGTTGTTATCACCTCGATATTTCACATTAAACATAAAGGACATTCGTATTATATGTGTCATTGTGCTCTTTCTAATATAATTCAAGTGCGCTACTACAACATAAAACCTCAATAGTTATTTGATACTGTGATGTACATTACACGTATACATATTAATACATAAAGTTTGAATATCAAGTTTGTTTATGTAAGAAGTGCAGCTATGTATGCCACATACTGGTTCAGGTAATGTTGGTGCTTTATGATTGTCCATTGAGTCGATGTAGGAGTTATAGTTGTATTGGACATTAGGTGATTTCCCCTCTAGGCTGTGATTCTGTGCTGCCAGATAAGAGGAAGTTTGATTAGACCGACGGTTGTCACCTCTCCTTATTCTACTATCAATTTAGATTCATTGTAGGGGAGGGACAGGGAGATAATTTGGTGATACATAGGCTATTATTGTCAAAAAAAACTTTATAGGCATACCCGTTCGCATATTAGTATTAGCCAACGCAATCAGGGCATTATTTGATGTTAGTCAGTAAATTATAATGGTAATGTCGTATGCAGATTTATTAGTGTGTGAGACGTTACGTCGTAGTTTTTACATTATATTCCCTGGCAGAGGCGACGCAAAAGGAGGTTCTCTCTTCCAAACCAAAATAACAAAATACTGCGAGCCACCACACGCTTAAATACATGTCCGCAGTGTATATACTTTTGTCAGCTTTTGAGTTTTCGAGTTAGCAGAACACTACCTACAAGATAAGGAACCATACAAACACAAAAAAAGGAAAAGGGAAACTTCATGTGTGTTTTTATTGGGGGTTGACGATGTATATAATTTATATTTTTTATGTGTCTAAGAATATGAATTTAATATAAAAATTCGGAATATTAGGAAAACATTATGTCATAATTACGGGTGCATAGTTTATTGAAAAAACATGGGATACAGTTTTGTAACCATATATGTTGCTTTTAATTTGGAAGTTTTAGGGTGAGTGTTAAATATGGAAAAAGTAGTATGCTTTTAATGGACATACTAACCTGTTGTGCGCGGGGGAAGATTTAGGTAGTGGATTTGACACAGCACCAATAAGCACCCCATCAGTAATCAGCGGCACATTAAATTGTTGCTTTATAGAAGGGGGATGTTTTGGGAACGGGGACATTGCTAATTACAAGTAGGATGAATGAATAGGCGTAAAAACAGACTTGCAGACCAAGGCTAATTGAAGAGAATGATGATTCAATTCAAACATTATGAGAGTAGCGGGTTATCATTTGGCGCAATTTTTATTTGAAATGATATTGGTTGTTAAATCATAATTTGATTTAGTAAAGTGTTCCAGTGTGTTGTCTATGTGATAGAGCATGTTCAGCGGATCAGGACACTTCAGCGACCTCCTTATATCATACATTAAATATACATAGTGAAGCTCGGTCAACGCGCTTAGGTGTTCAACAGGCGACTTGTTCGCACAAATTGTTACAACGTAACAAAACTAACCTTTGTTCTCTATAGTATTAATAATTATGGTAGGTACAGAGTATCTGTGGCAGCATGCCGAATAATTATGGATCCGTAGATTCAGGGTCAGCATAATTCATGTTACTATAAGGGAAACATAGTGACACCTATGAAGGATAGTTACAAATTATATAAATTGTGTGTTTGATGCATAATAATAAAATTAGGCAATAGGAGACGATGTTACTGAACTTTAATTAATAACTTTGTGAAGGACATCGCAAAACTCTTAGACAACAAAGTTTGTTAAGTTTTGTTGGTTTTTTTTTTTTTGTTTTGTGTTTTTTTATAGTCTTTAGTAAGATAGAACTGTCTTGGGTTGTTTTTTTAGGGGCAAGCTGTGACTGGGAATAAGAAAGAAAGAAATATGAAAAGTGATCAGGGGGAACGTATTTTGGAGGGAAAATGAAAAGTCATTGCAAAAGTGCAATTGAAAAGTACATTTGCAAAGTGCAAATGAAGTCATGGTTACCCATATCAGGCAAGAAGGGTTACAAGAAAGGGAATATTGTATAGATCCTGTCATTTTATACCATGGAAACACTTCCATTACTTGTTAAAACGAGCTGAAGACAGTAAGATAGAAGATTCCCCTCACGGCTGTGTTCACCCGTCGCGCGCCGTGCGGCCTTGGCTTCGGCAAATGATTGATTTTGATTTTTTTGTTGGACGAAATAGTTATTGTATTCAAGTTCTGTAATAAATAAATATATCTTATTGAAATTTGCGGGGTAGGTGGGGTAACGGGAACATTTCAAAAAAAGTTGTTACTCTTTCCGGAACATGTCGTTTGTACTTCCACAAAGGTCGTTTTTCCTAAAACGACACATTTTGTTTCCGAAAAAAAGTGGTTATTTTTTGTCCCAAAAGACAAGGATTCTGGTGAAATAAAAATTTTCTGTGTTAAAAGGTCTGAACAGTTGTCTTCTCTGACCAGACACGTTTTCCTGCGTGTGTGAAAGATGGCATCATAAAAGGGGGAAGTCAATTTTCAAATTTTCAAACACTGTAAATTTTCCTTCTCTGCATTTTATTTTTTTTCTTTAAAATAAAAATCAAGTGTCGAATCGGACTGAGTCGGTGAGACTCTCTGTTTGCTGGTTCTTGAGAAGTTCGTGTGAATGTTAAAAGAATACTGATGGGTGAGACCGGCTTGGTAACCGCTATTTTCTTTAAACAGTTTTTTTGTTAATATTCGTTTGTATATTTAGATGGGGAAGAAAATTAATCCATAACCTTGGGTACAATGAGGGCGGGGTTTTTATTTAACATTTTCTAAGGGACACACATAGTTCTGGGAATCGGATTACTTTTGTATTTTAAATAAGTTTTCTGTTCATCTTATTTTTGTTATGGTCATTGGGTTAAACCTGATTAAATTTGTGACAGGGTGACATAAGCTAGTAATATAACAATTCTTTATAAGATAATATTTAACGTTAGTATGTCTGTATTTGATGGCGATTCTGGAGGAATTTTTAACAACTTTATGGTTTTTGTGTAGACTTGCTCTTGACATTTCTTTTAAATTCATTCGATTAACGATTCACATAAGAATGCATAAAAAACTTTATCGTTTACAAGTCAGACAGAATATACAATATGGGTTGGTTCAAAGGAATTTAGTATCTTTGTCTAATTGTTAGTGATATCTTATCAAAAATTTTATCCTTAACGAAATTGACAACTCGTGCCTGATTATGTGGACAGGAGGAAAAAAAAAAATATGAGAAAAAAAAAAATAAAAAAATTTGAGTAAAGAGATCAAAGGAATAAATTACTCTAAAATAAAGAAATTGAAAGACTAATTCAATGGAGACGAGTAAACGAACAAATGTGCTGTGGGAAGTTTGGAACTAGAATGGGAATTGGTATCTTTGCTAAATGCCAGTAAGTGCTGCAACACATTGGTTTTGCGACAGTATCGATAGCATGACAATACACTTGTGACATGGCCTTCTTGCTTATAGCACACCGGGGACATGAGAAAACCCTGCTGATAAATGTATTCTGGAGTCGACCCTCCTGTTTAAGATGATGGGGCACAGACAATAAGAAAGTTTGGTTGCTTCTCCATTTCACTTATCGTTGACGTCGGCTGAGACGTTCACACAATTACATTATGACGAGAGAATGTGTTCCTGTATGATGTGTTTACAGAATGTAATGACTAACTCCGTGGCTGTATTCAATCTTATATAAATGAGTATTTAGTCTTTTCGTATTTTAACCACGAAAAGCCATGGACCACTACTGCCCCACATTTTTTGTGATTAGATGTAAAAAATTTATATATAGTGAGTGGTGTCTTGCAAGGTTGCTCTGGACAATGTGGACAGCAATGCCAAAAAACTCAAAAGAACTCTGGGAGGCTTTAGAAAAGAAGTTCACAAAACAGAGATGCTGAAAATGAAGAAATTAGAAAATTCATTCTGGCGGATACGAGATTCTGGACTTATAAGATGATAGACAGTAAGACTGGGTATTCCAATGTGATGTGGCTTTCTTGGATAAGGATTTGTATGATAGTAGCTGTTGGTTGAATGATATGCGTTTAGCTTGACTACAAATGTCTATTTATTAGTCTACTAAGGCGGTCCTGTTTTTACAAAAATAGCGCATGTTTTGAAAAATAAAAAGTCGTTTTACCTTGTTTGCTTGTGTATGTGCATGAGAATCTCAACTTAGTACATGTGNGCTTTTTTAAAAAATATTAAACTTTACAAGAGTACAAATGTCAAGATTTGTTTTTGATGTCAATACAAAATAATAACTTTATTATCAATGGTACTTATGTAATTGATGGGCAGAATTTCATATAAATATTGAACCTTTTGATTACTCATCTAATACTTACAGTATTATTTTTTTGACGAGAAATTTTTTATGGCTTGTAATAACACTAATTGAAATTGTATTAGTTGACTTTTTACCATAGTCTAAACATCATTTGTTGTTTAACAAATTCTCTTGTAATTAGATATATGCTGCGGATATTTTTTTTCAAAAATGATTAAACTTCTCAAGGGGTAGAGAATTGTCACAATTTGTTTTTGATGCACAAACACCAAAGCATAAACTTTATTTATCAATGCTTCCTGTATGATTTAGATGTCAGGAAGTTTGCTCAAAATATTTAGTTACTTAGGAATAAACATTGCCCTTTTGTTTTATGATTTATTGTTTCTTAATATTTCGTAGTCTTCAACGAAGAAAGTTAATATGCTTGTAATAAGTCAGCCTGAAAATTGTAAAAGTTCATCTATTGTAGTAAACGTCTTGTTTTGTCAAAAATCTCTTGTGCTGTAGATATCTGTTTCTAAATTATATGTTCCCAAAATATTGATTTCTCAAAGAGTTGAGTTAGATAATTATCATGATATTTATTTTTGATGCAAAGAAAAAATAACACTTTATTTATCTATGCTATTATGTGATTTATATTTTTAGAAATTTACTTCAAAATAGTTATTACTATTTAAAACATTGCCTTTTGTTATAAACTTAATTTACTATTTCAATATGTCCGGTATTTTTCAAAGAAATGTTTTAGGAATCTAAATAACGCCAGTTGAAGGGTGAGAGCTAATTTTATGACATATATATATATTATATATATATTATATATATATATATATATATAATATATATTTTTAGTAATGCAAACACAAACACGCGTACACGCATACGCGCATAGACACATATAAAAATTAATATACATAAATAGTTCTAAAAAATAAAATGTAATTTTTCTCCACATGTTCATATGACGTCTAAATGTATTAAGTGGAATATATGTTCACAACACATCTTGTTAGATGACAAGAAAAATACACAACATAAGGATTCTAGACGTTAATATAAATGAGATAGGACTAAGTACATGATCTAACCTCATCAAATTGAAATTAAACTATACAAGGTATTCCACGTTAAATAAGAAGATTTCTTTATTGACCATGATCATAGATTTGTAGAATAAGAGAGTAATATATGATGGTCAAACATTGACATTCACAAAAGAATATACAATATTATTTTGTGCAAAATTATTATGGTCCAATCTTCGCTTAAAATTTTTGAATTGATAATCACATGCAACCCACATGTCAAAAACAATAGAGTTTATAAAGATTAAATTTCATTTAAAAATTGAAGATTCTACGCCAAATTCCTTTAAACGTAAATACTTGACTCTAAAAAAAATGTCACATAAGTGATTAGGAAAGTATATTTTGATTTGTCAAAGTTATGTTTCCATACACATTGTAATGTTTCTGAACATATCAAAATAAAATGCTTTATATAAGTAAAAATTATACCATATTTCCTTTAAAATTCTAGAGAAGTGATAAATAGGACTTGCCTATTATCATTAGGCTGAAAGAGGAGTTATTGTGATCATTGCTTTAACTTAAAACCTAAAGGCTTGTTGTTGCACAATAAATTTTTGAGCTATTTTTTTCTTGTTTTTTGAGTTGATATATAGATTTTTCAGTTTATTAAAAAAGAACATTGCATCTAACTCTCAATTCTATGAAGTTGCAGCATTTTTTAATTTAATTGGCGCAATAGGGTGGCTGATGAGGATCCAAAATCGAGTAAAGTTCACTCAAAACGCAAGAATAGCATTATTAAGAAGTCAAATGAGTTGGCGAGTTCTATGTGACCCAGAGATGCGGTAATGTTTTCAACAACGTGAAGGATAGCTATTCTAGCGGAGAAAGAAGGCTATTCAAAATTATTTATTACTTTATAGAAAAATTCATATGAACTTGTAATAACATCAGTTGTAATTTGTATAAGCAAATATAGGGTAGTATAAACTCTGTGTTTTGTCAACAATTTTCTCTTGTGACGTGAAATGATATGTTTGAAGATATTTTTTCAAAATTATTTAACTTCTCAAGAGGTAGAGGAATTGTTACAATTTGTTATTTGTATGCTTAAGAAAAAAAAAAACTTTATATCAATGATACTTATGTGATTTATAATGTAAGGAGTTTGCTTAACTAGCTTAGTATTATGGAAAACATTGCCTTATGTTCAACTAATTTACTATTCTTAATATTTCAATATTTTCGACGAAGAAAAATTCATACAACTTCTTATAACGCCAATTGAAGTCTATATTAGTTTAATTTTTATTATTTATTTAATAGCTACTTTTTATGAGATAATTGTTAGAAATACAAACCACACACGCACACGAACACACACACGAACGAACACACACACACACACGCACACACATAAAACATTAATATACATAAATGGTTCTAAAAATGAATATGTAGTTACTACATGTTTATATGACGTCTAAATAGATTAAGTTGAATATACGTGCACAACACATTTGGTTAGATGACAAGAAAAATACACAACAAATATCATAAGTTAATATTAATGAGATACGACTAATTACATGATTCAACCTCAACAAATTGAAATAAATACATACATTATTGCAATTAACTATAAGATTTTTCATTGACCATCTTCATAGGTTAGTCTGAATAAGAAATATATATGATAATCTACATTGAACATTCACAAAAGAATCTGCAATATTATTTTGTGAAAAACTTATTATTCAGATCATCGCTTAAATTTTCTGAATTGATAATCATGTGCAACGCACGTGCCGAAAAAATAGTAGTCTATAAATATATAAATTTCATTCAAAAAATTTAAAGATTTCATGCGTAAATTTCTAATCAAACTTAAACTGTTTGACTCTTGAAAAATGAAAAATGTCACATAAATTTGTACATAGTTTTGTTAAATGTGATTTTTTCATACACCTTGTTCTTATCTTGAGATATCAAAATAGAAATTATTCTATACACTAAAATTATATCATATTACCTTCAAAATTCTAGGAAAAGTAATAAATAAGAGTTGTCTACTATCATTATATGAAAGAAGGAACTTAGGTTACTGTTACATTCCACTGAACAAGTTACCGCCCACATATTTTTATTCATCAATTGTGTGAAT
This sequence comes from Solanum habrochaites, assembly GCA_027704765.1. Taxonomy (NCBI): domain Eukaryota; kingdom Viridiplantae; phylum Streptophyta; class Magnoliopsida; order Solanales; family Solanaceae; genus Solanum; species Solanum habrochaites. Next base: position 29,914,375 of record JAKWJA010002494.1, on the reverse strand, counting down.
ATGTAGAAAAACATTAATTTTGACTAAAGATTAGCCACTGGAAAGTTTGTTGTCTCTTCATTGTTTTTTAATCTGATTGTCTATTATATGATTGTGATATATTAGTTTAATTAACGTTAAAATAAATATTGAATATACTAAATTTCTAAAAAATTAAATGTCTTGCTCTCTCATGTTTCATAGACATTTATCGATTAGTTGAATATACTTTCACAACCATCGTTAGATGACAAGAACTACACAACAAATATTATCTAAGGTATATTAGTGAAATACGACTATTAATGATTCACCTCATAAACTGAACATCAACTAGATATAGACTTGGGCATTACCTAATAAATTTTGGCATTGCCCTCTTCATAAGTAATAGAAATACATAGATGATCCTCAGTAAACATTCACAAAGAATGTGGAGTATTATTTTGTGCAATGCTTATGATTCAATTTTTCACATAAATTTTCAAAATTGATAATCAGTGCTTGCACGTATCGAAAAACTAGTAGTTTTATAAATAATATAATTTTCATTTAAATTTTTTTTGAAAATTTCACATGCGCAAAATTCCTCTGGCAAACGTAAATCTTTCTTTCTGACCTTCATGAGAACAAAGTATCACATAAACGATAGAGAGGGAATATTATTTTTAGTGTCTGTTAGATGGTTGATTTTTCCATACACCTTGAACTATCTGGAGATAATCAAATTAAATTCTTTCTATACAAGAGAATCCACAATCATATTGAACTCAGAGGAATCTATTGACTGTTGTAATCGACGAAATTTTGTAAGGAACCAGAGGGATGGAAAATTTGAAGACATAATCGATCACAGTGAGAGGTGTGGGATGTGTTCAATATATGCAACAAGGAATTAATGTTTTACTAATTTATAATTAAAAAACTTCGTAGAATGAATCAACTTTCACCTAGCCAGTAACAAGAAAATAAATTATGTTTCATATGCATATGATTGTGCAACCTTTAATAGTTATGTATGATATCAGACATAGATTGTTTTTTTTGGAATAGAAAACACTTTGGTTTGTTTGAAATTTTTATTTAATTTGATAACGTTTGCATCCATCCCGTAGTTTATATAAAGTTTTTGTAATTTCTTAATCTTTAAATACACGCTAGTATAAGAGATCCTGAAAATTTATTTATATTGTTTTTACTCATTTGTAAGAATCTAATAATCTCGACTTAAAACACTTCTATGAAATTCTTTTTCTAAATTCTAAACTTTTTAAAATAACGAGGTTATACTTGTTGGTGGGTAATGATCAGAATACGTGTTTAAAAAATTGAACCCCAAACATATATAACGCCCTTAATTAACCGGTCCAAAATTTTAATGGTTGGGCTCAAATAATTTTTAATTAGATTCGATCTCAGCCCATTCAAGCTTAACCCGATTTAAGAAACTTCTCATGACCCAATTCAATCTCCAGTTTCACAACTCTTTTTTAAAAAAAACTTTTTATCAAGATATGTTTCCTATATGCAGGTATTCATTATATCGTTAACAACTTTTTGATTTTATCTACCCATTTTTTTCTATTTTTTAACAAACAAAAAATTCTTGAGCAGAAATTCAAATGTGAATTTAAAGATTGAAATAACCAATGGTAAGTTATGTGAGATTAATCGGGTTCACTTGGTTGGGGTGGGCGTATCAAAACCCACCAGTTTTTTTAGCCCATTTAAACCTAAAGTAAACTTGGCCGAGTCAAGACCCGACCATCCCGATTTCTATTCACACCTTTAATCTTGTTCAATTTGCCAACCCATCCCCCATTTGACACCCTCCCGCCCTAATAAAATAATTGTTGGGGGCCTTGTTACCATAAAGTTTATATGGCAACGAACCTCGTAAGAAGTCTCAAAAGTACAAGCCAACGGGCGAGGGCCACGGCCAGGCTAATGATTTTCAGCCATCCATTTATCCTACATACGTTATAGAACATCTTTAGGTGTGAACTCGCATTTTCAGGGCCACCTTTTTCTCACACTGAAACTTGTCTTGGTTATTATTTTATCTTCTTCCATGTATAAAGGTGTAATATTTGGGTAAAAGAGATGGATTTGCAACAGAATCGAGTTGAGTTGTTCAACATATTTTAAGGATTGTATTTGTAGTTAAAAAGATTAAAAAAAAATAAAGGAATTTGATTTCTGCTACGTGTCTATATATATATATGTGTGTGTGTGAACTTATGAAATTACCTAATACTTCTCAAAAGCAATCAAAGATCTTCTATCTATAGTAATTAACATGGAAGTTGATAGAAATGTGCCTTCCACTTAACAGTAATGGAACAGGGTCCCTTACTACCTCCAAAAATTACCAGAAAGTTAAATGCGTAACATCAACAACAATGATTTTGACGTGGAAACCTCCTTGCTTAAGGGAGTAAAAACCACCGACCTGTTTCCACAGATTTTCATCGTTTTCACTAATCTTCCAAAAGCAAAGTAAATCGATTACAACAAACGTAAGAAAGAGTTTAGATCAATCTTAACAGTAAGCAACAGTCCCTATTTCTTAAACACGCAATAGAAAACTATCTACCCACTAAGCTATCCCACTTGGCCCACTTAGACCTTTCACAACACTACCCCGTGGTTCCTTTATAGTTTCAGGATAGTTTACATGTTAAGAACAAGAGAATATTTCCTAAACAGCTGCACTAAAAAGCTCCAGAGATTTCTTGTTCTTGGGATGATTCTGCCTTTGCTTGTAGTAGCCTTTGCAAAGAGTCTTGACAAGTTTTTATCAGTTGCCAAAAACTACAAAAAAAGTGTTTAGGAAGTGTCTGTATAACAAGTCACTTTCCTAAACTTCTTTCCATTGTTGGAAAGGTCACCTTTCTTGACGCCATCGGGCAGTGTGCACCTCCTTGCTGTACTATCTCCAGCTGGCAGTCGACTCTGGCTCATCATCATGATAGCTGGTACCATCTACTGATCCCTGGGTTTTGTTTCATCTCAATCTCAATAAGAAAGCCTGCAATACTCAGTAAAACTGCAATACTCAAGGTAAGAAGCCCCGGTACCTTATGAGGTCCCTAAGTTTGTCAATCATCAAAACTACAAATACATTTTCCCCCCTTTTTGATGATGACAAACAATGAATTGAAAGCTTCTCCAACATAGTTCCCCCTTGGTCTATTGTGCCCCTCACAGTGTATTCCCTCCCCCTGACTGTATTTCCCCCTCACTCTATATTTCCCCCTCCTGATTCCTCACATGAGTAAAATTTAGCTACTTACATTTTCACTTTTCCCCTTTTTGGCATCATAAAAAAGAGATGCGTAAACCAATGATGTCAACAAAAATACTGAACACGACATCAAATCTAAAGAGCAGATCAATCAGGTAGAGGAAAATCATGCCAAAGGAAGATAATCAAACAAAGCAAGGAATAAGGTACCATCATGCCATCATAACATTAACACCTGTAAAACAAACTGAATATCCCATCAACAACAGTGATAAGCCACACAACAAAAAAATGACACAGGGGACATTGTTCAAGCAGCTAGGAAGAGGGGGGATGATACCAGGGACCTGATGACAAGAGTGAGTCGTGCATTGACAAATATCAATGCATCTTATCTTGATCGTCTTTTCATGCGGGCATTTCCGTCGCCTTCAACTCAGCATTCGCTGCTCTCCGTCCAGAGCTTGTACCAACTGAGCACAAAAACCAGGTCCCTCACTCTGTGCAGTAAGCAGTTCTACTTTGAATGTATCAATCTCATCTCATAGCCTCTTTACAACCACCACTCAAACGCACATAAGCTCCTCACTCGTGCTTTAGCTGATCCTGATCGTCAATAGTTGAAGCCTCGTTGCTCGTTGGATAGCCCTCTTCCTTCAATGCACTCGCACCTCAACCAAGGTACTTTCGAGATAGTCTGTTTTAAACAGCCAATCTTTCGCAGTACTGATAGGATTTTAAAAATATTAAAGGTGGAAGAGACGTAGGGAGATGTTGTGTTGGGTGGGGATGAAGTGGGAGAGTGGAGTTGGGGTTGGTTACGTGTGTGAGTGGGGGTTGGTGTGCGCGAGCCGTTGTCCGTGTTTGTGGGGTTATGGAGAGGGGAGGGAATATGGGGTAGTTGGGACCTGGGGGGGGGGGCGTTTGGTGGGTGGTAGGATGTATTTTAATAACTCGTGAGGACTATCCCATAGCCATTCCATGCACACCTTTTCTCTCAATAACCGGTTAAAATGATATCTCAACGCATTAGCAGGCCTGGGAGGTTCAACAAGGTCTTCAAGTTGCACACATCTCCAGTACAAACAATCCGCAGCAGTAGCTACATCTCTTTTTCACGAGTGCGAGGAGGAGAACCTTGTTAACACCTCAAAAACAACTGGTACTCACATCGTCATGATTTTCTATAAATTCCCAAGCAACATTGTTGTGGATGTCTTTGAAATCACAGAAGCAAATCAAAGAGCAAGTTTTGTCCAGACAGCCGGGTCCCCTCTTTAGGCACCTTGAGAATCTTGCCCACACAACATCCTCATCTAAAATATAGCAATGTCATTTAACCCGAGTGCGGAGTCCTCCCGATCTTCCCTTAATTGAACATTATAGGAAATTCAGAACTTCTTCTTCATGGAGGATGGGAGCATTTCTTGTTGAACAGTGCAGCCAGATTGGATCTCACCATATCATGTAAAGATCCAATCCATGAAGAGTTGATACTCATAATCAAAACCTCTTCCTGCTAGGACTGCTTGGTTCCGCAGGTTGTCACTACTTCCTGTCCTGCAGTTACTCCCATCATCTTCCCTGCTGGGAACCATGTCCCATGTGACCGTTTTTCTCTTTCCCCAGATCTCTTCTCTTTCCCTTTTGTCTTTTGGCTCAACCTTTTTAAGCAACCCTACCCCCTCCCCCTTTTTCTCTTTTCAGAACTTTTTCTTCCTAGTCTTTTTCCTTCTTCTCCACCAGACCCTCAACCACATTTTCTACAGGTATTTTAAAATGATCCCTTGAGGTTCTTGCACCTTCTAAACCTGCAGCAGTAGAGAAACGTGCCCTTTGCCTCAAGGCATCAGTCATCAACTTTTTTGGCGGCAGACCTAGTAGTGTCCGTCTCCCTCCTACTGTCTGCCTCTACAAACCGTTTCTATAAGTATCTCTTCTCTCTGTATCTCAACTTCCTCTCAGGGCTCCTCCTCGCTTTCCAGAATCAGAGAAGCGAGGAAATACCTCTGCCTATAATCAGGTGTTTTATCAAAGATAAGGTTTGTGTTTGTTCTGACCGTCATCCCTTTCCAAGACTTTCGTTGCTCCGCCATGGGCTTCTGTCTCCTTCCGCATTCTGTTCTGGACAAGCTTTGACACACTAAATTCCTCACTCGCTGCCAATATGTTGGACCAGAAGCTTATGTTTTTGGTAGATCTCCTTCAACGAGATTGTATGGCAACATTCTGAGACAGACCAGGTTCCGGATAGGCACACTGAAGACTGTTAGATCTAAGGTATAGAAGGGTTATGCAGAAATGTCCTTGTTGAGAAAACTGGAGGGAGATTGGAGTCCAGCCCTGTGTGTAGTTGTAGAGAAGAAGGCAAGAAGGCTCTATTATTCCACTAAGAGCGTCTAACATCTTTTAGAAGAGGATAAGGAGAAGACATTTTTTTTTCAACAAGAGTAGATGGTTTCTATGAGGGCCAGTGAAGTGAAGAAGAGGAACAAAAAGTTTGCCTTTTAATACGCTTTCTAAAACCCCTTCGTGAACAGGAAAAAATTTAATAGACAGAGAGGGTTTCAAAAGGAGTAAATGACCCTTTAAAAAGGCGTGAAAAGGGGCCACAAGGTCCCTGATTTGATGTTCGTTTGAAAAGAAACGATTGACAAACGGTCAGATTAACCCCGATGACTGAACACGTGGCAATATCAAACGGTCCATATTTTTCAGTTTCAATTTAATGTATAAATGCTAACACTGAACACGCACCAGGTCCCGATAACCAGTTAACACCTCATTCCTCAGTTGTTCTAGTTTCTTTCGCCTTGCTAAAGCAGGTCCCTGTCGAGAGTATACCTAAAAAGTTACAAAAGGATCTTGTTTAGATGTTTAGATGTTGTTACCACAAAGAGACCTGCACTGCAATTTTAGCCGCAAGGGAGTTCATCTGTTGAAAGCTTAGAACATCACTGAAGATCAACATGCCACTTATAAAAAAACCAAATTTTTTCCTAACAACCGATTTCTCTCAAATTGATCCTTGCTGAGAGCTTGGTGAAGTGTCTGCAATTTCCTCCTCGTTGGACAAATATGCGAGCACAATAATTTCCCTTCTCAACATTAATCTCATCAAAAGTAATGAATGTCTAACATCAAATTTTTGTTCTCTTATGATGTACAGTATTTTCCCAACAACAGCACTAGTTTATCACACTATAGGAATTTCTTTGAGTGAAATCCCAAAATCTTCCAGTGTTGCCCTGATCCTTACACTGATAACAACCTCTGTCCGCAGCACCTATTCAGTCTTTAGCCAGTTGAGAGAGCCATGAGTTCTGCTTCTTGGTACCCCCGCGCCATGGAGATAAGTGATGATCCAAGGAAATGAGTCATTCCTCAGGAAGAGCGAGAACCAAGGGCCCCCTGGTTGCGCAGTATCTAGAATCTTCTGTTGGACGCCTTTTATCCATGCTCTTGACTTGCTTCACTACCATATATGCCTTATTCAATTTGAACACATGATTGGCAGTTCTGCAATCTTCAAAACTCAGGAGGTGCTTGACAAACCACTTCCTCCTTGAGATCGCCATTAACGAAATGCACTCTTCACATCCATTGAGACCGCTTGAACCCCATGAAATGCAGCAAAAACTATTAAAATTCAAACCTTCCATTCTTCTGGCAACAGGTGCAAAAGTCTCATCATAGTCATTCCCTCCCGCCCCTTCTTGATTGAATCCTGGTCATCACCAACCGGATTTTATTTAGGGTATCACTCACCCACTCCATTTTTTCATCAACTTGTTTCTGAAAACCCATCTGTTCCTATTACTACTGGTCTGCTTTTCAGGTCGAGGAACCAGGTACCATACCTTCTTCTTGTCAAATTTGAGAGTCTTCTCTCATAGAGTTGGATCCAATCTGCTCATCCTGATCTTGGAGCGACTGGTTTATTTGATCAGCATTTCTTCTTCATCAAAGAGACAAGATCATTTTTTTTTCGGGGAGTTTGATGTACTCTCTCGCTGGATTTTTTTTTTCTGAGTATTACCCGTGGTACCGCCGTTCTACGTCATCATCACTTTGTGCTTTCCACTCATCAACAGCTTCAGTTAGACATGTTTTGATCATCACATTCTTTTTCAGTTGTTGTTCCTGCATCATAGCTTCACTTCTTTCCTCTTTCACTTCCGTTCAATTTTTTTTTTGAATGAACAGTTTCATCACATCGATCTTCACATTTTGATCCATTATTCTTCAGCTTGCCATCTTCAATCAATTAACAACATGAAATGCTTTCCTTCAATGCATTGAGTTCGGTTTGTTGGAATATTTGTGTATGCAGTGAAATTTCCTCTTTGTTAGTAAGACTCACACAGGACACTTCTCAAAAGTAATATGATTTAAGTTCCTTTGTCACAGATTTTGAACACGCTCAACAACTGTCTTCAATCCATCCACAAGAACACATTTTCAATTGAACTTCAAGAGATCCTTCCACTTTGCCAACGCCCCAATGTACCCCGTCCTTCTTTCCATCACCAAAAGAGACACCACCTCCTTCTTGGAAGTGTCTTGATAAGAGAAAATTTTCACATCAACACCTCATATGTTTAGAGCATCCACGGTCACAATACCAACCATTGACTGCTGCTCCTCTACTCACTTGCACCAGAATCACTTGTTTAGCTTGGAACCTCATTTCAATTTTGAGTTCTCAATAGGCGACAAAGGGGTAAATCAGATTGTATTTAGGTCCAGTAGGGTAGATTTTGAAGCTTTTAAGAAAGACCATTGGATAATTTACCGATTTTTTCTTTGAAATCTGTGTAGTTGAAACTTTCTTTGAAGGGACCCAGTTCTCCTCTTTTTGTTTTGGCCTTTCAGCATACTTGGAGAGTCTTTCAATAGGAATTTCTCCATCCAGCCACTCTCACTCTCACCCTTTAAATGTCCATTCTTACAAAATAAAACATAGCGAAGATTGTCAGACACAACACTACTTACTATGTAGTATTATAAGGAGGATGATTTCAAACTTCCTAGCCCTTTCTTATTGAAATTGCCGGATTGTTGCATTTGACAATAACTTTGAGATTTTGTCCACTAAGGAGATTTTTTCAAGATCTTCCCTTGACGTTTGACAATATCCTTTTCCACATTTTGTTTGCTCTTCTCCCCCTTCCCAAGCAATCCCAGCCTTTTCTTTCTCACAGAATTTTTAATTTTTATTGAATTTTCACTTGTAAACCATTTGACATTCCATTTAAGCTTTTTCAGCTTCTCAGTTAATCATGATCAACTGGTTTTTAAGTTCAGAATTAGCGACTCTAGACAACAACCATTCTGACATGTTCTCTTCAATTTAACTTTGTTTTTCAGTTACACAGTTCAATTCAGCATTCATTTTGTCTCGTTCATATGTTAACTCAATTACAGAATCAATCATCCATGACTTTTGCAAAAGGTCTTTAATTTTTGAGGAGAATAAATCCACGTCATTTTTCATATCAGAAGATTTACTGACTCGTAGTATAGATGTTGTGGTATTGAGTTCCTTCCTCCCTCAGCACAATCGTTCTTCGCATTTTCTGTGTGTCAATGAGAGCAAACATTTCATTGAAGCAGTGTTCCTCCTCCTGGTACAGCACACCATAGACCATCTTTTGATTCAATCAGGGTCCTTCTGAATCACTGATGAATCACCCCCATGCAGCAAGAGTCCTTTGTGACCACCAAGTCTGCAGCCAACTTTCGAGTCTCTCTTTCGATACCAGGGTCCCATTTCTTCCTCTTTGTCATTCTTAGCTTTGATGTTCCTTGTTTTCACATCCTGAGCAAGACCTCTCTGAGTAAAGTGCTCCAGCATTTTGCCCCACTTTAGCATGTATCACCTGAGTAGCATTTCGAGGACCATAGTTCCTCTTTTAAAACTTTTGTTCTTTTCAACAATTTTTTGAAACCCTGTTGATGAGATGATATATCATCACGCTGGAATCTCATCTGATTTGTACTTCAGCTTCAATGACTTATCCTTTTTTGACTCCTTTCCCTTCTTTGATGAATCGTTGATTCGATTCATCTCATATGTCTTCAAATTTTCCAATCAGTGCATCCATATGTCCAGCACCTTCAAATCTTGGCTTCTGTGATGGCATCAACCTTGCTTTCTTCCCCAGATTTTGAAAATTCGAAGCACTTTTCTGACTGTTGTTCATGCTTAATAGGTTCACCAGAGCTTCGCAGCTCAATTTGTAATGGAAGACAACTTTGTGAACATGTCATGGATTGTTTCTTCTTCTCCTTCCTCATTTTGAAGTTCTCATACCTTAGGTAAGCATTAAATCTTCTGATCCTTGACTTGTTCAGTTCCTTCATGCGCTCTTCAAAACAGTCCTAAATTCTCCTCTTATACGTACTAGACTCAGCAAGCTGACAAACCTGTTGAAACTCATCAGGTCCTATCTCCACAGACAGAAGAGTTTTAGCTTTGATCCCTTTTCAATGCTTTTCTATCAGCTCGTCTTATTTCTTCTAGCTTTGGAACCAGATTGGTTTTCTCTCATCCTTCTCTTCATCATCGGAATAAACGGCTCCCTCCAGTACATATCCCATAACTACACTTATTCATCCATGAGGTCAATCATGCATTCCTAACTTCCACATCCTGGGGAAAAAAACAACTAGGGCATGCGAGGCGTCGCGTATGTGTGCTTTGTTGTGTGTTTCCCTAGCCCACGCACACTCCCGACCTACTTTGCCACTCTTCGGACCGCTCTCAGCTCCCTGTATGCATTCCACACCTAGCGTCTCTATAGAGTCGATAACTTTCCAGCTCCTTATGGGCTGTTGGTATCTGTGGTTCTCCTGTTTGCATCCTAACGTTCAACGGGCATACGCTCGACTAGTTGTGGGCGTGCTGCTCCAATTGCCTTCTCACACTTAGCTTCCCATCCCTGTATGAGGCACACATCTCTCTTGTTCCTTCACTTCAGTATGGGACCAGTCCTTTACTACACTCCAGAAAATTACAAAAGTTAAATGCAGTAAAATCAACACCATGAGTTTACGTGAAAACCTCGTTGCTTAAGGAAGTAAAACCCACGACCTGTTCCACATGATTTTCATCGTTTTCACTAATCTTCAAAAGAAAATTAAAACCGTTACAACAAAAAACGTAGAAGAGTTATCACTCTTACGTTAAGGCAACATTCCCTATTGCTTACCATGCCGAAGTAGAAACTATCTACCCACTAAGCTATCCCACGGCAACTTAGACTTCAACACTACCCACTGATTCCTTGATAGTTTTCAGACTAGTTTACCATGTAGGAACAAGAGTAATATTCGCTAACAGCTTTTCACTAAAAGCTCCAGAGAATTTCTGCTGGTCTTGGAATGATTCTTCTCTTGGTCTTGGTATAGCCTTTTGCAAGAGTTCCTTGAAAAGTTTTTACTAAGTTGCCAAAACTACAAAAAGGTTTAGGAAAGTGTCTTTGTATAGAACAAGTCCAATTTCGCTAACTTTTGCCATTGGTTGGAAAGGTCACACTTTCTGACCCATCGGAAGTGTGCACCTACCTTTCTGTAATATCTCCAGCTTGCAGTCGACTCTGACTCCTCCACTGAAAGCCTGGTAACCTCTCTAGGTCCTGAGTTTGTTTCATCTGCAATACTTAAAATAAAGAACCTGCAATAACTCAAGTAGAAGCCCGACCTTTAGGTCCCAGTTTTCAAATCACAAAACTACAAATAACAGAAGTATGCATGCAACTTTTTTTTTTTTGGTCCCATACAAAGGTCTCCAAGAGTGATAAAGGTTTAGACGTCATAATAACAATGCAATGCCACACTGACATGTGATATCTTTAAAGAACACCAAGAGAACAACTTATTAATTTATTAACAGCACCAAATGCAAAATGACATAGCTCAGTCTTTCTTATCTAATATTATTCAATAGAGGAGAGGCTTCTCGAAAGCAGCCGCAGTAAAATTTACAAGTTGGATTTGAAGAGATTAATATAGTATACACGACTTACCACTACCTCGTAATTTTTCTGAGCGTTTTACTTCCTTTTTTTCCCCTCAGCAATGCATTAACAATCTTCTCAAGCTATCTTTTTTGTCCCTCACATAGAAACCAATTGCCAAGAAACAATAAATAGAATGAAATATTTCAAAAAGATAGACTAAGACTTTAACAAAAACAACAAATTCCTAAGATTTCATCAGGTTGATATAATAACTTTAGCTAAGACAAAAAATGAGGAAATATAATTTAAACACCTCTGATTAAACACCAATGTTAATTTCTAGCAAAAAATATTAACTTTCTTAGCACAGGTCATTTAACTGGTTTTCTAGAAGAAAGAACATAGCATCTTCTGAGCTAAATATCAAGAAAAAAGAACACATCCAGCAACCACGTCCGTAACTCAACTTCTCTAATCCATAAGTATCCACATTCATTTTTTCACAGCGCTAACGTTAGGTTAAATAATTTTTTTTTACTATATAAACCTTCAAAATTCTTTCACACCTTGAAAGAAGACAAAAAAAAGTAATAATTTTGTGGGTCATCAATGTTAAAATTGGAAAGTTTAAATGGAAAAAAATTCAAAAAAGGGAAGGTCCCTAAAATAACCCTATAGTATTAGAATTGGTACAAAAACCCCTCGTTTTATCTTTAGCCTAAATACCCTTGGGAGTTAACCTTTAGGGATCTATTTTTGCCCTTGGCTAACGAACTCTAAGTCAATATATTAATCATTTCATTTTATTACGGTGCATTTTGTAATTGGTTAAAAGATTTAATTAATGAAAATCGTAATTAATTTGGGGGGGAAACCCCCCCAAACTCACCCTATCCATCCGGCTCGACCCGACCCATCTTCAAATACCCAACCCATCCAATAAAATATCCATTACCATTTCTTTTTTTTTTTTAAACTAAAAAATAACATTCCCCCCAACAAATCCATCAGTTTCTTGGCTCTCTCTTTGAGTTCATCTTCTTCATAGATTGTTAAGTTTTCTGGAGGCTTTGCGGATAACACTCTCATTAATCCTCATGGGTTTTGTGTTGTTGTCTCCTTTCTTAAAAAAAGAAATGGTACTGGATATTTTATTTGAATGGTTGTTTTTTTTAAAACATAATACTCCCAATGCTATAATTATTGTATGACTAAGAGAAACAAGAAAAATAAAAAAGAATACCAATTGTGCCGAAAGAATGCCTTAAATTGAAATCCAGAACGAAAATGAGTACAAATAATAATAATCTCACTAATTACACATTATTTACTGAACTCTCTTCTGCCATTTCTCCTTAATCCACTTAAATCCAGTGGACGTACCACTCTTCACCTGGCTAGCGCCGACCCACAGCCGCCCGCGCGCGCCTTTGGCCTTCGGAATCCTGGCTGACGCTACCGCGTCACTCTCTCCATTTTTTGTTACCATTCTTGTTGCCCCCCATTTAATCGTCCAACTATTTTGATTTTCGTTCTTCATCGTAGGAGGAGGATGGATATAATAATTTTAATGGTGGGTTTTGAAGATGGGTCGGGTCGATCCAGGTGGTAGGGTGTTGGGTCAACTATTAGATTTTAATTAATTAATTTTTTAACCAATTAAACATGCCCCACTTAATAAATTGAATAATTAATTATTGACTGAGTAGTCGTTAGCCAAACGGGCAAATTAGGTCCCTAAAAGTTACCCCCAAGGGTATTTTAAGGCTAAAAGATAAACAACTGGGGCATTTTGTACAATTCTAATACTATATAGGGGTATTTTGACTCCTTCTCCGTTCAAAAAAAGATATTCTAAGGTGTATGCGTTGTCCCCGCGTCTCGATGAATTTGCATGATGAGACCAAAGAATTTTTCATGCATAAACTTTCGTGTACAAGCAAGGTGTTGTTTGACAAGTATAAGTAAATATTCTAAATTCCATGTATACAGCACATAGGACTATCAATTCCTCCATTTTCTGTCCTCTGAACTACAAATACTGCCCTAAACAGTTAAAAACAACTTAAGCTCAGTTCTCTTTTCTCTTCCGAATCAATCCGCCTCCTCAACATTAATATTTCACACTATATTTGGAATAAGAAAATCCCTTCTCGTAGTAAAATCAATGTCTAACTTAACTCTTTAAATTTCTAACACCTTACAAAAATCAATTCTTTTCTTCTATCCAGGGGATGAATTTGGAATATTTTTAAAAAAGATTAAATAGACTCTAACGTCATCCTACAAAATGAATATCGATAAGTATGAACGAACCTGAGACAAAATATGGGTGCTTTGAACAACTAATTAAATGTACACTTTTGGAAGGGGTACATTACTTGCATGGTGGAGCACATTGCATAAGGGTTTATGACCCTTCGACGGAACTATTGTAGATTTAACATTGTTAACATAAATTTATATTTATATATATATACATACTAAATCGAATCCCTTTGGCTATTTTATAATCTACAGATTATTGAACCCACCTATGGAAATTCTGACTCCCTCTATTTACTGCCATTGCAAATGACAATCCTCTTAATAGATACTGCTCTCATACCATGACCATCTATGGATGAGGCAAGAGAAAAATATATGCTCCATTTTCATACTACACAGAGCACATTCATTATGAAGTGACATATAGTGGTGATTTGGCACATATCATCATATTGATGGAGTCACGACACGTAGAATAGAGTGGTATGCATTGCTTACTCACTTTACTATCGACCTTCGGATAGATAGAAATATGTTTCTAAAAGACCCACGAAAAAATACAACAATTAGGGTATACAAAGAAGAAAATAGGAAGTAAACATAACTAATAAGTTTGATAATAGAACAATAATACCACATAATATAGAAACATAAAAATAGCAAAAGCGCCAGACCTGATCATGTTTGTGACCTTCTTCGATTCTATACCTTATAATTCCTCCCCTAATTTCCGAGTTCTCGTCCCATCTCCCCCTCCCCCTCTCCACTATTAAAACCTCAACAAAAACATAGCATAAGATCCGACACAAATTGATCCCATTCAATTCACACAAAAGTTTTAAAAAATAAATTTTACGTGACTATTTTTATGAATTGATTCTTCAAAAGGAATCAAGAATCCAATACTTTAAACTTAGCAAAAACATAACTCATCTGAAACAAAAAAAAACAAAAAAGGATTCACCTATTTTAGATAGACTTTCACTTTTTTTTTGTTTATCACTAGACAGTGAAAAATCTAGCGGGGCCTTTTATAAGAAATAAAAACTCAAAATCTCAAATAGGATCAAGTACAATCAAGGGGGTTCTATATCTTACACTTTAACCAATTCTAATGCGATAACAAACCTCTACTAACTAACAAGTATGAAGAAAATACGAGCTAAAGAGAACTAGGTATTTTGTGACCACCACCGAATTTGTAATACACTCTATGATGGTATTACAAACAAGGATGCTTAAATAGTGCAAAATTATAACAACCAAGAGGAAGGTTGAGTTATCGAATTACAACACGTGATTATTTTCTAATCAAAAAAAAAAAAATTGACCAAGTAAAAGAAGTTCAAACCCACCAAAATGCTGCAAAGAGTCTGAGAGAACACTAGGAAATTAATCCAATTTCTTCTATGCCATCTCACGATAAAAATATAATTAACACAATGAAAAGGTAAAAAATACCTTTAAACTATTTGAAAAGGTCTAAAAATACACCTCATTCAGCTATTGGGCTCCTCCATTCATCTTTTTGGTTCATCTTTATCGTTAAAACTACAACCAATTTTTAAGAAATTATTATTATTATTATTTACATGTCTTTTTCTTATTGAATAACTAAATCTCAACGCATTTAATTTTCTCCTACCCACCCATTGTAGTGAACATGACCCAAACCCAATTAGATGACCCATTAAAAATTAATTCATGAATCTTTCTCCCCTAACCTCAAGCAATCTTTCTTCTTCCCTTTTTCTTCTTTAAAATTTTCAAGAAATGAGGGAATAAAAAAGATACTTGGGGGTTAGGGGAGAAAGATTCAATGACTTAAATTTTTTATGGGTCTTCTAATTGGGTGGGATTGTCATGTTCACTGTAATAGGTGGGTAGGAGAAAATAAAATGGGTTGAGATTTAATTTATTCAATAAGAAAATGACATGTAACGAATAATAATAGTAATAATTTTATAAAAGTTGGCTGTTAGTTTAGGGTAAAGATGAACAAAAAAGGTGAATGGAGGGATATTTTTAGCCGATAGGTGGGTGAGGGATATTTTTAGACCTTTTCAAATAGTTCAAGGGTATTTTCGGTCCTTTTCCATTAACACAAACATATGTTATGATCAATCAGAGACATATTTAAAATAATTACACACAAAATAGGAGAAAGAGGATACTTATATTATAGAGTAAAATCATAGTTCAAAATAAAGGTTTAATCTATAACGTATAATATTTAATTTGGCATCTGTCAAAAAATCATAAATTATTATATATTTAATTGAATTTTTTTCTTTTTATTATAGAATTTGTTCCTTAAAAACGACCACAAAAACCATTACCATGTACTACCCTACCAAAATGAATGTATATCATATTATACAAAAGTTAAGAGGAAAAGAGTTAAGATATTTCATTATTCTGAGTAAATGCACTCACACTCTTTTATATATCCTTCGCAGCTACTCTCCTTTTCCCTCCATGTCATAACGACGACAAATTAAGAACTCTTAGCCCTGATTTTGTATATGCCCGTCTCCATGATATTTAAGAGTTGGTCGGAACTGTCGACCAAAAATATAAAACCAATTGCAACACGAGAAATAGGAAAGGTCATGAAATACAATGTAATAGTTCAAAAGAAAAGTCAAGAATTTGACACCAAGATTATAAGGAGTTTCCTCACTTTATTTTTAGCTAGACAAAAGGATGAACCATACTTAGTACTCCTTTGATATAAACAATCAACATTAATTTGATGCACAAGATATTTATAGCACTGTTCATTTTAGTTGCCCTGTTTCTCAGAAGAAAGAGAATAGAACCTAAAAATTGAAGAAAAAGAAGATAACAATAAACTATGAGTCCAGAACCTAAATATCAACTTTTTCAGGCTTTACTTCGTCTTTTTATCTAGGAAAAGACCAAAAAGTATGCATGCGTGTTAATTGTCCTACTCCTTAGCAGATTTTGGTTGGTTTTTTTTTTTTAATAAGAATTTCACATGTATAAAGACACATATATAAGAAATCAAATTCCATCATTTCTTGTCCTCTTAACTACAAATACTGCCCCTAAAACATGCTTGAATAACTTGACTGACTAGTGTCTTCCCAAATCAGTTTCATCATTTCCCCAAAAAATGTTCCATCTTCATATCTACAGGGACGAAAGAAAATCACAAAATTAGGTGCACATGCGAGCAAAGTGGGCCCCGATATTGCAATTGGGCCCACAAGGTTGTCATCTTCCAACATACATGGGGAAATGGGTTGCTAAAATCCCCGTGAGCGCAACTGTAGCCCTCTCTTGACTCCCCTCACTGTGTGCATCAACTAACTAGAGTCCCCAGTTAAATTCTGAGCTGGTATGTGTGGGGCAGTATCAGGAAAATTGAGTTGGACCGTATCACAACAATGTTTTATGCAACTTGTAACCATTACAAAGGCGAGGGGCTATAGTTGCTCAGGGATTTCAGCCCCCAATTTGCGATGTATGACGGAGACACCCTTGTTGGTGCACCTAGCTTTTCAAGGGACCTTGGTCTCGCATGCAACTTTATGCCTAAACTTGCTTGGGTGATTTTCTTCTTTACTTTACATTTAGTATGTGATATTTTGGAAAATCGAACTGTTAGAAAAAACTCCGTTGTAGTCCCTCAACATGTTTTTAGGAAAATGTATGTATTAGAGAAGCTCAAACGTACCAAAATGCCGCGGAAGAACTCGTGAAGACGTATTAAATAAACCTAACTTCTCTACCCATTTCACCTACTCGATAAAACTAAATTTCACAAATAGTAAAATTTCACATTCAACCTCCTAAATGAAAATTTGATGAACACTAACCATTTTTGGTTTTTAAACTGTAGCAAAAACAAAATCATCATGAAATTGCAAAGTTTAGATATATAATTTTACTTTGTTTTTCTTGTTAATAATCCGTGGGATCAAAAATTTGATGAGCGTAGGTCAATCAACTCACCAAAATCCTGCGGAGCGAGATTTATTAACTTAATCCATTCCTCTTTTCTTTCTCTCCATTTCACAATTTCACACATCCTGCTTAAACAGTGAAAAAAAATAAACAGAAAACTGGCAACAAAAACAACATTCATCATAGATTCCACATATCGATGATCATTGAGTGCAGGTAATCACACTTACAAAACCACATTCATCATAGATTCAAAGTTGTATTATAATTTTCCCTATTTCGAATCTAAAAAAAACAATTGATTGAAGAATTGGAGAAAACTAAGGCGCGATTTATAGTGGGTATTACCGCTTGTAGTAGAAAACAGAGAAACAAAAACCGGAGCCAAATCCACGGTAATGAAACCTGGTAATTTAAGAGAAATAAATAAAAGTATTATGTGTTTGCGAAAAGAATAACATATTACACGTGAATATCACATTTCAAAAGCTCTTCCAAAATGCTCTAGAGAATTCACGAGAAAAACCTATACTTTTCTGTTTGGGAAGAATGAGTTTTTCTCTTTTTATTTTATTTTCCTTATTGACTAAATTTGAATTGAATATGTATCTACTTGGGAGGATGATGCTCCTAATAAGTTTAGAAAATTATGATAAAATATAGATTTAAAAGTGAATATACACTAAATTACATATATCCAAATAGGAATTTTGAACATATAACAAACATAAAATTTCTATTTTATTGTTATAAAAAGTTTTACATAATTGTACTCCATATCAAACATATAAAGTATAATTCACTATACATAACAATTGAAGCGAATTGTATAAAATGAAGTTATAAAACGCGAAGAGAAGAGACTTGGCAGAGAGTTGTAATAACACGAAGTGGTATAAAACGACGTATAATTATAATGTTATAGAAAAATTAGATATAATTTGAATTTGTATAAAATGGAAAAGAGATAAAGGAAAAAGAGACTTGGGCAGAAATATACAATGAATCGAATGTGTATAAAACGAAAGAGAGAAATTTATCTATAATTTGAATTTGTCAAAACGGAAAGAGAAAAGACAAAAGAAATTTGGCAGTGAGTATTTTTATTGTATAATTATAAGTGGTATCGGACGAACAATATATGTACTTTGCATGTGTATATACAATTTTCTCCTCCGCGTTATACAAACAGAAACATAATTCATACGTTTTGCTTCTGTTTGTAGAAGTGAGGAGAGTGCGAAATTGACGATGCTAAGATTTTGTGGAGAGTGGCGAGTGAGATTTGAAAGGGAGGGGAGAGAGGGAACAAAAATATATGTATTTATACAATTTTCTCTACTTTATACAAAGGAAAACATATTTTATACACTTGTGTTTGTATAAAAGTGAGAAAGCGAGCAAGAGATGGAGTGAGAGAGGAGAGTGACGAGTGAGAGTTTGAAGGAGAGAGGTAACTGGCAAACAGTTTGCTACGTGACACAATTAAATAAAAGGGTGGTTATAACAATTAATTTAATTTATTAGTTTATTATTATATACAATTTTTCCTATAAAATATGTCTGTCTTTATACCTTCATGTAGATGATATTTTCCAAATTAAAAGAGTTGGTTTATTTTCAAATTTTTGTGTTCATACTTTCTATTCTTAATTTTTTTTTATATAAGGGTTAGAATAATTGATGTAAGATATTCATGCAACTCACATTGGGCATGCTTTTGCATGTGTATGTTAAATATATAAGTAACCTATTAGTAAAAATCACATATATTACTCCCTCCATTTTAAAAATAGTGAATTATTGAGGTAATGCACAGTAGAATAAACTGAACACTAATTTTTTACTTTTGCCCTTTTGTTATTCTCAAATTCCTATTGAAAATGCAATAATTCAAAGTAAACCAATAAATATAAACAATTAACTCTCTTGAAAATATCACCGGCCAAAAAGTGTTAAAGAAAGGCGAAATGGAAAAGTTTCCAACAACTCTCTACATTTCACCTTTTTTGACGTGAAGGAAATAGTGAGCAATGTATTTCAACCTCTCTATCTTAATGGAGAAGTAACTACCAAATTATGGAATTATTTTAGGTATGAATTAGAAATCTATATCCTATGCTTGACCTAAAACAATCCATAAGATAATGGTGGAATGTTGAAGGAAATTATAGAGTAAAATTGGTGCGCCAAGCGATTCCTAATATCATTTTGTAGTTTTTGTGGAAAAGGAGAAATATCATGTTTACATGGACGGGTGTTTTTTTTCCTGATGTTAGAGATATATCATGTATTATTAATACAATTTACAAGTTCATTTATGTCGGATTTAAATTAATTTGTAGCAGCGATTCTTGGCCTCATATTCTAGCAAAAAAATTGGAGCAATATAGGCCTATGTTTGAGTGAAATTATCAGATGGGAAAGACCTCCTAATAATGTGATGAACTGTAACACTGATGATGGGGAATCAAAAGAAAATCCTGAACCTAGGTTACTAGCATTTTGCATTAGAGATCATAATAGAAATTTGATGGTCGCTAAGGGTTTCAACATTCAGGATAGTACAAACTTGATGGAATAAGCTAGAGTTATGAGGGAAAACCTTTCATACAGTAGTGGGAATGGTATTACTAATCTTACTATTGAGACAAACTCACTAGCTATGGTTCATATAATTGAGGGAGACTAGGATGTATCTAAGAATGTGGCATTGGAAGTCAATACCATCAGGATATTGAAAAAATATTTTTCAGCAAGAGTAAAACATTCCCTTAGCGAGGGACATGCTCTTGCTGATTTTTTACCTAATCTAGTTTTCTCTTTTGCTGGTAATTTTCAGATCAACCATTCTCAATATATACTAATCAAGGGAGAAAGTTACTCAATCTAGATAAATAAGGAACACCATGCATAAGAAGAAAGGTGCATGAATGAAGAGACAACTAACAACAACACCAAACATTAAAAACTCTTCGAATTATAATCAGATTCGGGCATGAGTAGGTAATATTAATAACTAGATAAGCTAGTGTTTGAAGTAAATTCAATAAATTTCGATACTTACGCCTGGTGAGAGCTTGGGGTGTCCAATGGTACCAAATCAAGGCATCGGATTCTTGTGGAAATTAGTCCACTCCAATTGAATCGACATAAGCCTAGAAGGGGATCATAAGAAGTTCTCTTTATTAAGAGTGGTAGTATTAACTGTTCAAAGGATTCAATGGTGGTATCAATCCTGTTGGGATTCAACTCATTGAGACTTTGAAAAGTTAATACCAATGTAAAGAACTGATAGAGATACTTAGCTAATGTACATGAGAGCTACCAGACTTGTGAATGGTAAAAGAAATCGTGAGATAATCAATTGAATGGAAGTCTTGCACGTTGTAAAGGTAATCCGAGCAAGATTTGGGGTGTCTAAACGACCATACAGAGACCAATATTCTTGGCTCAGAAGAACTGGACCGAACAGACAATTGATGAAGCTTTATTGTGAGAAGAGAGTAGATTGAGGAATGACTCGAACTTTTCAAATCTGCAGATAGAGTGTTGTCTTTTTATTTATTTGTTTAATTATTTAAGTTTTTTTTAAAATTTTTTTGTTTCCTTTTTGTTTCTAGAGAAGGTCTTGTTGGACCTAATCTAAAATTCAGATTATATAATGATAGGCCCAAACAATTGTTTGTTGCTATGTGAAAAAAACTTGAAGTTCCATTGTAACACCCCGTAGTCAAAATAGATCAAAAATCAGTTTTTCAGAAAAATCTGCAGGTGTAACCAACGGTGGCATCGACGGTCCATAGGAAACACGACGGTCCGACCTGCACAACCTTCGATGGGATCAGAAACTCTCAAAAATTTCAGACCAGAAATATTGGCCAAGTCTTGATCGATGGACGAACCGATGGTCCATAGTCCGTGACGTCGAACGAGACCTCCATTCACCCACTCTCTGACAAGAGCTACGGATTACCAGCACGGTCCGTAGGTGGAAAATTTGCAGACAATTTAAGGGGAAATGCAATTGGGTCAACTTCAAATGGTCATAACTCTTAGCACAAAAAGAATTAGGTGTCCCATGACCTACCCACAGATAGATAATTTAACTAGATTTGCATAGCCACCATCCTTGATAAAATCAGACCTTTGAGTAAAAAGTTATGCGCATTTTAGTAAAGGCGTGTCAAACAGGCCCATTCGACGGACCAAAAGACAGGGCGTCGGTCAGACGACGGACCGTCATTCTTGACTGTCGTTTGGTCCGACAGCAACGTTCCTAGGGTTTTTTTGGACCTTTCCCACTTTGTTTAAACCCTAAGTTACGTTGTTTTGACCCTAAATCATCATATTTTAGTCAGTTTAAGCCGAGAAATATAATTAAAATATATCTAAGTCAAATCATTCAATAAAAACTTAGAAAATTAGAAGCAAGAGAGGAGAAAAAGCTCAAGAACCCTAGTTCAAGAATGCAATAGGTTCCATCTGTTCCAACCCCAAAACTTAAGTAATTTTCTGTGGATTTGATCACCAGGTATGTGGGATTTTTAAGTGGGTTCTTTAACCCATGGGGATTCCTAGTTTTCAGCAAAATGCTTGATTCATTTCCTTGATTAAACCTAGGGCTTCTAGAATTTTGATAGAAACTTCATGAAATTTATTAAATCAGATGTTCCCAAATCGATATCAGTGTATTACTCAAATTATCGCATTGTATTTCAAACCCTAGCTGGATTTCTTTAGTTCTGCACTACAATGACTAGGTCAGATATTTAGGACAATTCAGATATACATGCCTAGTGATAATGCTAATTACCACTTAATTGTCCATGCAATCTAAGTTGAGTATTCGTTAGAGATATTTAGTATTTATAGAACTAGACATAATCAGAAATTATAAATCATGGAGGAGTAGCAGATACTTGCCGCAGTTGGACTAGGTTAGCGTACCAATAGTCCCGAACTACTAGCCCAAGTAGGTTGTAAAGTCCCTGTAATAGTTTAGTGATAACGCCAGCATGGACGTATATACCTTTGGCAGGGATAGTGGGTCTATCAAAGGGGGTATACATCGACTCAAATGTAGCTCATGTGGTTTTTATTATTGTTTCTTAGTAGCTACCAGGATCAGTCAAATCGACTTGAATTGACATTTATCAGTATTGCAGTTTCAGTTTTACATGTTATAAATTGGTCATTGCATCCAGTTAGCTTCAGAATCAGTGATCTGTCAGATATTTATAATTGCTTTATGTTTGTTCAGTTATGTTTTATTTAGCTTTACTCTATCCATACATGATCAGTACGCATACAGTTGCCGCTACATCTTCTCGTGATAAAGTTAGGTTCTCAGCATCCAGATCACGCTTATAGATCGTTTTTCAATCTTCCAATTCAACAGATCAGTGGTGAATCTCATTCTCGATGATAATAGTATGAGTCTTCAAGTTTTCTTTTAGTATTAGTTTCAGTTTTAGTTAGATTTCGCGGGCTGTGTACCTAGGATTCTAGTCAGTTTAGAGGTTATTTCAGATAGAGGAGATTAGCTTAGTATTAGAGTTAATATTTCCATTGGATTAAAAATCATTGTTTTACAAATATATCAGTTTATAGAATATGGGTATCCCTATCTCTCGATTTAATTATGATTTAGTTCTGCAATCAGTTTCTTATCTTCAGTATGCTCATTGATCATGCCAGAGAGTTTAGCTTGGGATCACTTGTGGTTCTATAGTTCGCTGTCCATTACCTACCCACATATATATTATTTAATTTCTTTCCATAGCCACTGCGGACCTTGTTAAAATCATACCTCCGAGATTAAAATTTATGCCACATTTTCGCTAAAGGCTCGCGAACTAGGCCCTCACGAAGGAACAATCGAAGGGGGTCGCGGAAACACGGACGGACCGTCAGTCTGGAGTCGTGAGGTCACGAAGAAAACCTGCCAAAGTGTATTTTTACCTTTGCCCACTCGTTGAAAACCCTTAAGTTATGTCTTTGACCTAAATGAGTCAGATTTTAGTCAGTTTAACATTAGAAACCATAGTAAAATTCCAAGTCAAATTCATTAAAGCAAAACTTAGAAAACTAGAAGCAAGGAGGAGGAAAAAAAAGCTCAAGATCCCTAGTCAAAAGAAAGCCACAAGCTTCCTAGAGTTCCATCACCAAAACTGTAAGTATTTCTGGGATTTCATTTTCAGGTAGTGGGATTTCACAGTGGGTCCTTTCACACATTGGGTGCCTTTAGGTTTCAGTCAGTTGCTTGATTATCT
This sequence comes from Solanum habrochaites, assembly GCA_027704765.1. NCBI lineage: Eukaryota > Viridiplantae > Streptophyta > Magnoliopsida > Solanales > Solanaceae > Solanum > Solanum habrochaites. Next base: position 29,890,709 of record JAKWJA010002494.1, on the reverse strand, counting down.
ATCATGATTAAACCTAGGGTTCTAGATTTTTAATATAACTTCATGAATTATTAATATTATGTTCCAAATCAGATTATCATATTAGACTCAAATTATCGCATGAATTTCAGAACCCTCGGCTTTGTATTTCTGTAGTTCTAGAATTACACATGTAGTCATTAATTTACAGGACACTTCAGCTATATCCATGCCTCAGTTATAAATGCATAATTACAAGATGAATTATTGCATTTCTCCGTTTGCATGGTCAGTTTTTTCTGAGTATCCAGTATGAAGAAATTCACGATATAATAAGTTATTACAGAATTTCAGGATAGTAGCTAATACGAGTTGGGATTACGGGTTCGAGTACCCAACGGTCCAAGGACTACTAGCACTAGATTGTAAGTCCCCTATGGGCAATCAGTTAGTGATCCCCCTAGATGCCTTGATACCTGTGGCAGGGTATAATTGGGTCCTCTCGATGGGAGCATGTACATCGGACTCCACATTTAGCTCATGTGGTGTTATTACGGGTATTAGTAGTCCCTCACTCAGACTCTTTGATTTACCATTTCAGTATATTCAGTATTCGTTTCAGCATGTTATAAATTGGTCATTGCATTAGTTAAATCGAGTAATCAGTACATTCAATTCAAATTATATATGGTTTTTGTGCTTGTTTCAGTTATGTTTTATTTCAGTTGTCACTCTATCCATACATGCGTAGGCCCTTTCAATACTGACCCCATTCCGTGCTGCTACAGCTTCTATGATGCAGGTTTATGTTCTCAGATCCACAAATCACACTAGATGGATTCCGATCTATTCGCAGATTTCGTGGTGAGTCCTCCATTCTCAGAGGAAACAACAATAAAGTTCTAGGAGTCTTCTAGTAATTGAGTTTAGTTTTTGCTAGATTAGCGAAATTTTCCGGTATTTCTAGTCCAGGTTAGAGGCTATTTCAGAATAGTAAGATTCAGCTTTAGTATTGAGTTAATATTTTCTTTGTTAATCAAAACTCCTTCGTTTTCAAATATCTCAGGTATGATATGGTTTGTTATTCCCCATCTTTTCATTTAAGTATGATTTAGCTTCCGCATATTTTATTATCTTTAGTTGCTTATGATCATGCAGTAGGGTAGCCCGGGATAACTTGTGATACCAGGTTCCGTGTCGCGTTCTAGGGGGTGTAGCTCGGGCGTGACAAAAAATTTGTATCAGAGAAACGAGGTTCATAGAGTCCTTATGAATGTCTGAAAAAGACCGCAAAGTTAACGTCCTTTTCTATGGGTTGTAAAGGCACCAAATCTAATGTAAGGGAGGCTATGAAGTGTTTTCTCAAAAAACCTTCACCTTCTTATTACTCTTATCAGGTTTGGAAGGTTATGATTAATTCCCATTCAACTCGAATTGAGCGTTAAGATCATCTTCTCGTAGAGCTTAGGCATGGAATTTAATGCCGTAATGCTAACAAAGTTCCTTATGACCAGCTAAGGAAGTTTAAATGCCAGAATTTTAGAAAGACCAATTCAGCTTTTGGTTCAAGAGTATGACCAACTGACTAATCAGCAGGTTTAGCTCACTACCCGAAAGAATTTAATCGATCAATGGCATCCAAAGTTGTGATTTTGTTAGGATCGAACCGTCTTCTAAGTTGTTAGGGGCGATGTTGGGAAGGACACCCACAACAAGTTCATTGATGAAGTCAGAAAATATTTTGTGTTTATGTCAGTAATTGATAGTGATAGGTGAGATAGGGTATCTTACCACAATAAGGAGTGTGACTTCACAATGGTTCACTCAGACAGACGGACATGATTGTCTTTTATAACGCGTATAGCAGTCCGATTTAGTGTAGTCAGAAAATCTTCAGAAAAAACCTGTCTCAGTCTCTCTTCAGCGACGTAGCCTAGTTTAGCACAGACAGGTATATAGAAATTTCCCTGTCATCATAGTCTTCAGAAGTTCACCTACGCAGATCTGTAGAGTAGAAATGTAGACGCGATTGCATTCTAGGAAGGGATTGGTTTACTTCTCATGTTATGAATCAGTCGATTTGTAGAAATAGAATGTCATTTTCAGTTCAGATGTGAACCAATCTTAAAATGGAAGGGAGTAGCCTAGCGCCTATGGGTCGATTTATTTCTTGAAACTTAAGGCAAGAAGAAAGATCCTATCTAAGGGATATATTATCATCATAGTTCGGCGTGCTAAGATTTTAGATTCTTAAACCGCATCTCTTGAGTCATTTCCATAGTCTGTTGAATTTCCAGAAGTATTTCAAAAGATGTCCCGTTTGTTACTCCCGAAGGGAAATCGTTTTTGGAATTGATCTCCTTTCAGTACCAAACCTATTTTTGTCCTCTTACAAAATGGCTCCAGCAGAGAGAGGTAAAGGCATTGAAAAAGCAGTTGAAAGAACTTCTAGAGAGGGTTTCCTCGACCTAGATTTCACCAGGGGCGTGCACAGTTATTGTTAGTAAAGAGAAACAGATGTTTTTTCAGAATTGTGCATTGGACTAAGACAGTTGAAAAAGGTCACAATCAAGAATAAGTATCCATCCCCAGATGATGACTTGTTGACAACTAATGGGTGATAGTCATTTCTCAAGATTGAGACCAGCAGATCGGGTTTTTATCATCAGTCAGAGTCAGAGATAGTGACATTCCAAAACAGCCTCACAAACTCGGTTTCTATTATAGCGTCATATGGAATTGTTAGTTATTTCGTTGGACTAACCAACCCTACTGAAACTTTCATGATTTGATGAACAGAGTGTTCAAACAATACTTCGAAGTTGTATCGTCTTCGTTGATGATATCTCATTTAGTCTATGATTGTGAGGAAGAACATGCAAGTAATTAGAGTATTGTTCTTCTAAAGACTCTCAAGATAGCTAGTTTTCGCTAAGTTTATGTAATGTGAGTTTTGGTCGCAATCCGTGATTCATTGTCACATTGTACTAGAAAAAAAGGATCCGGTAGATTCACAACAGATAGAAGTAGTAAAAACAATGGCACAGACCTACCTATGCTTAACAAATATTCAGAAGTTTCTTTAGGGTAGAGGTATTACAAGACGGTTAGTGGAAGGTTTTTCATCCATGCCTCACCATTGACTAGGTTACTAGAAGATGGTAAAGTTACAATTATCAGAGGATTGTGAGAAAAACTTCACAGAATTGAAACAACAGATTGGACTACAGATTGTGTCTTGACTCTACCAGAGGGTGCAGAGGTTATGTGATCTATTGGATGCATCCAGAGTTTTCTTGGTTGTGGGGGTATGCAACTATATAAGGTTATATCTTATGCCCTAGAGATCTTAGGTGCATGAGAAGAATATCTAAATCTATGACCTCGATCTTGTAGCGTGGTGTTTCACTCAAGATAGGAGCCACTACTTGTATGGTGTCATGTAGATGTGTTCATCCCGATCATAAGAGCATTCCATATGTGTTCACCTAGAAGAGTTGACATCATAGCCAGAGGAGATGGCTGAGGCCTTAAGGATTATGATATGAGTGTGGCATTACATCATGAAAGGCGAAGGTAGGGCTGATGCTCTTAATATATATTATGGGTATTGTAGCCCTGTTTATGAAAAAAGAAACGGAGGGGAAGGATGTGTTCACAGGCTTGCTAGCTTGAAAGTTCCCATTATGAGCATAAGACAGCGGGTGGTAACAGTTCAGAAGGGGAAAATAGTCTTTGGTAGTGGAGGTAAGGGAAAAGACAACAGAAGTGATCCGATCTTGCTTGACAAACGGGTCGAATCAACAATCCAAAAGTGGAAGTTTTCTCCCAAGGGTGAGAATGGGACTTCGCTTACAAGGTAGATTGTGTGTTTCCTGATTTGTGGAGAAGTTGTAGATAGCATATTCTTTGTAGAGCTCATAAATCCAGGTATTCTAGTCTCAGGGGCCACTAAGATGTAAAGCGAACTCTGCGGGAAGTCTATTGTGGAATGGCATGAAGAGGGTATAGGGAAGACGTGAGTAAGTGCCCTTATGGACAGGGAAGTCAAGGTAGAACATCGAGATACAAGGAGGTATGACTCAAGAGACGATATTCCTTACTTGAAGGGAGACGTGATCAAAGGATTTCAATCACAGGGTACCTGTACTCTTCTCCCACCAGAAAACATGATCAATGTGGGGAACTTGATAGGATGAAAAGTCTTATCGCTTTTTGGCGGGTCAATACTACATATTCGTAAGACTATTGCCAAAGCTGTCCATAATGGAATGGGTGAAGGTTGCATGGGTTCCTTTGTCTATCACTCAGACTACCGGTCCTCAGTTACTCTATGTCTGGAAGTCATTTCTAAAAGGTTTGGTACTCAAGTAACCTAGTACAACATTTCATCCACAGACGAATGGGCTGCAGAGCGTACCATTCAGGACCTTAGAGGATATGTCGAGGGATTGTGTGATCGATTCAAAAGGCCAGTTGGGCTGACACCTTCCTCTTATTGATTTTTCTATCATAATAAGCCTACCATTCCAGCACAGCTGGCCCAGTCTGAGGATTTATATGGCGTAGAGGTCGCTCTCCTGTGGTTGGTTGGAAGTAGTGAAGCAACTTTCGATGGGCTAGATTCAGTCCTTTTGAAATGAGAAAGTGCAAACTCATTAGAGATAGACTTAAGAACAACCCACAGTCGTAAGAAATCTTTGCAAATGTAAGGAGAAGGAACTAGAGTTCTAAGTTGAGATTGAGTTTTCTAAAAGTCTACCTATGAAAGGGGTGATGAGATTGGAAAGGAAAGGGAAAGCTCAGTCTAGAATGTAGCCACAAGGATATTGAAAAGGATGACAGGTGGCATATGAGTTAGAATTGCCAGCACATATTAGCAGTAGGGCTCAGTCTTCACCTCTCACTCTTGAGAGATAGTGTGTGGGTGACCCAGCCTCTATGTGCCATAGAGAGTTGCGCTGTGAAGATAGTCTTTTCTTATGAGGATGTACCAGTTGTGGATTCTTTGATTGCCAGGTTAGAGGTTAGAAACAAAAAAGTCATCAATAAAGGTGTTGGGGAGGAGTCAGTTCGACGAGGGAGTACTTGGGATAGTAGAAGCAAACAGGAATACCAAGTATCCTTACCTTTTTCCTTCGATTCCACTCCAGCTGAGGAATAGTTCCTCTTAAGTTTTACAGTCATTCATGCGTAAATTAAGTTTGAGAATCATGTTCCCTCAGTTATGTACTTTCATTTTTAGCGTAATTGCATGTACTCAAAACTCAGTGTTTAGTAGTGGGGTTGGCCATCTTCTCCCTCTATTTCAGCTAGTTAGTATTCATTCGAGGACGATGTCCCGAGGGGGGAGCATATGCTAAACCCCCCGTAGCACAAAAAGACCAAAAATAAGGGTTTTAGAAAATAGGCAGGTTTGCTACAACGGTGGCATCGACGGGACCGTAGACTAAACCACGGTCCTCGGCCCAACCGTTGATGGGATCAGAAACTCCCAAAAATTTCAGCTAGAAAAATGTTCAGGTCTTGGACGACGGATGAACTTACGGTCCGTAGGTCAAACGACGGTCCGTAGGCTGGGGAAGTCGATCAAGACTCCTTCAACCACTCCTAAAAAGAGCTATTGATGACCCATCGTGGTTCGTAGGTGGACGTATGCGTCCCATAGGACAAACAATTTGCAAGCCAGTGTTAAGGGGGAAATGCATTGGATCAACGTAAAATTGATTATAACTCTATTAGAACATATGAATTAGGTCACCCCTGACCTCTCCACGCATAGATAATTGAATAAATTCCAGATCCACTGACATCTTAAAATCAGACATCCGCGTAAAAAACATTTTTCCCATTTTAGTAAAGGGCCTGTCGACCAGGCCCTCACGACGGAGTCAACGAATAGGCGTCAGGTGCACGAGGACCGTCAGTCTGGCCGTCTCATTGAGGCTGACAGGCAACCCTTCAGGGGTTCGTTTGACTTCCCACTCCGTTTATAATCTAAGTTACGTTGTGTTTTGACCCTAAATCATCAGATTTAGTAAATTTAAGCCTAGAAACACACTTAAAAAAATATCCAAGTCAAATCCATTAAATCAAAAATTAGAAAATTGAAAGCAAAAGGGAGGGAAAAAAAGCTCAAGATCATAGTTCAGAAAAGCAAGCCACAAGCTCAAGCGATTTCCAACCCGAAAACATAAGTATTTTCCGTGGAATTTCATCACCAGTATGTGGGATTTCACTAGCGGGTCCTTTCACCCATGGGTCCTTAGTTCGTCAGTTCGTTAATTCTCTTATCACTGATTAAGCAGTTTCTAAGATCTTTGATATAATTTATGAATTTAATAAAATATGTTCCCAAATCAGATATCATGGTTACTCTGAATTACGCATGAATTCAGAACCATAGCTAGGTATTTCTTTAGTTTTTGGAAGTACACATGCTAGCGTCAGATATTTAGACACTTCAGATTACCATGCTCTTAGTTATAATGCATAATTACAGATTAATCGTTTCATTCTCAGTTTTGTTATGTTCCAGTTTGAGCTACTAGTATTTACATAAATCAGACATAAAAAAACTTTTTTTTTTTTTCAGTTAATTTATAGAATTCAACTTTGGTCATAGCATAATACGGAGTTGGATTAGGGTTTAGCGTACTAATGTCCAGAACTATAGCGAGTAAAGTGTAAGGCCCACTCTATGGGCAATCGTGAGTGACACGCCAGCAGGCGGGTATACCTTGGCAGGGTCAGGCGTATATTGGGTCCTCTCGATGGGGCGTAAACATCGGACTCCACATTTTAGTTATGTGTTTTATTAACGAGTATTAGTAGCTAGCACAGTCAGTCAGACTTCTCTGCATTGACCATTTATAGTAATTCAGTATTCAATTTCAGCAGTTATAAAATTGGTCATGCATCCAGTTGCTCAGACTTAGTAACATACGTTAAAATTATCTTATTTAGTTGGGGGGGGTTTTGTGCTTGTTACAGTTATGTTTTGTTAAGATTACGCTCATCCTACATGTCAATACCTTTCAAAGACTGACAATACAGTGACGCTACAATCTTATCGTGATGTAGGTTAAGTTCCAGCATTCAGATCACGATACATGGATTTCCCGATCTTCGAATCTGCAGATCAAGTGGTGGATTCCTCATTCTTCGAGGGAATACATCAGAGTTTCATTTAAGTCTTAGTCATATGTTTGCAGTTTTTGCAGATTAGACTGGGCGCTTTGTCCCAGTATTTATAGCTAGTTTAGAGGCATTAGACATAGTTAGATTCAACTTAGTATTTAGTTAATATTTTCTTTTGTATTATTCAAACTTCATTGTTCTTCCAAATTTCAGTTATAGCATTGGGTATTTCCCCATGCTTTTCATTTAAGTATTGATTTAGCTCCCAACAATTTATTATCTTTCGTATGCTCATGATCATGCCAGGAGGGTTAGTTGGGATCACTTGTGGTCCTAGGTTCCGGGTTCGCGCCGCGGAGGTCAGCTGGGGGGTGACAGGTATACTTCGACCAATGATTCGTGGACCATTAATGACAATTATATTTTGATCATGAAGTATCTAAGATGCAAACATCACTTTTCTAAGTGAAACAAAATATACTTGAACAGTGACAATCATTTATTTGTCCACACTATATGACATTTGAATTCAAGATTCCCATAACCATTTATAGCATTGAGTGAATTCAAGATTCCCGTAACCATTTATAGCATTGAGTGCTACATCATGTCAAATATACCTTTAACAACCATTTTGATATCGATTCTAAACGACATAACTTATCGAGAGCTCTCAGTCTTCATCATTTCTAAGGTACTTGAACCTTTGCAGATTTATGAAATGTGACTGTCCATAGTCTATTCAAAGAACTTGACTAATCATCCCTACCCCATTTGATAATTTTCTCCTCTCCTCTCAGGGAGTTTTACATTTGCATCGATTCATCTATAACGCTTTCTAGGTCCAGTAACACTTTGTCCTTCACGGGATATGTATTGAGCATTTGGAGCTTAATTTATAAGATGGGTAAAACAAATACCTCTGGCAAAATACTTGCCAAAACATCTTGGAAATGAATTATCTTTTGAACTTCAAGTTTACAATTTTTTTTTAAAGAGAGAGAATGTAAACCACACATAATTTTCAGCTGCTACAATATCCTTCCCCTAATGTTAGGCAATATAACCTTCACCTCAAACGCATTTGGGGGATCGAGCGTGTGCGTGGAAGAGCAATAACATCATATGTGCGCATAAATTTTTAGATGGAAATATTTGGAGTTACTGATCCGGAAACCAATTGGGATGGGAGGAACTGTTGATTGAGCATTATGTTAAATAAAAATCATTCATACCAAATTATTGAGAAGATTTTTGCTCATAATTATTGTCTAGCTATAATTGGAGCATCCAATTTTACTAAACCACCTAACAGTTATCAACATGACTTGTAGGGTTGGAACTGCTTGTAATTCAAAATTTCGAGCAACACCTTACAAAAAAAAAATTTTGTAAGTTTATACAAATGCACTGTGACCATCACCATAGATGCATAGATTAAATCAGTTATTTATGAGTTGTTTTTAAATGGCTAGTGTACTACAGTGACAGGGTAACGGACCCATATTACCTTGTAATTATGTTTAATAATTTGGGGATACCAATTCCAACTTTTAGCTGGTACAACTGAATCATTTGATCATGAGAACAAGCTACACAAAGAGGAATTATGAAGAATCTTTTATTCTTCAAACAAAAAAAAAAAAACCATATAGCCACGTGAATTTTAATCTTACTTGCATCTACATGTGATCGGAGATAAGGATGGACCAGCGATTAGCCACCAGATATTTATTCTAGTAAACTTTCGTTTACTTTGCATGTGATTCATCATTGCACATATTTTATAGACAACAAACCAAAGAAAAAGAATGAGTGATGTGCAAATAAATACTGTATAATCCCCTTTGGTGTAGTAATTGACGATATACATCTTCCCATTTATTAGTCTCAAATCATATTTGTTTCAAATCTTCCGAAATTAAAAAGTTTTTTTTGAAGACTTACTACAACCCAATATTATGAATAATTTCATTTCTACGATAGTTAACATCTTAGCCTTTTCGAAAGTATTTATTAATTAATTGTGGTACTACCACAATTCACAATGTCTGTCTTATCGGTGACCATTCCTTCAAGGAGAAATGTATTATGTCACGGTTAAAATTATTACATGCAATGATTATTTCGTGATTAACCATAACAAATTTTTATTCCACACAACACATTTATTTTGGTCATGGTCACAACCTTTTAACAGAAAATATTTACTTCTTTCTTTTCTCTCCAATAGTTCATTTTAACAACATAACACAATATTTGTATAGTACTCAAAGGAGGTTATGAGTTCTATATATATATATATATATATATATATATATTATATAATATATATATAGATATTATATAGATATTATATATATATATATATATATATATTATTTAGATATAATATGGACCAAAATTGACTTTAATGTCAAAATATTTTCTTTCAATCTCTCAAACCTCCTGTAGAGGTGAGATGACCTTCATCAACAATAACGGAACTTTCTTTATTCGTAGAAACACAAGTCTCATTTCGTCAGAAATGGACACACATTTGTTTTTTATATGTTCCATAAGTTTTTTCTTATGAAACTCGTGTCAGTTTTTGCAGTATGATGACTCTCCTCACATCACTTTAAGAGGTCAATATACCCAAATGTACTACTATTGTAGTCCTTTATTTGATGGAGATTTAAAGAATTTTTAAATTGGGTTGCACCAATCAAACACTGTGCACAAACTTCTCCGACCTTTAACCATACCTTCACATTTTAGGACCATCTTAAGAAACAATATGTCCAATAACCTTTATACAATTTTCAGGGACAAACATTACCTCACATTTGAAGGAACACTTAAGAACCAAATATTGTTCCGTTTATTTACTAAATACCACAATGATGACATTAACATTTTACATATCCATATTCATACATTCAGCCACTTGTCATTTTCAGACACATTATATCCTGCTACCACATTCATATAAGAAAATGGAAAAAAATAATTGGATAAATTTCTGATTTTTTATTCAAGCGAGCTATCAGATTGCCGTCATCCTCTTATTACGTTTGAGACTGAACACAACGTCTTACCCATAAGAAGACATTTTAAGTCATTATTTGTTGGGACCTAACCCAACATTATCATGATGCATCAGGACTCGCACCTGATGTATTACCTTTTTGGTACGACAGGACTTGAATCTTTCGTCTTACCCTTAATCAATGGCATAATAAGCCAAATAAAATAGGACTCACCATTGAGCCTTGAAAAATATTTTTATTTTGTGATTAACATGCACAATAAATATAGAACAAAAAAATAATAAAAATATTCTCAACAAGGTATATACTAATCTCTTAAACTTGTCAAAGCAAAGAGTTACATATAGCATTATATTATGTTTGGTGCACAATGAGTAAGTTAGTGAATTATCATTATAAATTAAAGAATCAATTGCACATTAAAAAAATAATAGTTAAAATTACACTAAAATAAAACTGCTCACTACCACCACCCCTTTTTGAATTTCCATGTGAACCAAAAATATTTCACAATAAACAAAATAAATGAAACGCTATGGACTAACAAAAGATCGGTGAACATAATTCATAAATAAACAATATAATACGTTTCACATACAAAAGAAAGTACTATATAGTATAGGTGAAAAAAAATGCACAGTAAACAAAATGGTATCGTTCATCTGGTTCACAAGTAAAATATAAAAAGATTCCAACAACAATTTCCTCGTTTCGAGAGAAAAAAAACACGATTGTTTTACCTTGATTTTGTTTCATGGCTCAATCTTTCAATGGTTAGAACCATCGGTGCTAAAAGTATTGTAAAACTAAAGAACAAAATAGAACAATATAATGATGAAGACAAGAGGAATATAATACAAGAGGAACAATATACGATCACAATATTTCTTTTAAGTATTTAACAAATCTTCAAGTTTATACAATGTGAAGCCTATGCCTCTATTTATAGTGTACAAAAGAAGCATACAAAAGTTTAGTCATAAACATTACATTAACATGAATATAATAGGGAGGTTATGAAAGTGAAAGGTTACAAGAATAGTGGTTATAATGTTGGAGGTTATGATTATCTTCATAATGGAGGAGATTATGTAGTAATTTCTTGGTGTAGTGGACATCCACATTATATTATTTTATAAAATTTAGCAAATTGATTATTATTATTTTTTGAATTTATATTCGTGCTCTTAGATTTTTAAATGCAACTACTAACCTAACATTGAACTTAATGATATATTACCAACAAACTAACAATCAATTAGTAAATTTATCAGAAAGATAAATAATTTACTAACGTATTCAAAATTTATTATCAACAAGGTTGTGGTGGAGTGGTAAGTAGTCCTTCACCCTTAAGCAAGACAATTCTCGCAGACGATTCACCTTGGGTACAAAGTCGACTTTGTTAGGGAGCTCTTTAACCTCCAGGAAAAGTTTACTATCCAACATGTTTTACAATAACTATAAACGGAATGTATCTAAAAAAGTTTACTATCAAACATTTGTTACTATAACTACAAACGGAAGTGCGTTTACAACCGGAAATTTCAGGGTCATGTTTCAATATTTTGTAGCAAGCCTTTTAGCAACAGATCAATATAAGTTGACATTTGGTTGATAACTCAATTGGCCTACCAATTTGATCAATTTACCAACGATAATTTTTAGTAATTTGATTTCTTTTGTAGTTTGTATGTTAAAACTTAAAAAATAAAATTTTATAGCATCAATAGTCTAAAAAATAAAATGAATGATTCTCCACATGTTCATATGACATCAAATAGATGAAGAGCAATACACCGGCACAAAAATCTGGTTAGATGACAAGAAAAATACAAAAAAAAATTCGTCTAGATAAGATTAATAGATACGAATAAGGACATGACTTGAAACCTTATCAAAATAATTATATATATATCTATATTTATATATATATTATTACATTTAACTAATAAAATTTTCACGACTCATTCTTCAAGTTTTGTGTGAAGAAAGAGGAGATACTATGATGATTCACATTGGATATTCACAAAAGAATAGGCAATATATTTACAGAACTATTATTCCAATCTCGTGTAAACTTATTTCAATTGATGATCACTGCAACACACTTGTCGGTACACAAAGTAGTTAAAATTATAAATTTTATTTAAAAATTTATAAATTTATTGGGAAAATTTCCAATCAAACTTAAACTTTCTGACTCCCAAAAAATAAAAAATGTGAAAGAAGGAGCGTAGGAGTAATTGTTATTTTGACAATTGTAGGAGTGAAACAAAGAGTGTGATCACCCACAATTTTTTGTTCATATTGACTGCTTTAACTTAAAAATGACATGTTATAATTGCATTGAATTCTTTGAGCTATATTTTCCTTTTTATTTTGTGTTTGATCTATATATTTCTCAGTTCATTGAAGAAACAACGTAGCATTGCAACTAACTTCCAATTCAAGTTTGCATAATTTTTGTATTTAATAGGTCGCAATAAAGTTGTAATGAAGAAAATTGAGGATCCAGAAACGCGTAAACAGTACTACTCAAAGCGCAAGGATAGTCTTGTTAAGAAGTCGAATGAGTTGGGAGTTGTATGTCACACAAATATTGCACTGTTAATGTTTTCTCCAAAGGTGATGCCTAAAGTGACGACCTAAGGCTAGTGCAAAAAGGTTATCATTGTGATAATGATTTTTTTATGTTTGAAATGATACAAAATATGGTGTGATTTGTTTTGATTGCTCAGTTTTGAGGGTATCATGATCAATGCAATTAACCAACCTGATGAACTAAATCGATGATATCTTTATTTTAATATGTCAAATTCATGAAATAGACTTCACCAATTTCAGTTAATTGACTAACACAAATGTTTTTTTATTGTTGTTAAAGACCCACTCCAAATCCAGATGAAGACGTACTAAATTTTACACATCTTTTACTGATCTTTTGAGTTTCATCTTTCGTTAACACAACACTTTTATTTTGCAAAGCAGTTGATACAGAAGTTCTCGCACAATCAAAGCTGAAGCAGAAAAAGACTGAAAAGATTTCTATGTATGACAACTCTTTTTACCTTTTCTGCGAGTTCTTTTCTTTTAATTTATTTGTTTTAGTGCGGTTAATTTCTAGGTTGATTGAATTAATTCTGTTATGTTTGTTGGGATATTTTTATGATGCTGGTTAATAGATACGTTGCTTAGAGTTTTCGGAAGATTTCTTAGTACTGTGATTGTGTTACTAAACAACTCGCAATTATAAGACAATATTCTATTACTAACAAAATCGTAAATGATTTTAATGTATTTTATAATAGGCTTATACGGAGAAGCTTAATGAGCCTCCAAAAAAATAATACGTGCAAGCAAAGGAAGAAAAGAGCGTTGATGAAGAGTTGTTCACTCATTTTAAATATTCTCATAAAAAATTGTTCTCTTTTATAAACATTGGTGCCCTTGGGACCTTGACAGTTCTTAGGCACACAAGGAGATATCAACACGTTGAAGAGGATGCATATAAGGAGTATCTCTAAGGACTGGTGTTCAACGATCCAAAGTGAGCATATATCAAAGCTAATGCAATTTTTACTTCTATTTCATAAGGCTAGAGACTCCAAATAAAGTTAAATCTCAATACATGACTTGCATGATCATGATGTATACTCTTCTTACCAGCCTAACCTCTTGGCTAACCAAAAATTTCTCAATAGAAATGAAAATGTCGCGGTAATTTTTTTTTATTGTGTCCTATTTGAAGGAATACTCCACTATTTTTCAAACATCTACTATGGAAAGTAACTATAACATTATGTATTTCTAGATGAATTCGGTCAACGAGGAGGATCTGTCTACTGCAGTAAGGATTAATATCGAGGAATGTGATTATATATATATTATATATATATATACCATATATATATATATATAGATACACAAATAACTATTGACTGAGTTTAAAACAAGTTGAATTTGTTTCTCTAAATTTGTTAGGAACCAGTAGGGGATGGAGATTTGTGGATAATTGGATACAATGGAGAGGTAGTTGCCGGTGTCCAACACCTGCAGCAGGAATTATGTTATATTAGTTTATATATTAAAAACTTAGTAGAATCATGAATAACTTGCATAGCAAGCAAAAATGCAATTAATGTTGCATATTCCTATTATTAATGCAACTTTAATAGTTCATTGTATGATATCAAAACATACATATTGTGTTTTATATTTAAAAACTCAATATTAATTTGAAGTTTACTGCTCATCAATTGAAGCTTTATTTGACGATATTATAAGTTCATTTCAGAAAGCATAAATGCATAAAATTTGTGGAGATGAAAATGCTAAATAATGGAGCAATTTTCCATCAGATAATAATGCTTTGTGATCAATACGAGAAAATATATTCTAATTGAATATAGAAAACCTAACTACATAGATGTGAGGCTTATCTTTTCAAAATATATTAGAGACTACATAGTAAACATTTAAATATATTAGAGACTACATAGTAAACACTTAATATATTCAAAAAAAGAGTAGAAAACTTTTTTTTATAAAATTAAATCTATCTTCAGGGTAGAGGTTAGGCATGACTCCTACCACATATATTAATAACCAATAACAAAACACATGTTACTAGATGTATGAAATGCCTATCCTCTTCACAAGTTTCAAGATTGGACATTCCCAATCTTTTACAAAAAATAACTTCTAGTTATGTCAAAATGTAAATGCATAAAGTATACTAAAGGATTATAAATCGAGTTCTCCCTCCTTTCAATTTCTTATAATCAGAAACAGAGGACTAACTAACAATTAAACCACATCAACATGCATTTTACTCCTAATTGCGAAAATTAGGATCATTTTGCATTATTTATTCCATATGAAGTAGAACCTTATACACTTTGTTTTGGTAGCTTCGGAAGTCATGAACATGAATTCTTTTGAAGTTCATGATTGCGAAGCAGTTTATTCCGCTACGGTATTAAACTTCAGGTGATCATTTGTCATTCTACGGTACAAAACTGAAGGTTGGGGCCAAATTGTAAAGACAAAAAGTCCGTTGAACTATTTTTCTCTCTACTCCATGGAATTGAATCACGTATTTTGTGATCAAGTTGTCATTCTTCAGTACCCCCATGCAGGTTAGTTGGTGCCAATTGTCCGCCCCAGTGGTTGCACATTTTTCTCTCTGCATACCTGAAATTGCCTCCCTTTTCCTTGAGTATAGGGCACACATATGTCACGGGCAGGTTATACCCCAAACACGCCCTCACAAATGAAAGGGTGAGCAAACTGTAAGAGTTTCGTTTTCTTATTAAAAAAATTAATGAGGAAATGAATATTCGCAAACGATTTAAAAGTCAAAAATTGAAGAAAAAAAAGACACACAAAACGATCATAAATAACAATTGTTGAAGGGCATTAAATAGTTCAATTTTTAACTTTTAGAGCTTTTCCAACTTTGAATTATATCTAGTTCTTAAAATAATGTGTTTTACGTGTATGTCATACTAATTAATAGTATTAATATTTTAAAAATGATATAAATAATAGGGAAAATTCACAAGTACCCCCCTAGACAATGACAGAAATCCCAGAGACACCTTAACTAAACTAAGGTCCTATTATACCCTGAACTTATTTTCTTAGTAATTTGTGCACCTTTTTGGCTTACGTGGAATCCAAGTAGCTCCACGCGGCTCAATTGCGTGGGTCACGGAGTGTGCCACGTAACCGACAAACTGTTGTATAGAAGTGAAAAAAAGGGAGTTAAATCATATGCGGGGCCCCACTTAAGTTGTTCGCCAATATACGTTACTTAGAACCAACCTCCAAATAAAGATATTACCAAGACACTTTAATATAAAGAAAATTGGATCTATGAACATAAAACAAAATTTTTTTAAAAAATATTGCGTGTAATTCCCGCGCATTGACTTAAAAAATGAAAAAAACAAAACATTATGAAACTGGCACATGGACCCAAATCTAGCATAAAATCTAATTTTTTTTAATAAAAAATGAGAAAGTTTCCCTTTTTTATGTAATCACAAAAGTATTTTATAAAAAAATCTCCACAACACCCTCCAACTAACCCGTTGACCTTTCTTCTTACTCTATCATTCCTCGAACCAGTAACCCGGCAGCCACAATAACAAAATAAAAACATCCCATTCAAATTTAATCTCTATCATCGTTAGTCTCCATTTGTTTGAGATTTTGTGAAAATAAAATAAACGTTAATACATGGTTTTTAAGATCATGACCAAAAAAAAAAATTGAAAGTAGTGTTGACTTTTTCTACTATCAGCTGTAATATAAATGAATTGAGTTGCGATTGTTGTTCCAATCGGAGTGATCGAAATAGACACGACGAATACGATCAATTTTAACTCCAATGTCGAATTTTTCTTCTCTCGACATATTAATTAGCAGATTTTTTGTACAACAAATGGAAAAAAAACGACGACGAGACGAATGAAACAAATGCTAAGAATTTGAAACCATTAGAATGGTGGTGGGAAGAGGATAAACATGATGCTAAGGATTTGAATCATTGAATGTGGGAAGAAGATAACATTGGTGCAGGGAGTATGGAGGTTGGGTTGGGTTGGGGTTGATTGAAAAAAAATAGGGAAGAGAAGAATAGATCTTTTTTTTGTAATTATTTAAAAAATTAACTTAGGGGTAAATTAGACAAAAAAAGGAAAAATATTATTTTGAAATAATAACGCGCTCAAGGAAAGTGAATTACACGCTTGTTTTGACATGTCAGGCATTTGTGCTAAAGACTGACTTTTGAACAAATATAAAGTGTTCAATGGCATAAGAATTAGTTTGAGGTCTTTTGTTCTAAATGACTTATGCCGGACAAATTTGAAGTGGCTGAAGATGACTGTAGGGCCTTAAAAAAGAAGAAGTTCAGGGGCGTAATAAGGACATAGTTAGTCAAAGGTTCTGGAAAATCCGCGGGTCATAATCTAGGGTACTTGTCACATCGCTCCTAATTTAATAATTGATGTAGTACCTGTGATTGAAATTGTTAGGAAGGAAAAAATTGTAATGATGAATGCTTAAACTACTGGAATGAATTCATTCCATCGCCAGAGCCACCAACGTTTAAACTTACTTTCACAATTATTGAAGAGTGAGAAGATCCTTTAAGACTCAGCGGGTGAAATTTGGATTTTTGTTAGAGAAAAACAAAGCTTTTTTAGTACTTCTTTCAAATAATTTTCGATCTAATTGTGAGGGGGTGACTACATCTAAAAAAAAATACTCTATATATGGTATTGCAGGGTGGAGGGGGAGCATTAGCATTCGTCTCTGAAAAACATACCACAAAATGAGATAAAGTTAATCTGCATTGTTATCTTCAAAGATTTTTTACACATAGATTCATAACCCCTCATGTCATGATCATGGTCTTTCTATTTACAATTATTTTCTTAAATATGTTGCAGCCCTAGTGTACTAGCAATATGATTGCTACAATTCAAAATGTTTAGGTTTTCATCCAAGTTTTAGGCTTTTAAGGATTAATTTTACAAGTTAAATAAGATTATACAGAATTAGAATAAAGACTACTAAAATGTAGGAACTTTTGTAACGAAAGTCTAATTTGTTGTACAACTCTTGGAATTTTTGAATTTGAGATTGTTTTTTATAACAAGGACCCAAAGAAAAAGCTTGCTTTCACAAACCTATGAAGATTTGCAAAAACACCATTATTAGAGGAAAAGGAGTGCAACCGATAAGGTAGATTTAGAGGACATCCAAACAATAATTTCTTGGTACATTCCCGTATTCGCCATTCCCCTCCTCGGAAAAGTAGGAAAGAAAAAGTAGAAAGGTTTATAAGAATCAACTAGATGGACTCAATACCACTTGGACAATTACCAAATTCTCCTTCTCCAAGGAATATATATCACTTCGAAAAATACTTATTTTGCAGCTGCTAACACGAAATATAAAAAAAAATATAGGCAAACAATTTGGTTGGAGCCTATCTCTTATGAACTTTCCTTTGGTGTAATGAACCTTTACTGTCAAATTATTTTGAAGGACAAGTAAGAAAAAATAGAAAAAATCAAGGACAATGAAGTGAAGAAAACAGTAGTCAGAAATACGAAAGTATGCTTGGAAAAGGCAGGAAATGACATTGTAAAACTTTGTATGTAGTCATCTTATAGTGCGTAAAAATTTACCAACTTGATGTTACTATTTTTTTTTAATCATTCAACGACTTGTTTTACTTAAAGTTACTCAGGATTATCACCGGTGTTAAGTTTCGTCGAACAATACAAGACAGGATAAGATGAAATAAGACAGAAAGTTTAATTCCGAGTCCCACAAAACACTGGTTTGCTTAATAATCTAACCGATCATTGGTATATTCGAGGTTTTTGCAGATTAATCTTCTCCCAAGAGATCTAAATGATTAACTTCTAAAGCAGTGCCTGGTACCTCAACACTTCAATAAATTCAAGGCGAACGTTAGTAAAAAACTAGTAATAAGAGCAACACATGATTTAGATCATCGAAATTTTTGTTATGAGAACGGAAACTGTATGCGAGAGGGAAAACATTTTCAGCTAGTGAAAAATGAAGACCTCTTTTTTATAGTCATTTTCAGCAATGGAAACGTGTTTGTTCAAACCCGCTTTTTCCAAGAAAGTGTGTATTTTGAAAAAAAATAAACAATTTTTTAGGAAGAAAAGAAAGAGAAACAGGTTCCTTAGATCGTATTACCGTTAAACGGCAAACAATTTCAATAAATTTTGTTGCGCCAAAATTAATTGTATTATTTAACTAACATTCGGAATTAATTTATTAGAGAAGAGAAATAGATTAACAAGATTGATTAAAAAAAAATTTTACCAAAAATTATTAGTTAATCACATCATTTGCCAAATTCAAATCTGAATCCAAAGCTGAAGTCGAAGGCAGAGTCCGAAGACGAGCCGAGGGCCGAGCGAGCAACGACGACGGTGTTGCAAGGGAATACTTCGTAACACTTATGAATTAAAAGGAAGTGTTTACAATCAAGGACAACAATTCAGGCTTCTATACCAATAGGGAGAAGGAAATGACATTTCATCGCACTTGCAAATGACTTTCTTGTTTCTCCAAAACTTAGTTCCCCACTTTTCAATGTTTCTTCCATTCACAATTTGATGGACAAAACAATCCCCACATGAATGGGGAATACTTATTGCTAAACAATGATGAAAAATATGATCTGTATAGTAAGTGTTAACTCGCATATGGATAAGTTAAGTTTCCAGTAACATTTTCCGTAGTGAAATATATACGATATACTTATGTCAAACGATAGATTTGATAGCTTTGAACCATTGAGCTTTGATGTAGATTAGAAAACTAAGTCACACATCATACCCTGAACTGTCTTAGTTCTCATTTTTTTGTTGTTTCACAATGAACAAATCTATGTTAGTCAAGTGCTTAGAGAAACTGGCCTTACCGGGATCTAATTTGAAGCGGACTTACCTTCCACACTCACATGAGGTGGATAACTTAAATGTCTTATCTCATATTACATATTTGAGTATACCTTGTGTATCAAACTTAGAAACCTACTAAACGTCTTATTGCCTTATCATGGTTATTGAACCTTGTATATATGAGAACAACCATAAACTAATTTTGTACAATGTTATTAAACCATCATGCATTGGCCTTCTTTTGTTTTATATCATTTAACCTAAATCTTGGGATTTCAGGTTTTTAGGTAGAGTACCTCCAGATGAATTGTTCTCAGCCATAGTCCCATTCTCGTCGATGATCTCTCAATTCCCTCTCTAATTTGGATTTTTGTAAGTTGATCCGACACATTATTCTTTGACTTTATATAGTAAATTGTGATAATTTCACTGGAGAGTAGTTTTATAATAGGGTTATGTCTTTTTTATATGTGATGAGACTTCCTGTTATACATAACGTTTTCAACCCTTCCTATTGCAACTTGACTATTACACTGTATACATATAGGGGTCATTGGTTTGGACCAAAATGAAATATCTTCTAAGAAATTCCGGAGCAATTCAACTTCTTCACCTGCCTTGTCTAAGGTAGTGAATTCAGACTCCTTTGTAGAGCGAGTGATACATGTTTGTTTGGATGATTTTCAAGATATTTCTCCTCCACCAATAATGAAAATGTATCCACTAGTGGATTTTGTTTCAATTGACCCAGTAATCCAATTTGTATCACTATATCCTTCAACAAGTGTTGGAAATTTGTTATAATGCAAAACATAGTTGTGATTTTGAAACAATGATTTCCAAACAATGATTTTGATTGAGATTACTTGTGTATTGACTCAGTTTACTGATAGAAGAAGCTATTTATGGTAGTGTACAATTCATGACATATATCAAACTTCCCAACACTTTTGCATAGTCTAATTGAGACTGACTTTTACCTTTATTCTTTACAAAATAAAGGTTCACATCAATTAGGGTCTTTACCCTTTTGAAATTCAAATTCTTGAACTTTCAATTTCCTTTTGAATATAATGAGATTGACACAATGCTAGATCATTATGAGTTTTGAGAATCTTAATTTCCAATATTACATCAACAACTCCTAGATCTTTCATATCAATCTTAGTAGAGAGCATGCACTTAATAACTTTTACATTATCAATGTCCTTTCTCATTATCATCATGTCATTCAACATATAGGCATACAATGACTTCCCCATTCAGAGTATCTTGAATGTAAACATATATATCACATTCATTGATCTTAAATCCATTTGAGAACATGATTTGATCAAACTTCGTATGTCATTGTTTCGGTGCTTGTTTAGTCCATAAAGTGACTAAATAAAGTTTGCATAGTTTCTTTTCTTTACCAGGAACTACAAAAGCCCTCAGGCTGTTCCATGTAAATTTCTTCCTTTAACTCTCCATTTAAGAAGGCGGTTTTTACATCCATTTGATGGATTTCAAGACCTTATAGTGCAGCTAGAGCAATTAACATCCGAATTAATGTAATCATAGTTACCGGCGAGTATGTGTCAAGACAATCAAGTCTTTTTTTTTTGTTTAAAGCCTTTAAAAACAAGTTTTGCTTTATATTTGTCAATAGTTCCATCATATTTCATTTTCCTTTTAAAGATCCACTTTGAATCCAAGGGTTTGTTCCCTATAGGAAGATCAAATAACTCCCAAGTATGATTGCGAATGATTGATTCTATCTCACTAATAACATCCTCCTTCAACGAGGTTGAGTCACTAGACAACATTGCTTCCTTGAATGTTTGAGGCTCACTTACAAGAATAAATGTTACAAAATCAGCTCGAAATGAGGTAGTTGTCCTTTGACGTTTACTGTGCCTTGGAATCTCTTCATTGGTTTCATTCTCTTTTGGTTCTTCTCAGGGTTGTTTAGACCCCCTCCCCCACTAGATGACTCAAGTCTTGTTTTATATGAATAAATATGTTCAGAAAATTCAGCATTATCTGATTCCATTATCGTATTATCAATTATATTTGAATCTTCGGATTTATGAAGCAAAATTCGACTTGCCTTATTGTTTGTGGCATATCAAATGAATACAAAATCCACAGTCTTAGACCCTATTTTCATCCTCTTGGGTGTAGGAACCTGGACTTTAGATAGACACTCCCGCATTTTGAAATATTGCAAGTTGGATATTCTACCTTTCCATTTCTCATATGGAATAACATGTCTGTTCGTGTGAGGTACTCTATTGAGTGTTTGAGTTGCTGTAATGATAGATTTCCCCCAAAAATTTTTGTGATAAACCTGAACTTATAAGTAAGACATTCACCATTTCCTTTAAAGTTCGGTTTTTGCTTTCCGCAATCTCATTAGAATGAGGAGTGTAAGGAGAAACAGTTTAAGGGATTATTCCATTTTCAAAAGGCTTTTCTGCAAATGGAGATTCATATTCTTCGTCTCTATCACTTTTGATTATTTTGTCTTTTGACAAATAGACATATCAATATATAGTGCAATCATCAATAGAACTTATGAAATACTTTTTCCACCACGTGATAGTGTTGACTTCATGTCACAAATATCAATGTGAATCAGTACTAAGGACTGGAATTCCTTTCAAAAATTTATAAGGATGCTTAGCATACTTAGATTCAACGCAAATTTGATATTTTGATTTATTGCACTCAAATTTAGACAAAACATTTATGTTAATCAGTTTTCGTAAAGTTTTTTTATTAACTTGTCTCAAACGTCATGCCATAAACATTTAGACTCAAGTAAGTAAGAAGAAGCAAAATCTTTAGTAATATCAACTACAATTACATTGACTTTGAAAAGTTTAACACTGAGGTAACCTTTTCCTACATACATTTCATTCTTACTCGCTGCTACTTTATCATAAACAATACACATATGAATTCATTCTTAGTCAGGAATGTAATAGAAACTATGTTCTTTTATAATTTTAAAACATACGAGACCTTATTCAAAGTTACCACATTGCTTGATGTCATCTTTAATAGGACCTTATCAGTTTCTTCCACCTTTGCAACAACGGAGTTTGCCATAAATAACTTTTTGTCTATAGGTGCTGGAGTATATGATAAAAATAATTCTTTGTTGACACACAAATGGAATGAGGCACCAGAATCTACCCACCATTCTCTTGGATTTCCAATCAAGTTACATTCTGAAAGCATTGCACAGAGATCATCCATTTCTCCTTTGGATTCAGCCAAATTTTCTTGATCCTTTTTCTTTTTTTCCTTCTTGGGACCCCCGACATTCAGTATCCTTATGACCACGTTTACCACAATGAACTTCTTCATTCCGACATTCTATGTTTTGTACTTCTCTTTTAAAGCATCCCAGAATTCCTTTGAGGTTTTGACATTACTGTACACATTGTACGAATTATTTTTTAGCCACTCAGATATAAATTTTACAAAAAGATATAAGTGTATGTGTCCATGCTTCTGTTACAAAGAATCGTTCTTTAGGCAGAGTTTCATCCGACATAACATGAACATTCTCATTAATAAACCTCTGCAGACTCAAAGTAGCGAAATAGAAGAACTTTTTCTATTGTCATCTCTTGAAGTCGACTCCAGAAAACTTTGCAAGTTTTTCAGTCGGTGCTAGGGCAGCAATTGAATGATTATGTGCAACCGATGTTGTTGCAGCACTTATTGCTGCAACACTTACTGTTCCAGCATTTACTTGACTTGAAATAGTCATTTTTCTGTTACAAATGACAGACGATTTTAGTATGTAAAATAATCACAGTAAAGAATAAATCCTTACATAACTTGTTTCTTATTTAACAATATAGTTTTTTTTAATCGTTAATCGAATAAATTTTAAAAATTCAAATAGAGTAGAAAATCATAAAGGTTTTAATCTGCCGAAACCTCAAATATATAAAATATAAAATTTCTTAATATTGTTATACATTTATGAAGTTTAGTCCAAACAATACAGAAATAGAAAAAAATGAAATAGAAGACTAGTTTTATCTAGTCCAAGCAAACCCACTATTATTCCTTAAGAATTTAACCCCTCACTGTACCCTAGGTTGTGCAGACTACTTTCTCCCACGATAAATGGATACCTGTTAAATCAGTAGAGGTACACCGTGATAATTCAATAACATCAGTGATCATAAGAAAAGTAACAAGAGCCCTAGACTCAGTTGATCGACAATTTTGTTTATGAGAGAAAATGTATTTAGAGAGGGAAACTAAATTTCAGTAATGACAAAGAAAAGATCACCTTTTTATAGCCATTTTCTGCAAGGAACACGTCTGTTAAACAAATATTTTCAGACCCTTTTTTGGTAGAAAGTTGTGTCTTTTTGAAAAAAGAACGACTTCTCAAAAGTAATAGGTTCCTTCAAATCGTTAATACCGTTGCACGCGAATTTCAAATAAATCTGTTGTGATAAAGTTAATTTTATATTTCACTAACATTCTGAATTAATTTATAAGAAAATAGAAATCAATTAACAAGATTTATTAAATAAATTTTGTCCAAAAAATTTATCAATCAATCACATCCAAATTAGAAGCCGAGGGTCGACGACAGCACGAGCGACGAAGACGGAGCGGGGGCACCTTCTTCTTAATTCTTTAAGAAGTAAAGGAAGTGTTTCCTATCATAAGAACAACAATTTCCTTTCTTCTACGAATATGGGAGAAATGAGTTTTCATTTGCACTTTGCAAATGACTTTTCATTTTCCCCCCACTTTTCCATTTTCTCTTCTGTTTTCCCATTCACATTTTACTAAAACCCAACACTCATAAAATAATCAACGATTTCATCTCAATTCCATTCCAATATTTCTCAAAGACATCAATATAACAAAGTTGATAAGACTTGTAGATGATGTTCTTGAAATCTGTTGCATTAATTTTATTGTTTTTTCTTATTTTGACACCAATAGGACTAGCCATCGAAGAGTCATAAGGTTTAGACATATATGACGATATCAATGATTATTCTATTCTAAGATCTAGTTAATTCCTCCACTATTCAATCCTTACTATAAACCAACATTATCACGCGGTCCACATCATTAAAGAATGTTTTGCAAATATTTCAGATGATTGTGGGGTGGATCATATTCAAAACAGATCCTTGATAATGGTAAGTATATCTCGATGTGGACAGTGTTTGGCCCAACTTTTGACTTGGGGGAAGAAATGTCGTCACACACTATCATTGGTCTACTATTGATAGTCATGAGATAAAGGGAGTCAACAAAACTCAGTAGAAACAAAGAAATAAACCACAGTGTACCACGAGAGGACTAAGTGGGAAATTTTCTAGTGTCATGGAAAGCTAAGAAAAAAACTACAGTGTCAAAGAGTTCAGTAGAATCTGAATACAAGAGTCTTGCCTCGATTGTATCTAAACTAGTTTGGTTACTTTGAGTTCAAATGTATTGTGACAGCAAAGCTGCAATACAAATTGTTGCAAATGCAATGTACCACGAGAGAACTAAACATATTTAGATCGACTGTGATTTTATAAGAAAAAGGTTGTAACAAGGATTGATCAAAGTAAACTACCTACCTACCAAAGAATAACCTGCTGATATGTTGACTAAAGGGCTATTTAGACTGCAGTATGTACATCCTATATCTAAGCTAGGAATGTTAAATGTCTTTGCACTACCTAGCTTGAAGGGGGGTGTTATGATGTAATGAAATAAATGGTAGTTAGGTAACATTGTTAGAATCAATTAAGGGCAATATAGTCTTTTCATGAGTGAGTAATAACTAATACTCTAGTTGTTTGTTACAGGAAGATTAGTTACTAACAGTGAAGTCATGTATAAATAGCTCCTCTACTCATTGTAATCAGTACATTTTAATCAATGAATGAATCTTCTTCCTCCATAGATATGCTTCTCCCTAAGTTTACCACCAAAAGTATTGGGGAAATTTAATGTGTGGAGTAGGACAAATGAGGAAAGAGAAAATCAAAGAATATTTAAATCTTATTGGTTATAATAGAAAGAGATGGGAACTCTTTGAAGCCTTGTGAAGTATCCAGAAAAATATAATGATGAAGGTAAGTAATGGGAGCTCTTTGAGCCTTGGAAAGTATGCAGGACAATTCGACACGTCAAGTAGTTCGAATGTGTCAAGAGTAGAAAGGTTACGAGTTCTTACATTTAATCTCAAAAAAGAACACATAAAATACGCATTAACATTCCTTGAACTTGCGAATGTTTTTAGGTATATCGACTGTTGAGCTATTACCAAAAAGTGGGAGTTTTTCCAATACGACGATCATTGCTTTTCACAATAGCTTTATTTGAACAAAGATTCAAATATTTCTTTGAGATGATCGCCGCATTAGGTAATTGAGTGTGAGTTTTTTAAAGTTTACATGTTTTTGGCTTATATGATGTCACATTAATTATACTCCTTGTTCCAAAAAAAAAGTTAAGTTTAACAGAAACCATGTATCTTGACAAACAACCCAATATATGATATAGTGGGAAAACGAGTTTGTGTTACTTCAATTCAAAATACAATTGTTTTAAAAAGAGAGTGAACATAGCATTACAGTTCACATAAAATAATCTTAAGTTTGTCTTTCAATCATAAGTTCACCACTAAGTATGAGTTGATAATTTTAATCAAAGGGGATCATAATGAAGTCTTAAGTGATATTTTGAATAGGTATATAAAGAACTTAATTTATGAATATCCTCTGTTTGTATGGTATATTGGTCGGAGCACGACATGGTATGAGTTGAGTGCACGATTCGAGTTTGAACCCTATCAAAAAAAGGGCTGCTATTAGAATAGAGAAAGATCCCAAGAGTCATACCATGGTGTCACTATTTCTCGGAGAAAAAAAAATTTATCTATATTTAAAATATAAGTATATAAATATTTTAAAAAAATTCAGAAGTTATGATAACAATATTTTTCTTCTGTTAGGTGCCTTGTAAAGTTTGATAAACAAGAGAGGAGGAAGTCACTCAGCCAAATGATATGACTGGTATTTTTTTTCTTATACTAATTTTTAGTTGTAGCATTATTAAATATCATGTTTCGTCATTAGTTAGGAAAATATACATTATAAGTTATAGGTTCAGTAGTACCTCAATAAGTTTGATTCAAATTCTATATTTGCGTCAAAAACCCACCTATCAATTAAAATATGCTGACCTAAATCGATTTTAAAATCCAGAACCTTTAAATTTAACAACATCTTTAATCCGACTTTGATCCAAATATTTTATTTTTCCTATCATCCAATGCTATAAGCATTTTAAAAGAAATGGTTTTACTCCATGTTGACATAAATTTGTTTTACGAATATACTCCCTCTTTCTCAATTTATGTGTCACTTTTCAGAATTCGAGATTCAAACAAGTCTTTCTTTGACTCGCAATTTCATATACTTTTAACTCTTTTTAATTTAACAATATTGTGACATTATAGCCTACTTTTTACATTAGTTTTTAAAAATATATAAAATTTCCCGTGAAAAAATTGATGATTTCATGCGCAAATTTCCACACTCAAACTTAAACTAACTTGACTCTCAAAAACCAAAAAATTCACATAAACTGATCCCACATGGAGTCATATTTTAGTCTGTTATGTGGATATTGCCAATACCCAATTGTACTTATCTTGAGATATCAAAATATAAATTCTTCTATGAACTAAAATTATATTATATTACCTTTAAAGTTCTAGGAAAAGTAATAAATAGGACTTGTCTAATATCATTATGTGCAAGAAGGAGCTTAGAAGTTATTGTTATTTTCCTCTCAACAAGTTACCACCCACATATTGTTGTTCATCAATTGTATGCATATGTAGAAAGTCATTTTCTTCTCAAAACAAATAATCTGATTGCCTATTAGATTATAACATATAACTACATTGAATTCTTTGAGTTATTTTTCTCCTTTTTCTTTTTTGTTGATCAATATATTTCTCAGTTCATTGAAGAACACCATTGCATGTAACTTCCAATTCTAGTTTGCATCATTTAATTTCATGGGTCACAATAAGGTTGTAATAAAGAAAATTGAGGAACCAATATCCGTCAACAATTTTACTCAAAGGTCAAAGCGCAAGGATAGCATTGTTAAGAAGTCAAATGACTTGGGGGTTCTATGTGACACAGATATTGCACTATTAATGTTTTCTCCAACTGGTGAAGTGACCAACTATTCTAGAGACATGATCTTTTATGTTTATTTCAATATGTCGGTTTCATGAATCAGACTTTGCCAATTTCATTTAACTGATTATCTTAAATGTTTTTGTTGATATCTAAATCCACATGATCTTTTATGATTGAACGTTCTAGTGTTGATTGTGTATACTTAAAAACTCTTAGAATAGTAGCCATGTTATGCAAATATTTTAGGAGTATACCTGCATGCGAGTCCGTCGGTATTATCGTAATAATTGTTTTGATTGCGCTAATTCGAGCTCATGTAGCAGGGCTAGGATTTCAGCATGATGAGCATTTCTACTTTTATGTTGCATTAATAGACAGCTATCCATGTTCGTAAACTTATCTTGTGCCTTCATTTCCTCTTTTGATGAAAATCAGCAATGCTTAATTTGAGGAAGCCATCCGAAGGACGATGTCAAGAAACAGGAAGTATGCGTTTTGGAGAGATGATATTGGGAGTTAGGGATATTCATGGTTATAATTACAAAATCAAGTCGAATCACAATTATTAAACAAGAGGGGAGCAAGTAACCTAACCAAATGATGTGACTTTTTTTTTCTTTTACTATTTTTTAGTTGTAGTATTATTAAGTATCATGTTTCATCATTAGTTAGGCAGATCTACAATATAATTTATGGATTCGGTAGTACTCAGTAGGTTTTTTTCAAACTCTATATTGTATCGAAAACCCACGCAACAATTAAAATATATTGGCCTCAATCGACGTCCTTCCTTAAAATGCAGATTCTATAAATTTAAAATCTTGAATCCGACTTTGACCTAGACATTTTAGTTTCTCTATGGTGCAATGCTATAAACATACTAAAAAAATAGTTTTACTCCATATTGACATAGATTTGTTTTACTAATATACTCCCCCATCTAAATTTATGTGCGCATTTCGATTTCGAGATTCAAACAAGACTATCATTGACAACTATTTTGTTTAATGTAATATTTTTAATATTTTGAAGTTTCAAATTATTTGTGACTTATAAATAACTTTTTCATCTATCTCATATATTCTATATATCACCTATATCTATCTTAGATATATATCTACATTACCTTAAAAAGTATGAACTATAACTTCAATGTTAAATTACAATAATATCTTAACTTAGGTCGGACTTTTCGATAAGGCTCTGTAACGTTTTGATAAAGGTGGACTATGTAAATGAGGTTGTGATTTGTGGACTTTTCAAAGGGTTTGACTTCTTGGAAAGGTCAGCATTTTCGATAAGATGAAAAGACTTGTGATACTACCCTTTGGTCACGCCCCGAGCCTACACACACGGAGAACTAGTACTCGAGACACCATTTTGCCCCAAGGAAACCGTGGTCTGGACCTACTTACTAGGACTACGTGATTTTAACAAGGGACAATGTCAAACACATAACTTTAATTGGGTATAAAACATAGCCAGAACGACAACTAGAGTCTTTAAACAACATATGAGATGATAATGTAAAGACAACTGAAGTACTAACTACCTATAAAGCCTCTAAAATAAAGAGGGATGTCGGGACAAGACCCCCGATCATCCTAACTATAAAAAAAAAAATAAAAGCAATGTAAAAAGGACTCCTTCGGAATGATAGGAAAGTCACCATCTAACTTTGGAGTGCTCTTCGGATCAACGGTGCACTGCGTGCTGATCTTGGTTACATGCATCTACATCATCAGAGATACATGTCAACTGACATCAGTACATTAAATATACTAGTATGCGAGTTGGAATGCTAAACAAGATATAGGCTTGAAAAAAATCTGAACAAACACTTACCATGAATCTTCTCAACTTCTTAATAACTTAACTCAAATATAAAGCGATAAAACACATGTGATGTATATAAAACTTACAAAACAGTTGAAAACAACTTAGTTCGTTAAAGAAAATACAATAACAAACTCAATTTTACTCATATAAGTAAGTAATATAGTTTCTGTGGGAGATTCTCTAACCGACAACCACCACTATGAGTCTAAGTGGTGATACAAAGTCTTGCCCATACTGCCAAAACTGTCCTATACTTTGTAGCCATATAAAACTACTTAACTTAGTGGATCAACTATCTATGCTAAAACAATATTGAGAAGTCATCAAAAAGTATGATCCTTTACTACCCACGATGACTACATGATTTTTTGAGACTTGAGTTAATATGAACTCGCAACCTATATCGGTGCTCAATACTACTCAAAGATATACTTAACTCATGCTTTTGTAAAAACAGAACACTTCCTTTGATTTGAGATATTTAATTAAAACTTAGCTTAAAAACTCTCTTCGAATTGATGTAATCCCTTTCCTGTAAATGTGAAAAACATTTTTTAAAACGTCCTGGGGGATATTAGTTCCCACATACTTTCTGAAGCCTCCTTTTAGCTTACGAGATCGTAAGAACTCAGGAGGATTCATCCTAACAAAGCACCCAAACCCTTGCTACGACATCAAACCATTTCCATTCACAATTGAGCATGTCCAACCGATTAATATTCTGGTTTAGTTATATTCTGAGCCAACATTTGTTGGGCCTTCTTGAATCAACATTTTGAGAGTTCCGAATATGGTAAAATGGGGAGCGCATTTACAGTTCTGCATTTGCATTCTAGCGTTTTAGCCGCTACGAGAAGGAAGGCCATGATCTGAAAATGTAGATTTCAAGTGAGAGTGGAATAATATCATACATTACGCACGATTTAAGGTAACAAGAAAATGAAGTTTTTCCAAAACACTTTATAGCCTCCCTTTATTGATGTGGTGCATATTCACAACCATGAAACTGAAGCTACATAGATAGTGCGATTTTCAGAAGTCCTAATACAAAGTTTTTTCAACGCCCCAAGTCCCCTAGCACGCGGACACGAAAACCTAAGAACAAATTGATCCCAAGCTAACCCTTCTGGCCAATGATTCTGAGCCATACAAAGAATATAAACAATGCGAAAGCTAAATCATACTTTAAACTAAAAAGAGGGGGGAATAACCCAATATTCTAAAACCAAGATATATTTGAAAATACTGAAGGAGTTAATATAAAAAGAAATACGTAACTCAACACTAAGCTGAAACTAATAGTTTGAAAATAGCGCTAAATTGGACAAGAAGTACTCGGCAAGCCCCAACTAAATCTCGAAAAAACTAAAATCAAAAAGGATAAATATTGGGAAAAAAAAAAAAAAAATTCATTACTATTGTCCCAAAGAATGAGGACTCCACTATTCAATAATAAATGATGATCGGAAATTGATCTATGCGTGACTCTGGATGAGCAACCGTAAACAATATATCACGAGAAATGTCGCGACGTATGGTCAGTTACTTGGAAAGGTATGAGCATGTAGGATAGAATAAAGCTTGAAATACACATGACTGAACAGCACAAAACGCCAGTATAATAATCTGAAATGAGTACTAATTCTGAGCTAACTTGAATACAATGGGGGGGACCAAGTTATACATGCTGAACGATACTGAAAATCTGATAAATGGTCAATGAAGAGAATCTAGTGCAACTGTAGGGAAGCTACTACTAAACAATAATAAAAACCACCTTTGACTAATATAGAGTCCGATGTATATTGCCCCCTAGATAGGACCCGATTATCCTGCCAAAGGTTATAAAGGCATGCTAGCGTGATCACTAACAATGAGGCCCACAGAGGGGACTTAAAACCTACTTGCCTAGTAGTTCGGATAATGGGTACGCTGAACCCTAGTATAACTCAGTAATGCTACTTCCCATGATTCATATAGTTAACTGATTATGTATGAATTTTTTGTAATTACTAGATAGCTAAAAACTGAACATGCAAACTAAGAATGCAAAATTTAATCTTATAATGATGCATTAAAAACTGAGGCATGTATAACTGAATAGCTGAAATATCTCACCTAGCCTGTGTAATTTAAGAGCTAGAGAAATACCAAGCTAGGGTTCTAAAATTCATGCGATAAACTGAATAATAACTTTATAATGTGATTTGGAACATATATTTAATAAATTCATGAAGTTCTATCAAAGTTCTAAAAACCCTATGTAAATCCACATACCTGGTGATGAAAATCATAGAGAAATATTCAGATTTCATGGCTAGAATTGATGGAACCTTGCTGCGTTCTTGAACTAGGGTTCTTGACCTTTTTCTCTTTTCTTGCTTTTAATTTTCTAAGTTTTTTATTAATGATTTGACTTAGATAAGTTTTAGTTATGTCTCTAGGATTAAATTAACTAAAATTTAATGATTTAGGGTCAAAACGACGTATCTTAGGGTTTATACAAAGTAGGAAAATACCAAAAGACCCTTGGGTTAATTACTGGCGGACCAAATGACGACTTAGACAGATGGTCCGTTGTTCCATCGACGGCCCATCGTTTGGGACTGTAGGTTGGGCATGTTCGACGGTCCTTTACTAAAACGGGCATCACTTTTTACTCGGAGGTCTAATTTTAGCAAGGTTTTTTGCTATGTAAAGCTAATTGATATTTGTGGGCATTTTATGGGACACCTAATTTATTTTTTGCTAAGATTTATGACCATCTGAAGTTGACCCAAATGTATTTTCCCCCTAACTGTCTATTATTTATCACCTACGGTCAGGCCTACAGATCGTAGGTTTATCTACGGACCGTGCTGGTCAATCATGGTTCTTATCAAATAGTGGGTGAATGGGGTGTTGATCGAAGGGCTTCGACTAAGGACTGTAGTCTTACCTACAGACCGTCGGTCCGTCCGTCGTTCGACACTTAGTCAAATTTTCCTTGGCTAAGAGTGTGGGGGTTTATGACTCCAACGACAGATGTGTAGGACGGACCGTGTGTCAGGTTACGGTCCTTCGATGGCCACCATTTGTTGCACCTGTAGATTTTCGAAAAAACATGTTTTCGGTTTGTTTTGGATACGGGGTGTTACAGCAGCAAGGTTCCATCAGTTCCAGCCCCAAAATCTAAAGGTTTCTCCGTTGATTTCATCAGCAGGCATGTGGGATTTCACTACTGGGTTTCTTTCACTCATTAGATCCCTAGATTTCAGTCAGTTTTTTGATTCCCATATCATGACTAGACTTAGGGTTTCTTGAAGTTACAATTTTTTAATTTTTATATATTAGAATGATCCAAATCAGATTATTACGTTAATATGTAGTTTATCGCATGAATCATAAGTATGTATTTCTTTAGTTCTTGAATTACATATGTTAGGTCAAATATTTGACTTATTCAGTTATGCATGTGTTAGTTACTAATGCTTCATGATCATATTGTTGCATTCTCAGTTTGCGTGCTCAGTTTGAGTTATCCAATATTTATAGAAACTCAGTTATAATCAATTAACTACTTAAATCATTTCTGTGTAGCATAACACCCAGTTGGACTAGGGTATAACATACTCAAACAGTCCCAGAACTACTAGCAAAAATAGGTTATAAGTTCCCACGCCAGTATGTCTTTATACCTCTAACAGTATTTGGGTCCTCGATGGGGCATATACATCAGGACTCCACATTTTCGCTCATTGTGTTTATTATCGATTATTATTAGTAGCTCCCATAGTTCTGCTAAGACTCTATTTGCATTGGACCTATTTACGTTTAGTTAGTATTCATTAAGCATGTATAAATTTGGTCATTGCATCCCAGTTAGCTCAGCAATTAAGATATCATGTTCAGAATATTATGCTTACTTTTGTGCTTGTTCAGTTATGTATTATTTTAGATTTACTCTATTCTACATGCTCATTACCTTTCAATTACTAACGCATACGTGCTCTACGTCTTCTCATGATGTAGGTTCATGTTCACAGCATCCAGATCACGATTAGTTTGATTCCCTATCTCCAGTTCGGTTCAGATGAGTAGTAATCCTAATAGTACTGTGAAAACAAAAAAAACAATAGTCATGAATTTCTTTTTTCACTATGTATACCTTTTAGTATAAGTTGCTAGAATTAGTTGTGGCCTGTCCCACATTTCTATCAGTTAGAGGTTCATTTCAGGACATAGGTAGTTTGTGCTAGTCATTTGAGTTAATATCTTCTGTATTTTGGAACTCATCAATTTTTATATATCATCAGTTACAAACATATGATTATTCCCCATATTTTCATTCTATTATGATATAACTTCTACAGGAGGTTTATTATTTTCTTTGTATATTGATGATCATGCAAACGGGTTAGCTTGGGATCAACTTGTGGTTCCTAGGTCCAGTGCCCGCATCTGGGGGTTAGCCTCGGCGTGCCCAAAACAATAGTTGAACAAATAGGAAATTACAGGAAGAATAAAAGATAACTAAATTTTATTGCAGAGATTGTTACTGGATGATATTATTTAATAGTCTTTTTAGCCTTATATGAGTTTACATTATATGGAATCATATTCCACTAAACCACTAATGTAATTCCACTTAACCAACTCACCTAAACATTTGGAACACAATTTTTCAATACTACACAATTAGGAAAACTATCACAAGTATAAAGATTTTAATCAAAATATAGTCAACAGACGACTTAGTCAAAACAAATGAGAGGGGAGTAAGTATTATTTTAATTCTCTTTAAAATGAAAATTATGCTTCTTCACCTTGTAATTAACTTTGGATATCAAAATATAAATTCTTCTTTACAGTAAAAAATTATATTTCATATTTGCACACTGATTATTCAAATTCTGGAAAAGTGATAAGTCACGGACTTGTCTAATATCCTTAGTATAAAAAGAAGGAAAGAAAGAAAGAAACTCGGAGTTATTGTTATTTTTCCACTTTCAACAAGTTTTTACCGTCGACTAGACATATTTGTTCATCAATTGAGTGAATATGTAGAAAAAACTAAATTTTTACGAAGATTAACATTTTTACTTAAGATTAGCACTGAAAGTCGTTTTCTTCTCAATAAATTTTCTGATTTCTTTAGATATTAACATATTGATTTCTTACGCTTAAGACTTACGTAACTCCCGTTCATTATTTTTTTTTCTTTTATTTCTGTTTGATTGTATATTCTCAGTTAGTGAAGAAACAACATTGCCATCTAACAGTCCAATTCCTAGTAAATTTGCAATCATGTAATTTCATGGTTGCATAAGGTTGTAATGAATAAAACGAGTCCAGAATACGTACAAGTTCTACCCAAGTGAAGGATAACAGGTTGTTTGAAGGCAATGTGAGCTATAGGTAGATGAGAAGGGAACTTTGGAGCAAATAGGTGGATGGAGTTTAGTTTGTTCTACCATTTCCAATACTTCAGGGTATTTTAGAGCCCTTTTTTCATTATATAAAAAAGAAGCTTGGAGTTATTCCTTATATTCACTCAAAAAGAAGTACCGCCCACAGATTTGTGTTAACCAATTGTGTACATATTTAAAAAAACAGCTACATTTTGACTAAGATTAGCAATGAAAGTCGTTTTTCGTTTCAAAAATAGAATTATCTGATGTGATATTAGAATGGTAACAACTCACAGACTTTTAACTTTAAAATTGGAATGTTTTGCATTAAATTATTTGAGCTATTGCATCATTCAATGTCACCACAGCGTCGCAATAGGTCGTAATGTAAATATGAGGATCCAACATCCTGTCAACAGTTCATACGCATAGCGCAAGGATATCATTGTTAAGAAGATCAATGATTGAAGTCGGGGGTTTTATATTATACACATTTGCAACTGCTAGATGTTTTCGCCAACTGTGAAGTTACCAACTATTCTAAGCCAAGAAAGGCTAAGGAAATTTGTAGAATGATTTCTTTTTTCTTTTTTAATGTTCTTGTTCTTTTTAATATACAAAATGGTGTTTGAATTTCTTTTTGATTGCTCAATTTTGAGGATATCATAATCATGCAATGAACAAGCCTAATGTAACTGAATCGAGGTACGATTTATTCAATATGTCCAAATTTCATAAATCACTTTCCAAGTTCCTTAAAGTGGACAAACACAAATGTTTTTTATTGTGTTAGATCCCTCTCTTCCAATCCAAATGTAGAAGGTATTAATTTTCACATCTTTTACTGATATTTGAAGTTTCATAATGACCCGTTTACTTTTTTTTGACAACTGATGCAGAGTCTCGCGCAACACATCTAAATTATAAATGATTGCAAAGATTGCTATGTATGACCAATTTATTTTTATCGAGTTCTTTTCTTTTGGTTACTTTCTTTGTTCTGTGTACTTTTCTACATGAGAGAAATGTTTATTAATTTTTTATTAGATATTTTACAAGGCTGATGAGTGGAAAATGTCCTTATTGGTGAAGGTACGGCTCGATTTTCCACACTAGTGGGATTGATTGTGGAACTTAAACGCTTAGGAGGTTTCACTCTAATAGGGCAATATTTGAAGGGGGGTCACCTTCGGATCATAGTTATAAGCCTATACTTATCATTACACTAAAAACTCGTAACCTGATATTTTATTAATGTATTTTCATAATAGGCTCATATGGATAAGCTCAATGACCTTAAACAAACACTAAGTGAAGCACATGAGAATATAAGGTTGAAGATTTCTTCACTCTATTTTTAGATATTATAAAAATTTCCTCTTTTATAACGATTTGTTTCCTTGGATCGGTCAGCTCTTATGAACCACAAATTGGTTAAATCAATAAGTCGAAGAAACCAATGCTACCATTATCTTCTGGGTGCTACGGAACGTATTCAACGATCCAAAGTGAGCATATCGCAAGGATGTATTTTTTAACTTCTATTTTTACTAGGGCCACAGACTCCAAATAAACTTAAAGCTCATTACTTGACTCACCCTCCTCCAATACACATACATACACAAAATTACACCAATTTGTTAGTTGAATTAAGATAGGCATGATCATGTTTTATATTCTTTCTTACTAGGCAAAACTCCTCGATAACCAGGAATGTCTCAAGAGAAATGAAAATGGCTCGGTATAAATTTTGTATTGTTGTCCTATTTGAAAGCATCTTAATTTTTTTCAAACATCTTGTATGAAATTAACTATATAACATTATGCTCTAGATCGTGAGATTCCGGGAACCCAGAGTATGGTTTGTAACGAATAAT
Source organism: Solanum habrochaites (assembly GCA_027704765.1). Classification (NCBI taxonomy): domain Eukaryota; kingdom Viridiplantae; phylum Streptophyta; class Magnoliopsida; order Solanales; family Solanaceae; genus Solanum; species Solanum habrochaites. The sequence goes on along the minus strand of JAKWJA010002494.1, from coordinate 29,853,820 downwards.
CTTTATAATCAAACTAGTCGTCGAATGGTATATATATTAGTAAATCTATACAATAACTTACACACTTCAGTCTCGAACAAGTTGATGTGAAATCCTCACTCTTTCATTTAAACTCAGAGGAATATATTGAATGTTGTTTCTCTAAATTTGTAGGAACCAGTAGGGGATGGAAGATTTGAGGAAACAGATTGGGTAACAGTGGAGAGGTAGTTGGTGTCCAACAGATTCAACAAGGAATTATGATATACTAGTTTATTTATTAAAAATCTATTAGAATGAATAACTTGGCACCAACACAGCAAGCATAATTACATTATGTTGCATATGCATATTATTAATATAAGATATCATTGTGGTTTGTTTAATATGGTTTTTATTTTAATTTGATAACATATACATCCTCATAGTTTATGAGATCTGAAAAAACTATTTATTTTTTTAATTCATTTTGTTTCTTACTTTAGCCCTTTGATTTATTCTCAAACTCCTATGGAAAATGCAATAATTTAAAGTAACATGAATAAATATGAATAATTAACTCTCTTAGGTCCCCTACATATACATGATTCAGATGTGCACAATTGTTATCCTATGAAAGATACCGGTGAATTTTTAAAGGAGCAATGGGACTATACAGTGATAAGAGATTGTGCGGGAATATGTGGTGAACCATGTTCAGGCAAATCTGCACCCTCCGTATCTCAGTAATAAAGTTGATAAACATTGATGGACTGAAATTAGTAACGGTAAATTCACAGTAAAATTAGTTTTGTGGACTTTTGAGAAAAAAGAACGACAAAGTTGAAAACATGGAAAGTTATGGATAAAAGGTATTCCATTCAAAATCTCATTCTTAATGAGGATTATTTTGTTTGGAAAGATCTTTGTGGAATTTTTAATGCATAGATAAAATCTCGTTCTTAAAGAGGAGGACTTGGTTACAAGTGATATTAGATGTTATGTTATTCCTGTAGAAGAGACTATTGAGCATCTTTTTCTTCATGTAGAAGTAGCTACCAGAATATGGAATCATTTAGATATGCATCAGGAATCCTAGATCCTATGCTATTCCTAATATCATTGTGTAGTTTTTGTGGAAAAGGAAAAATACATATTTTTTCAAATGTTAGAGTGATATCAGGTATTATTGATACAATTTTAAAGTTCATGTATGTCAAATTTAAATTAAACTATAGCCGAAATTTTTGGCCTTATATTCTAGCAGAATTGAAGTAATATAGGGCAAAGTTTGAGTATAAAATCTGGTGGTCGCTAAGGGTTTCAAGATTCAGGATACTATAATCTTGGTGGCAGAAGGTAGAGCTATAAGGGAAAGCCTTTCATATTGTAGTGAGCATGGTATTACTAATCTTATTATTGAGACAAACTCACTAGCTATGGTTCATGAAATTGAGGTTGACTGGGATGTACCCTTGAATATGGCATTGGAAGTTAGTACCATCAGGAGATTACGAAGAAGTGTTTCAGCAAGAGTAAAGCATTCCCTTAGGGAGGAAAATGTTCTTTCTGATTTTTTTTACTAATTCAATTTTCTCTTTTGCAGGTAATTTTTAGATCAACTATTTTCGAGATACTCCAATTGAGGGAAGAAAGCTTACTGACTCTACCTAACAGGATGTCATACTCAGAAGGAAACACGAAGGAAAAGGACCCTAACGAACAACCAAAAATTAAATATTCTTCTTCCGATTATAATCAGATTCATGCAAGAGTTGTTTCTAAATAGCTAAGCTAGTGTTTGAAGTAAATTCAGTAAATTTTGGTACTTAAGCCTTGTGAGAGCTTGGGGCATCAAATGGTACCAAATCAAGGCATTAGCTTCTTGCAGAAATTAGTCCACTCAAATTGAATTGACGTAAGCCCAAGAAAGAGAAGTATAACAAGTTATCTTTATTAAGTATTGAAGGCTTTAATGGTCGTGTCAAAAAACCCATTTGGGGTTCATTCCATTAAGATTTGAAAAGTTTTACCATGAAAGAAAAAAGGAGACAATAGAGCTACTTAGCGATTACAGGAAGCTCAGACTTGTGCATGGTAAAGGAATCCTGAGCACAGGTTGATACATTCCTTTAAAGTTGAAAAATAAATCCGGGCACGATTTGGTGGTATCTCAATGCCATAAATCTACCAATATTCTTTGGCTCGGAACAATTCGACCGAACACACCATTGTTGAAGCTCTATTTGAGGAAGAAGGAGTGAAGAAAAGGACTGAAACTGTTCCAATTCCTTGCTCAAGATCGAATTGGTTCTCTGTTTTTGAATTTGTTTACTATTTCAAGTTTTTTCCGTGTTTCTGTAGAAGCTCTTGTTGGGCCTAATTTAAAATTTTGATTATATAATAATAAGCCCGGACAATTGTCTGTTGTTATTTGAAAAAAAAACTTGAAGCTCCATTCCTCATCAATTAAAGCTTTATTTGGAGATAAAAGTTCATTTCACATAAAATTTGTGGTGATGAAAATGCTTAATAATGGAGAAGTTTTCTATTGACCAATCATGTCTTGCGCTCAATTCGAGAAAATAAATTATAAATGAATATCAAAATTCTAATTAAAATTGTTTATAATAATGACCTCATAGATATGAGGTTTATCTTTTCAAATTTACAACTAACACCCTAATACATCTTATGGCGTTGTAATATTAGTGATCCCATCCAATTTACACATTCCCTGCCGTAAGCCCCCCTAAAGGCACTTTAGAGTTGATTGAGAAGTAGATCTCTAACTTTTTTGGTGATCTTCTAGGACCAAAAAAAACATCATTGGCATACTGGAAAAAAAATGTATCTTCTACAAGATGGAGGAGGCATATTAATTAAAATGTTTGAAGATATATACACTTTAGTGTTAGAAAGATCGTGTAGGTGTAGAACATCCCATCTTTGGGCGCGCTTCTTATCCAATATGAGAGAGACTTCATGCAGTTGTAAAGTCGTCGCTAGTAAAACTTCTCATAGTTGGATACAGATGATGAAGATCAAAAAACGGGTTGAACACAACATTTCTGATTGTGATTGGGTGGTAGAGGAATGTGTAGTGGTATTGATTGAAGTTGGGGTGACAATACTGATTTTTGGATGAGGATTAAAACCAAGAATAAATGAGTCAAGAGAAACAGCTTTGAGTATGTTGAGGGTATTTTTTTCCCAAAGAGATTTTTTTTTAAAAAACGCACAAGTTTGAGGCTTATAGTCCCTATTTTATTTCATTTAAAACACATCAGGCCCAAGAATTGGCCATGGTTGAACAAATCCGAACAAAATAAAGTCAAACCTAAAAAGCCAAAGCAATATATTAGCTTAATTCCTAAAATGGAGGATGAAATAAAGAGGCTAGCGGCGTTGGCATCGTATATTGGGTCAGCCGTCATTTCATTTTCATCTAATGCAATTTCTAAGCAAGTTTGCAACCACTAGGGTGAAATTCAACTTCAACTCTTCTCATGTGTCCTTTTCTTCTCTCCTTTAAAGACTTGAAAGATTTGACATCACAACCAATCTTGATTTGAGTTGTGGAACTTAGAATCTGATATTGTAGGGGCGATTTTGGGTAAAAGTAATTTTCCTTTTATCAATTTGAATTTGGTGGATTTAGTCAAATGGATTAATACCCCGACCAAGAACCAATACATACAACAAAAAAATTACCAACAGAGTTTTGTGAGATTATGTTGATACATCCCCTCGTCACTTGTATAAGAAAATAGTGCCTTTAATTCATCGTTCAATTCTTGTTTCTCCTCTAATGATAATTTAGTAGTTTTCAACACATGAATGAGAATTATATGAAATTTAACATAACTATAGACTAAATATGCTATTTTAGCCCCCTTGAGTTCTGCTTTTATACCATATGTAACACCTCAAAGCTCTCACAAGGTGCATGATATGTTAACAACCAGAAACTAATTCAGACATCTTGAGGTACGTTAGTAGCGTACTCAATCTATGATTCATGTAAAACTTCATATGGAATTGAGACTTAATGAAATGAATATTACTATGTGGAGTCATACTTGTTTATCTTAATATCAGCTATTGAATGTTGTATTTATCTAAATTGATGATTCTTATGCCTTCACTTAGGACTTCCTGAAAATAGTTAAATCTATATGTACCTTGTTGTATTTGACTTCCTTATCCTCAACTGTATAATTCTTTTGATTGTATTTGGAACCTTTTGAAAAGATCTAAACTCATATGTACCTGCAAAAAGAAAAACCAAGTTAGCAAAAAAATCAGCTAGAGTATTCCCTCCCTTGAGGTGTTTTGTACTCTTACTGACATAGAGTTTCTTAATATGTTGATAGAATAGACATCCATTGTTACATTCCAAAGTATTTCCCACCCTCCATTTAGCATATGTACCAAAGCCAAAGAGTCGGTTTCAATTATAATGTTTTCAAAATTGTTTTCCTAACAACATTGAAGACTTTATCTCAAACAACGTATTTAGGGCCCTTGAAAGCACTTCTTCTAAATATAAAGCAGAACAGGAGATAAAGGGTCTCCGTGTTTTCCTCTCCTGAGTGGAACAAAGAAAACCATTTGTTTGTCCATTGTCAAGATTGAATACGTGTTGTTGGAACCAATCTCCCAAATCAAATCAGCAACAATTCTGAAAACCCCATGTTTCTTAAAACTTTCATCAGAAGAAAACAAGATATTGTATCATATGCCTTAGTCATATCAAGATTTATGACCACATTTGATGGCTTGACTACCCGTATATACCCCCTCTTTCTGATGTCCAGTAGCATCCCTTTCAAAAGGCACTGTTCTATGATACTTCTACCTTTAACAAAACCTAATTGATTGTGGGTGATCAATTTTAGGTGATTAAACTTCAATTACTTCATGAACAACCCTAGATAGAATCTTATTAATGAATTTACTCAAACTAATTGGTCTTAAGACACAAAGAGAACGAGTTTGTTCCTTCTTACGTAAAAGGACCAAATTAGTGTGAGTAATGGATTTAGGAAGAGAATTACCTACGAAAATCTTTAATATTAATTACCAATTTTAAAAATAATCTTTACCCAATAACCATATCAACGTGTAGCATTCCACCTGATAAACCAGATGCTTGTAAACCAACAATTGGAAAAGGGTGGCCGCCGAAAGGTTGAGTCATTTTTTAGTACAGGAAGAACCGGACTGTTTCGCAAGGGACAACTAGTACTAGCTTAGGGATGAGTACAACTAGTAGCTCAGGGGTGAGTCAAAGGTTTAAGATGAATTATGTGCAAATTGTGATTTATACAAGCGTAGAGGCCACATCTAAGAGTTCTGCTGCAAAACTTTTGGGTATCGACCTAACTTCAAGTCTAAAAGAAAGGTTCAAGGTAGTGAGTCTGGTCAGTATGGTCAGACTTAACAACCCTAGGCTCATCTCTCTTATGGTCTTAACACAAATGTACAGATTTCTGAGTGGCGAAGAAAGGAATTGGTAATGGTGGCAATTATACAAATGAATGCGTAAAGATTTACGTCATTAAGCCAAGCTGAGAAAGATGTCAAACAACTACTTCGAGGATGTACCTTCATAAAAGACCAATATGATCACATCCTCAAAATGTTCTAGCAAAAGTCAAATTAGCCTATGTTTGGTTGCAATGATGTTAATACTGCAGGTAAATCATTTATTATTTCTGAAAATAACAAAATTTGGATTGTAGATACTAGTGCTACACATCATGCGGTCTCTAACTTGGATATGATGTCTAAGGGGTCTATGACACAACTTGATGCTCCTAGTGGTAACACTACTCAAGTGACTCTTGTGGGTAATTATGATTTGTCAGCTAACAATGTTGTTACAAATATATTTTGCCTACCTGCATTCCAGCATAACCTATTGTACGTAAGTAAAATACAAAGGAACTAGGTAGTTCAGTCACCTTCTTTCCTCATTTTTATGTTTTCTGGGAACTTTAAAGTGTAAAGGTGAAGGAGGTCGGTAAAGAGGAATAAGGATTGTATTTTTTTTGCTACAACATACAGTTCACACATGGGACTGAAAGTAAAAAGTAGAAGTCTACATTTGTTGTTCCTAGAGTACTTTCTAACATGGAGTTGTGGCATCAAACATTAGGTCATGTATCTTCTATAGTTCTTGCAAAAATCTTTGATATGAACAAAGACAGTATGTGTAAAGTCTCTAATTTCTCATTTTTCCCTTGTTCTAAGCTTGCTAGGTCTGGTTTTCCTTCAAGTAGTATAAAAAGAAGTACTTGTTTTGATTTGATTCATGTTGATTTCTGGGGTCCTTATAAAACACCCATTTTTTATGGTAACAAGTACTTCCTTACAATGGTATTTCTACTTAAACGTAAGTCTGATGTGTGTATTTCTCTTAAACTATTTATGCACTATGTTAGGACTCAATTAGGGAGAAATGTTAAGGTATTAAGGTCTCACAATGGGACTGATTTTGCTAACTCTGTGTGCACTGCTTTGTTCAAAGAGTTGGGAATTATACACGAGAGGTCTTGTCCATATACCTTTATCAAAATGGGGTTGTTGATAGAAAACATAGACATATACTTGAAGTAACTAGGGCACACAAATTGCATGCACACATTCCATTGAAGTTTTGGGGGGCACTATGTCTTAGTTGCAGTTTATCTAATCAACAGATTACCAAGTAGTGTGATAGATCATCAAACTACTTCTAAGAAGTTATTATATGGAAACCAACCAGGTCTGTCTCATTTAAGGACATTAGGGTTCTTGTGCATTGCTAAGAATCTCACCAGACATGTTACACTGATGGCAATATCAAGGCCAGTTCTTTATATTGGGATATTAGAAGCTAGAAGGGATATGGTCCTTTTTATCTGATCAATAGGACCTTCTTTGTAAGAAGAGATTTCATCTTTAGGGAAACCAATCCTATTTTAACAGCAACCAGGTATCTTGCCAAAAATTCCTATATATGATATAGTGGGAAAACAAATTTGTATTACTTCAATTCAAAATACAATTGTTTTACAAAGGGAGTGAACGTAACTTTATTCGTGCCATGTGTAAGGCTGCATCTTGAGAAGTTGAGTTTTTGGGACGATTGGTGATCACAAATGTATGAGCTTCAGTTCAGATCAATAATCTAGTCTTGTTATTTCAATCATAAGTTCACTATTCGGTATGAGCTGATAATTTCAATCAAAGGGGTCCATGATAAAGTCTTAAGCTATATTTTGAATAGGTACATATAGATCTCAATGTATGAGTTTCCTCCGTTTGTATGGAATATTGCTCGGAGCATGACATTGTTATGAGTGTGTGCATGATTCGATTTGATCTATCACAAAAAAGGGTTGCTAATAGACTATAGAGAAATCTTCAAGAGGTCTCTAAGTCTAAACCATGTGTCCACTAGTACTCTGCGAATTTATAATTTAAAAATATAAGTATATAAACACTAAAAAATTAGGAAGTTATGTAACATATTTTATTGTTAGGTCAAGGTAAAGTTCGATAAACGAGTGAGAGGAGGAAAGTCAAACAACCAAATGATATGAACCTATTTCTTTTTCTTATACTATTTGTAGTTGTGAAGCATTATTATGTATCTATTCTATAATTAGTTAGGCAAAATCACATTGTAGTTATCGGTTCTGTATACCTCAGTAGTTTTGAGTCATACGCTAGATTGTGTACAAAAACCACCGACAATAAAATATGTTGGCCTCTTGATCGATTTATTTACTATTTAGAACCTATGAATTTAAATCTTGAATTCAACTTTGACCAAATATTTTAGTTTCCCAGTCGTGCACTGATATAATCATACTAAAAGAAATAGTTTTACTCCATATTGACATAAATTTGTTTTACGAATATATTCCTTCTGTCTCAATTTATGTGACACTTTTCAGAATTCGAGATTCAAACAAGTCTATCTTTGACAGCAAACATTTAGTATATCTTTTAAACTATTAGAAATTGAAAATTACTTGATTTATAATACTGTTTACTGGTTTAATATATAAATTCATTAAAAAAAATTGAAGATTCATGCCAAATTTCGTCAAACTTAAAACACTTGACTCTTAAAAAATAAAAAAAACGTCACATAAACTGGTACAAAGGATTATAATTTTAGTTCTATTAAATGATGATTTGTGTGAAATGTGATTGTCTTAGTATAACTCCACACCCAAAATCTAACTCAAAGGAGGAGAACTGCAAAAAACCTATTAACCACTAAGTGGGACTTTTTTTCATTTCCTTAACAAGTGCCCACACCACCTTTTACTTATCTAAGATATCAAAATAGAAATCTTCTAACACTTAAAAATTATATCATATTGCCATTAAAATTATAGGGAAAGTAATAAATAGGGGGAATTATGCAATCATCATTATTTGAAAGAAGGAGCTTAGATGTATTTTATTTTCCTATCAACACGTTATCGCCCCACAAATTTTTGTTCATCGATTGTAGGGTATATTGTTAGAAAAGTTTGTGTCTTCTGAAAAAATAGTTATGTGATTGTCTATTAGATACTAACATATAAATGGTTGTTATTAAGATTTTCATGTTAGTGAATTAAATTCTTGAGCTAAATTTTTCCATTTTCTTTTGTGTGATCTATATATTTCTCCGGTTCATTAAGAAACAACATTGCATTAACTTCCAATTCTAATTTGCATCATTTAATTTCATGTGATGCAATAGATAATGATGAAGAAAATTGAGGATCCAGATCTCGTCAACAGTTTCTACTCAAGTGCAAGGATTAGCATTGTTAAGAAGTAAATGAGTGAGTTGGGTTTTAGTAACTCAAATATTGAGCTGTTAATGGTTTCTCCAAATGGTGATTGAAGGTGACCAGCTATTTAGAGGAGAAAGTTAATAGATTTCCTAGAGAGATTTTATATTTGAACGTTCTAGTTCGTTTTATGATACAAAATATGATTTGATTTCTTTTGATCACTCAGTTTTGAGGATATTATGATCAAAGCAATAAACCAGCCTGATCAACTGAATCAACGGTATGTTTGTTTTAATATGTCAAATTCATGAATTAGACTTCACCAATTTCATTCAATTGACTAACTCAAATGCTTTTTTTATTGCTGAAGATCCATTCCAAATCCAGATGAAGAGGTACTACATTTTAAACATATTTAACTAATATTTGGTGTTTCATTTTACTTCAACATGACCTTTATTTTGCGAGCATTTGAGCAGAGTCTCGTGCCAATCAAAAATAGAAGACGAATGATTGAAAAGAGTTCTATGTATGGCACTCTAATTTTCTCGGAGTTCTTTTCTTTGATTTATTTCTTTGTTGTTGGGACACTTTCATACATGATTGACAAAATCTTGTTATTTTTGTTGGCGTTTTTACGAGCTGATTGATTGGACACGTGCTTTAGTGTTCGAGGTAAGTTTGATGTTGCGCCACACTATTGTTGATTGGGTGTATCTAAAAAACACCTAAAAATATCACTCTGATAGAACGAAAATTAGAAGGGGAGGTCACCTTCAGTTAGTAATTATAAGCCATAATTTGTTATTATTTAAACTATTTAACTTGAACTTTTTAATGTATTTTATAATAGGCTCATAAGGAGAAGCTTACTGAGATCCAAAAAAAACTATGTGAAGCAAAGGAGAAAAGAAGGTTGAAAAGTTGTTCACTGTATTTTTAGATATTCTAAAAAATATCCTCTTTTATAACGATTTGTTCCCTTGGACCTGACAGTTCTTATGAACCACAAGTGGAGAATATCAACACAGTGGAAGAAGCTGATGCATATAAGGAATATCTTCTGGGTGCTATTGAACGGGTCAACGATCCAAAGGGAGCATATTCTAAAAGCACTAAAAAAATTTACTTCTATTCATAAGGCTAGACTGAAATAACATAAAGCTAAATCCCTACCCCATACACCACACACATAACAAATGGTTACAGTGAAACTAAGACCGGACATGTCATGTCATGTTGTATACTCTCTACGAAGCTATAATCATTGGCTAACCAAGAATTTTTCAAAGGGAAATGGAAAGTTGTGCGGTATAAGATTTTTTCCTAATTGGGCATTATTTGAAAGATATTCAACTGTCGTTCAAACATCTAGTATGGAAAGTAATATACATTTGATTTCTAGATGGCTTCGGTCAACGCACGAGGATATGGCTGCTGACAGGTAACAATTAATTGACCGTTGAATGATTATCTATATATATATATATGATAATATATATTATACCATACTTATTGACCTCAGTTAGAAAAACAAGTTGAATTGTTTCCACATAAATTGTAGGAATCGTAGGGGATGGAAGATTTGAGGAAACAAAATTGGATCACAGTAGAGATCAAAACACCTTTTTATATTAGCATTTTCTACATTACAAAACGTGATTGATTGTTGGTATCAATTTAGTTGAAAAACTTTGTTCTATCATGCAAACTCTGGATTCTTAGAATTTTTATGAAATTACTCAAATAATTGGTCTTAAGTCATAAAAGATCGAGTCTGATCCTTCTTAGGTAAGGACTAAATTAGTTTGAGTAAAGAATTTAGGTAGAGAATTACCTCCAAAAAATTCTGGTACAATTTGAAAATATCGGTTACCATCTATCTAACAATATTGGTAGAAGCAACATGATAAACCATCAGGACCACTTGCATGGTCACCATTTAGTTGAAACTGGTTTTTTATTTCATTAGGAGTGGTGCTTAGAAAGGAATTTGTTATCTTCCATTGATATTTCTAGAATGTTCCTATACAAGGAAAAATTAGAAGCATCTATTTTTGTAAGAAACTATAAAGATTAAAAGTCGGCATTGCCTTTCTGAATTTTCTCTCCTCCCAAAGCCAATTTTCCTATCATTCTGAATTCTGTGCAATTATGAGTTTTTCTTCGGTGCGTTAACAATGATGTGAAAAATCTTTTAAGGTCAGGAAATTTTCTTCAATGCCAAATACCTTTCAGTTAGCCTTGAGTACGTGAAAGCACATTGCATGTGTTCGGCACTTGGATGTTCTCGAATAACTTTTCTTGATTGTGACAAATCTTCCCTGTGATAATAGTTGCTTAAAGGTATCCATAAGTATCTTTGATCCATTTAGTCAAAGATGTTTTTCTTGTTTAATTCTCTTTAAAGCTATGAAAGAGTTCAATAATCATTTAAGCCCAGGTTTCTACTTACCACATCAATTAAAGGATGACATTTTTAGTCCAAAATTTCAAAAACCTGAAGATTCTTATACCCTATTGCACCTAGTCACATGTTAATTAGTATTAGGCGTATGATCAGACCCGTTCTTATCTAGATGCTCCACTTCCATGTAATTTTAAACCAACTCCTGCATTTCTTGATGATAAGAAATTCTACTCAAACTCTCAAATATTTGCAATCACTATCAGCTGTAACTATCCACCAAGTAAAGGATCTACTTTAAACGCATTTTGATTTAATCACAAGAAGAAATAAAGTTTTAAAGTATTCATGACAACATTTTTGTACTACAAACCACCTTTTTATTTATTGCAGTCTTAAAACAACATCAACTCCTCGCAATACCATTTGTACTTGTAAATCCTGTAGCCAATCAAAAGATAGTCTTTCATAATATTGTACTTTGATATGAATTACACATGTAACATATTAAATTGTGAATATGCTTTGATGTGTTGTAATGTAAGTTAGCTGCTTCTCAATGTCCTTCACCATCGGAGTAGTATATCATAGTTTGCAAATCAAAGTTTTACCAGTAAATTAAGTAGGTAAAGGCTGTTCTAAGTACTTCTCTGATTTCTGTGGGCGGATCTAAATTTAGCAGTTTAGTGCATTTGGTGAGTTTGAAGTGTAAAGGTGGAAATTCGATGTAGATGGTCTGTAACAGCAATGGCGGGTTGTCATTTTTTTGTTTTAAGCATACAACGTATTTTTAAAGTCATAATTCATCTCTTGATCTTTCAAAAGGGAAAAGTTGTTTTGTCGAGTTGACAGAAGAAGGTTTGTAGTTAGATAATAGAGGAGAACGGACTGTTTTGCCAGGAGAAAAAAGCAGGTGCCATTATATTAGAGAAGCGGACATAGGATCGAATATTAGATGCTATATGATAATGTATTTGTGTACATTTCTCTTAAATAGTTTATGAACACGGTGTGTGGTAGTGATTTACCAATTCAAAAAATAGATGTTTATTAGTAAATAGTATTTGCTTATTTTGTGAAGATTTGAATAATAAGTTTACGCAAAAATAATATTGCAAATTCTTTTTATGAATGTTTTTAGTAATGTGGATCATCACTCATATATATATCTAGATCAAGACCCATGAATATGGTTCGATTGAAAAAAAACATATTAGTTGTAAATACAACAATTGTATAATTTTTTTCACTATAACAAATGTCAAATCATGTCATTGTATCGTATTTCACGAATATTACTTGTAAATGATTATTATTGTGTAATTGGAGTTTTGTCTGACCGTTTAAGTTTATCACAAGATAATGTTGATAATCTAAGTATAATATTAATTGAACTCATGATAGATCCATAAATACTATGTAAAAGTAAAATAATAACTATAATTCCAAATTCTTTCATTATTTATAATTTACCATATTGTTTCATATAAGCAAAATAACTTTTCTTAAAATAATTAAAGGAAGGGATAAGTCCTGGTAATATTCCAATTCACTTGTTCATTTCCTAAATCATGCCGACTCCTCGGACCATCCCACTCACGAACCCCCGCTATACCCCATCCCCCCATGTATAATATTAATTTATACAGAATTATTAGATGTTATATGGAAAATTGTATAGTGTACATTATCTTAAATTAGTTTTTTGACCGGGCATTGCACGTTGAATTACCAATTTGAAAACACATGTTATAGTAAATAGTATTGCTTATTTTAGGGATAGAAATCAATAATAAGTTTAGCATAAATTAAATAATATTTGTAAATGGTATTTTATCAATATCAAATCTGGACATCATATCTATCTCTTATACACGAACCATGATGATGGTCAATGAAAATTTATTATGTAAATGCAACAATGTATATATTTGTTTCAATTTTATGATGTTCAACATGTTAATTGTGATTCACGATATTACCTCAAACATGATATTGTTTTGTATTTGTAAGTTTGGTCGGTCCTTTAGTTTATTAAAGAGTAATGTTTTATTTGGGTATAATATAATGAATCAATTTATAGATCGATTTGAAAGCGTTTGTAAAGTAAATATACAAAAATTCAAATATTTCATATATTTTTAATTTACATATGTTTCATCAATGAAAGTAACTTTCATTAATATAAAAGGGGAAGTATAGTCCTAGTAATATTCCAAATTCATGTTATTTTCTATTCATCGATCACTCGCGACTATTGCTCACGAAATCCACGCTCCAATCCATCCCCACCCCCATATATAGAGGGGTGTGTATGACTGAAAATATTAGAGGCAATTATGGAAATTGTATAGGGTATACAATTATTTTAAATAGTTTTGGACACGTGATTTGCGTTGATTACCAATCAGAAAATCTATAATATAGTAAATAATATTTCTTATTGTAGTGAAGATTCGAATAATAGGTTGAGCACAAGATAATTTTGAAATTCTTTGTGAATGTTCAATGTGTGATCATCATATATATATCTCTTATACACAAACCTATGAAGATGGTTATGAAAATGTTTAGGTTAAATGAAAACAATGTATAAGTTGTTTCAATTGATGAGGTTCAATCATGTAATTTGTCGATGTCACGAATATTTACCTACAAAAAGATATTAATTGTGTATTGTAGTGTCATCGGTCCTTTTAAATTTATCAAAACATAATATTTTTAATCTAATGATAATATTAAGTGGACTCTCTAAATTTATTAGATGCGATTGAAATGAATGTGAATGAAAACTTGTAAAAGGAAAATACTAAGGAGAATTAAAATTGTGCCTATATTTAATTTACTATATTGTTTTAATATAAGAAAAAGAACTTTTTAATTTAAAAGGATGAATATAGTCCTGTAGTAAGATTTCAAATTCTTTGTCTTTCCTTCATTCATGATTTGATCTCGTTACGCATTACCCTCAGATCCCCGCGCTAACTTTATCCCACTCCTATTAATATAAGTTATACATCAGTACATTTATCTTAAATTAGTTTTTTGACACGTATTTGCACGTAATTACTATTACACAAAATATATGTTATAGTAATAGGTTGCTTTGTTTAGTGACGATTTAATAATAAGTTTAGAAACAAAAAGAAGATTACAAAATGTCTTTTGTGAATGTTCAATGTGGATCATAATATATATCTTTTACAGAAATTATGAAGATGGCCCATGAAAAATTTATTAGTTTAACAACAACATTGTATATATTTGTTTCCATTTGATGAGTTCAATAGAATTGTCGGTTGATCTCAAGAATATACCTTTAAAATGGTACTTGTTTGTTTTTTCTTGTCATTGAATAGAAATATGTTTTCCCGTGCGTTCACGTTAACTGTTTAGATGCATGTGGAACATAGCCGAAGAACAACAACTACCATCGCTGAGAGATTCTCCTCTTTTTTTACAGCAAAAAACTAACAAGAAATAAAAAAATATATTGTTTCTGTGAAATCATATGGATAATCAAGCTGTTAATCTTAAATCCAACCAAAGATAAGCCTCAATATGCTGTAAATATTTTCAATTTTTATTTAAACCGTAACATGATCGTTTTGAAGAAAAAAATGGTAAATAAGCAAAACAAAAAGATTAAGTTATATAGTAAGAACGATTTGTGAGGCAAACTTCCTGACAATCTATATCACATAAGTTAGCACTAATAATTAAGTCATTCTTGTCTAAGAATCTAAAAAACCAAATCATGACACTTCTTATATTTTGAAAAAGATATCGAAGATGTCGACATCACAACAAAAATGTTGTGTGAAAAAAACAAATGATTAGGACTGCATCATGTAACTTCATTTATATTAGAGCATTACATACCAAATTATATATTAAGCCAAAAAAAATTAATATGATGACAATTAAAATTATTTTCGGACAAGCATTCGAGGTTATGGGTATGGAGTATACCTCTATTCTGCTAAACTTCGAACTTACTAACCATAACAAATCACAAAAAATAGTAAAAAGCAAGAAGAAGAAAGAAGAAAGAAGAAGAAGAGGAGTAGAAGATTAAAATATTTGTGGTGGAAAGATTGAGAAGAAGCCCCTCTTTTATATGTCAATAGGGGTTAGCAAGAACAATAATTTTTATGTGCCTTCGAGAAGGTCACACCTTAAAAAATTCACAACTTATTGACAAATTCACGACCTATTGCGAAAAGTCACAACTCATCAAAAAATAACCAATCTTTGAAAAAAGTCAGGAACTATTCATAAAAGGACACAATGATCGAAAAAGTTACCAATTTTGAAAAAGTCTACAGCTCTTTAAAAAAAGTTCATTAATCAAGAAAAATCACAACCCTTTGAAAAAGGTCACAAAACTTATGGAAAAGTCTATAATATTCGAATAAGTCCAAACCTAAAATTATGGATATTATAGTTAATTTAATATTCAAGTTAGAAGTTCATGCTTTAAGGTTAATATATAAATAGAGATATATGAAAGAGAAAAAAAAAAACGAGACAAATAACTGCCGAAAATAGTGTAACTGGTATATACATATCTACCCATAGTCTACAGTTTGAGACTTTGATGTCCTTATTTACAGGAAAATTAGAGCTATTTACCCTCAATGTCTCGCAGACAGCATGATGTCTATTTGGGGGATTATTATTTGAGTGACCTAAATCAGCCCCAATTTTTACAAGTAAAGACCTATTAAACAGATGATTATGCTAAGTGTATATAAAGAAGGGTATCAGACTTCACGGGTTCCAGTATCAATTATTTTCTGATATAGGAGCACAATTTTTGAAAGTCACTCCAAAAAGTTCTTGGTTCGAAGGTGAACTTGGAGTACTAACTTTTCATCCTCAGACAGGTGGTCCAAGTAGAGCGCACTTTTGGACTCAATATATATGTGAGGGCTGATGATTGATTCAAAGGAAATTGGATGATTCATCCACCTCTCATTGAGGTCGCCTAAACAATAGTTACCATTCTAGCACCCAAATGGCTCCTTATGAAGCTCTTTATAGGAGAAGATGCAGATCTTCTATTGGATGGTTTGAAGTTGGTGATTTTGGGTTTATAGGACCAAACTTAGTTCATCGAGAAGTTGAAAGTAATTCAAGAGAGGTTGAAAACAATGCAGAGTCGTCAGATATCCTATACAGATGTTAGGAGAAGGGACATAGTGTTTGAAGTTGATGACTTAGTTTACATGAAATTTACATACATGAAGGATTTTATGAGATTTGGTGAATAAGGAAGACGTTAGTATCGATAATTGGTCTTCAGAATTATCCAAGAGGAATGGAATTAAGCTCTGAGTTGGGAGGTACTAAGAATTAGAAATGATTCATCAATATTTCACGTCTGCGTATTGAAGAAGTTCATAGGTAATCCTTCACTTATCATACCTACTGAAGATATTGGTATCAAAAAAAAATTATCTTATGAGGATATTCAGGCTCAGATTATAGACAACCAAGTTCAAAGTTGATGATGAGGAAAGTAGTGTCAGTCAATGTTTTGCGGAGAAATTAGTTTATTGAGGAATCAACTTCGGATGCTGAAGAGGATATGTAGACCAGATACTCACATCTCTCCGAATCGGTAAAATTTCCAAATTAAGATAATAATCCTTTTCTTGGCTTATATTATAAGTTGACATGTTGTATTTACATTTTACTTGTTGGCGTGTGAGCTAGGTATTAGATGTTAGCCTATCCTACTAAGATTAATCTCATTTGATGATGACTATTTCAGGGGGGAGATTTGTAATTACCCAATCTACTAGAAAGAATAGACCTTAGAATAGAATTAGAAAGAAAACTATTTTCTTGAAAACCTAAATGTGAAAAGTTTGACATAGTTAAGATAAGTTTGAGTTTTGGGTCAATTTTAAACGATCATAACTCCTATCTAAGGATAAGTTAGATGTACTAAAGATACCTTAGGAAATATATCTGAATTATCTTTCAAAGGCGCTGAGTTTTCTCAATTTCAAGTTGGTATGAGTGAGTTTTGTCTATTAGAAGTTCGATTGTCTAAATAAGGAAAGTCAAAACCGAATTCTGGAAGGGTATTATGATATTTTCACTACACAAATAAGTTATTTCATTTTTAGTAATTACTTAGGGGTCAAAATTTAATTAGGTCAGTTTATGCACTAAAAGATTTCACGCTAGATTTTAGAGAAAGAACGCAAGAGGAGAAAAGAGAACAACGAGCCAAAGTGTTGTTCTTGAGTTTTAACTTGTGGATTTCACCAGGGTTTTTCCTGAGAGGGTCTATATGAGATGCACACAGAGTTGGATATTTCACTCACGCCGCCAACCAGATTATTGTCGCAAAAAAATTATGTTCTTGAAAGTATTCAGTAGAAATTGAGTGTCTTGATGCCAATGAAAATTTGTTGGGTTATGGATTTTGCAGTTATTGAGGAGTTCTGAGTTAAAATCATGATATTGATGTTTTTGTAGTGATTCTTGAATATTGTAGTTTTGTAGTCGAATATAAGTGGTATGTGGAAAGAAACCAACGAATTATAGAGGGATTTGAATTTTGAAAAACGAGCAAGAAAATAGAGAGTTTTCCTATTTGAGAGTTTTGTAGGCAGGGGTTTGGGGGCGTTCGCACCAGCTAGAGCGCCCAGCTTGGGGCGTTCTGTAGTTTTGGGGGGACTCGTTCTGGCATTGTGCACCAGCCAGTGGAACCAACCAAACCCAGGTCTGATGTTTTAGGATGGTGAACGTGGCCACGTTATAGTGTAGGGACAGTAGGTCTTTCTAACATTTCCCATTCAATCTATTGAATTACCTTGAAAAACGTGCTATGTTTCTAGCTGATTTCTACCGTTTAAGGTACGTTAAAAATATGGAAAACATCCATAGTATGAAATAATGAGCCTTAATCCAGAAGTTTAATCAAGAAAAGTAAGAGTCAAGTCAAGAGAAGTTCATAGAGTCTGCCAAAGCTTTACAAATGTTTTCAACTTTTGTTTTAAGGAGCTTGAGTTTTGAGTGAGTAAAAATTTAAAGATAGAGAAGTTTATTCTTCAAAGATTATATCAGAATTAATGCATTTCCCAAAGAGTAAATATTTTCACAAGTAACAGAAAGGAAGAAACACTAATTTTCAGTCTAGAGGCCGATGAGCTAGTTTTAGTAAAGAACAATAAAGGAAACTTTGATTTCCAAGAAATCACTTTGAAGCTAAGTTTGAGAAATTATCTCAAATCACAGAAAAAGTTATGTTGTAACAACATATGAACTAATATGTTTTGGGGAAAGTTAGTTAGTAACTAAGCACGATATGGGAGAAAGATTTTTAGACAATATTCAGCCCCCCTAAACATTGTAGCAATAGGTCGAAAAAGGGTCTACTTTTTAGCTGATTCCTGAGTTTGTTTCGTTGTAGACTAGTAGATCCATAGTGAGTTAGTTTATACCCTTGGAAAGATTATAGGACGACTCTGATAGCGTGACACAAAATGGTTTGGCATCAGTTCACATAGCTCTTGAGTGATGGTTGTCGGATAGACCGACTTCCCATCGAAGTATTTTGTATGTTTATATACTAGATTTGTAATGGTAATTTTTGGTATCTATACAGAGTTGATATTGTATATTCTTGCATAATATAGAGTTACTATTGTATTTTGTAATACACAGAGTTGTCATTCATGTTTTAAAAGTATTTCTTTATATTGCATTTATAGTATTTCTTTCTATTAAAATGAGTTAAGTGAGTTCCAGTATGTTTTTTCAGTTCCTTTCAACTCTATATTTGTTTTAGAAATCTCCTAGACGTTATAAATTCAGTGTATGTACTTGTTACCTACATCTGTTGTTACATGTTACATATACATGAACCAGATCCGCATCCCAAACATGTCGTTAATCAGTGAGCATTCAAAGTCTTGTGGTGAGCCTTCTTGCTTTTCGGAGGATCCCTATATATATTGCTTAGTAGTTTTCAGTTGTTAGAATGATCGAGGGTCTTGTCCCGACATCCCTCATAGTTTTAGAGGCTTCATAGATAGTTAGTTAGTTCATTTGTCATTATTTTGTTATTGGTTTATGTTGAAACTGGTACTGCCATCTTGACTAGTTGAATGTTTCTTTTAAGACATTCTAAGTAATTTCATGAGTTTATCTTTTTGAGACTATTTTCCTGTTATTTAAGTTTTGTGTTGAGTATTAAGCTAGGCTAAAGGTTCGCTGGGAGCCACCAATGGTTCTCAAGTATCAGTCTCGTACAGAGTGTAAGCTCGAAGCGTGACAAACAGATATATTATATAATCTTTGTTTTATGCATTTATGGCTTAAAATTATGTAATATATACAAACAAGACATAATGCAAACAAATGAAATGCTCATATAAAAAAATCATTGAATTTTATTAAACATATACAATTAAAATAAAATTAAAAACATGTATATCAAATCTTTAAGACTCTTGTTGGGACAATGCACCAAATCATCTCTCTAGTGTTTTGAGTACTTTTACTAGCAGAACTTTTTTTTCTGTTTTGCTTTTATGCAACATCTACTCAAGCTTTGCCTTTTTAAAACAATGAAATAATGATAAAATCAAAAAATATATAAATATCAAACAAAAAAAGGCATGGGAGGTTGAGGTACACAAATAGAATAACGGATGGAGGTACATGGAAGTTGGAGTATGCACGATTCGGAAGATGAATTAAAATTTTTATTTTGAATTCAATGTGGTTGAGTTAATTTAGAGGGTATTGTGAGTGAGAGATTTTAGGAGATAAATACTGGTTTTAGAGAGAGTTCTATATATTATATATAGGCGGAATCTAAATTTGCTAATGTGGCACCCTCTAATGACCAATATTTGCAATTATCTATTTTTACCTATTTCTCCTTTTTTGACATTTTTTAATTTATTTTCTACTTTTGAATTTATACTTTAAAAAAATGAAAATGTTAAAATGCATTACCCAATTAATCACATCCCTTTTAAAATTTCCTCAAATTAATATACATTTAAGGGAATGGAAGATGAAGAGATCAAAACTTTTCATTTTCCACAACGGTTTATATTTAGCCTATAAAATAGAAACTTTTGATCATCCATACGCAACACAATAGACTCCTTTGCCTCTTCTTCTTCACGTCAATCAATTTCTGAATATCATGTTGTTTATAAGAGAAAGGTCATGCAACAAGTGTATCTCCTCAAAATAAAAGACCTTTTCAAAAGATGTTGACACTAAATTTTTTCGACAAAAAGATGTTGATGGAAAAGAATTCATTTTGGTGAGAAATCAAAGAGTACCTCCTCAAAATACAAGACTTTTAGAAGAATGTTTCATGATATTTTCTACAAAGAGTTATTCGTGGGGAAAAAATTCATGTGGTTTGATTTTTTATAGAGTGAGAGTGTCAAAAGGGCAAGAAGAAATATTTGAAAAAAAAAATCTATTTATTTATGAAATTCATACCAAATTAAGAGGAGAATGAGTAAGAATTAATTGTGAAAGAATCAAATAAGATATATATATATGAGAATTATATATATATATATAGATATATACTATAGATATATAGAATAGATATATATTATATATATATATATATATATAATAATCTAAAAATCGTTGATGTGCATGCCTCTAAGAGCTAGAAAATAATCATCCTTTTGTTATGTTTTTTTAACCATGCTTTAAATTTTTAAAATATAAAAATTCTCTTATATATTGAAGATAATCACAATTAAAGTCATAAATTATTAATTAATCCAATGGATGTTATTATATTTTCATTATTGCATATGTTACTACTTATTTTACTAAACGTATAAATACTTAAAGTAAATGTCTAACACACATAACATCTACAAGTCGCTGATGTGGGCATGCCTCTAAAGCTAGAAAAATACAGCACACCCTTTTTTTTTATGTTATTTTTTACCATTCTTAAATTTTAAACTACTAAAAAATTTCTTATTATTGAAGCTAATCACAATGTAAAGCCATTAAAATTATAAGTACTCCAATGGATTGTTATTTCTATTTCATATTAATATGTGACTCTATTTTACTATTATTTTTACTAACTAGGAAACAAAGTAAATGTATAACACTACATAATATTTTGTCTTTATTTTCATTCAGAATTTCCTTTATTTTTCTTTTCACTTTTTATTTGAAACTCTTTTTCCAACAAGACTTTTCGCTTTTTCTTTCTTTTTTCCTTGTTTTTTAATTGTATTTTATTGTAAACATTGTCAGTGTTGGGTCCACAAATTATTAGTTTAGTTGTAATTTTTCAGCTGATTTATTGTTTGAATATTGGTAGAGAAAATAAATAAGTATATATAAATATATATAATATATATATATATTATACTAATATATATATATGTATATATGATATAAGATTATATACGTTATTGTGAAAGGAACTAGCTCAGATCAGACTAGAAGAATAATAATTCATTAGCGATTTTATACATAATTTTATCTGTATGTATTTTTCTTTATAAGCTTGTATTATAGTGTGATAGGTATGACTTCAAAGGTAACAAAATTTTATTTTTTGTGAAACGCCCTATTATAAATTAAGAAATAAAAGGTTAACTTACATCAAATTACTATATTATGATATTAGTATTATTTTATTATTTGTGAGATTATTATATCTCTGCTTAATGCTCCAATTAAGGAACATAGTAAAGATATGAGGAAATAGTTATTTCATCCCAAAACAAATGATAATGAATAAAAATAAAATCTTAGCAGAATATTTTTGAAAACTCCTAAAACGTCTATAAATGTTTTAGTTGTTAGGACCAAAGTTTTTTCTCTGTGTGACAAAAGAGATTGTTCGATATAAGGAATTCTTGGTGTAGTTTTGAATCGATTGATTTTCTTTATTTTCTTTGTTGAATTTATGAGGGACTAATAGACTTCCAAAGGATAGGAGAAAATTAATATTTTTGAAACATTATTTTGGGGATTTTGTAATTATAACAATCACAAAGGACAAGGAGTATGAATTATTACCCCAAAAAGGATTATAATTAGTAGACATATTTATTTTTTTAAGTAGGATATTCATTCTAACAATAATTATAATACAAAATTAAAGAGAAAAATGTTATTGGATTTATAGAATTTTTTTCATAAGAGACCAAATTTATTTAAATATCGAGTTGTGTTATGAAACTATTAATTAAGTATATAATTATAAATCTTTTGTGAAAGTTGGAAAAAATATCTTGATGAATTAAAATTTTAAAATAGTGTACTAAGTTATTGAGTACAGAACAAGTAAATCAAAATATACTTATTGAACAAGGAGAGGATGATATTAAGATTTGATGCTTTTAGTTTTTAAATAGTATTTATATCTATATATAATATAAAGCTAAAATATAGGCAAGGTGGATGGACACCTTCTAAACCACCATTTCTTATTATCTTTTTATCATAATTGTAAGGATTAAATTACTATATACACAGTTTTAATTTTCTATTCTCTATTTTCCCAACCTTTTTAATATTACTTTAATACCGTCTTCTACCATTCTAAAAAACTATTAGATACTAATGTAATCACAAACCACATTAACCATCCCTTTTCGCTCCTATTTTATTCTCCCTAATTCACTCAAATTGCTAGTAGATACAAAATTTAATTGGCTTTTCAAAAAATTTAAAAACTAAACCATACATTAAAAAATTAAATACAAATATAATAATTCAGATTTTGTTCCTTTTTAACTCTCAACCAAATATTAAAATTTAATGTAACCAAAATAGAAATTAAATTAAAAGAGGAGTATTTCCTCTTTAATGTAATCAATACGGCTAGAATGAGTATGTAAAAATAACTTTCTAATTACACTTTAGGATGATTTTTTATTAGTTGAATTTATTAACTTGTTAGTCCTGCCAGTTTTTAGGAATGCAAGGTGACATGCAAGATAATGTCATTAGCCCTGTCAAAAAAAACAGGACATAGTTTTTGCAATTATATGTATAAATTATCTTTATTACTCATAATAATGTACCGTAAGTTTAGATGTAATAACCTTAATTATAGAAATCTATTAAATTTAAATAAAAAATTACTGGGTACATAATTAATTGTCCGATTTTTTTCTCCCCATTCAAGTCATAAAATTTGTCTCCACAATTGTCTTACAATTAAATAGCATTTTAATAGATTCAGTGAATATTGTTTCTTAATTACTGTATAATTTTTTGTTTCAACACTTCATACATTACAATTAGTGGATATATGTTTAAATTTTACTTTGATACATAAACATAATTAGTTTGGAACTTGAACAAAAATTTTACCAAATGTATCATTTTCACGGATCTAGGTGTGGTTATTGTATATTCTACTTTATTCAAATTTTAGAACGCATGTTCTGTACCATATGCGTGATACATAAACTTTGTGTTATGTATCCCACAAAAAAAAAAATGTATTTGGAACATTTATCCTTTCCTTGTTTCACTCCACAAAATCTCTTCTTATTTTTAGGCACAAAATCTTTGATCATTATTTTCTAATTTACGTTTGATAATCAAAATCGTCTCTTTTTTGGGTTTAGAATATTATAGACCACAAAAAAGTTTTAAAAGGATAATCTTATACAGTCTTTTAACATATTTTTAGAATTCTCCAAAATTGTATGGATAAAGAAAATAAGTAAAGTTCAAATTTTTTAACACTAAAATGTAATTAGAAAAAAAAGAGTAATAGTATTAGTATATTATCTTGATCATAATGAATATACTATTTATACATTTTTCATAATTGAGTTGTGATTAAGGACTCGAACAACTATTCATTCATTGAAAATGATTAGGATTCTGTATTATATTTAATCTCCTTGTTGTGTCTCATAATAAGATTGGTTGCAATTCACAACCTTTCATATGTTAAATATTGCAGTTATATATTTAGCAACTTGAAATTATACGAATGTATATGATACATCTATACATAAACAAACTAATCACAGATTAATATACAGTGACAAAGCACACCTAAAAGTAATATTATCAAAATTATGTTCATAAGGCAGTACACACAAAACATGTAGTACCACATTTGAACAAGTCAAAGTTTTGGACACTAGATACTCCTAAGGCGTATACATGAAAAATATATAAACATATTTTCATAATCAATTGAATGTATCTGATACATAATATACTAAATAAACTCATCTTGTAATTACTGTTACATATGAACCCAACACTGTGAATTAATATATCAAATTATAACTCATAGGCTGGGTATACACGAACTATTTATAGGAAACAAGTTGAGACAACGTCAATTTTTTTGTACACTCGGAAAACGAAAAAGCAAATACACTAAACATAAACAGATTTTCATGAATATGCATTGTATTATGATACACAACATACACAAAAACAAACTCAGTATAGCCTACATGACAAATTGAAAACGCACCACTGTTGAATCTAGTTATTTATTAAAGTTATCATTTGTATCAATACCAAAGCGGATATTCATGCCGATTCCAGATGGCATTCTTTTTACTTCGAAATAATTTCACACATATGTCGTTTTTTCTTTCAATGGACACGAGCTTCTCGAAATGATCGTATTTCAATCTCTTTGTACAGTGGTCGATCTCAAGCTTGGTAAAATCAAAGTTTTCTGATTCACACAAATGAAATGAATGGCACCAACAACAATACCATCAACGTGTTAACCTTCATAATGTAACATCGATTACCCAAATCCAGAAATGCCGCAGCAGAATTGGATATTCTCCGTTCAAACTTTTTTTGATATTTTTTAGTATGCAGATCACTTTTAACAAGAATAATTTTGATTCATTTATAAGATCATTAATTTACAATTTGGAATTTTACTAATCAGTTACACAAGCGGTTATGTAAACATTAATTTACGTGATTTCAGTTACAAATAACATAATATGAACCGATAATTAATCCTATTTAATAGCACAGCAGCCCAAGCAGATCAAAAATTGATTGTATCAGGGATCCGTTATGGTATCCCGTGCGTTGCATTTTGATGTATCCCGCTTCCCTGAATTTAAGGGATTGTTTTAGTAATCAATTCTAAAGGGATTATTGATTTTTTTAAAAGGTTCCATTTGTTTTATAATATGTCGGATTCCTCTAATTATTATAATTTACCCTTTTCCTTATTTTTATGCTTAACTACTTGTTATAACAAAAATCCTAAAGTGTTTATTTCATGTTATACAATAGAAAAATGAATAGACATTCCTTTCAAGACATTCATGTCCAAGTGGAGTAATTTTTGGTTACTGAAGCACNAGCCTGAGGTTTAAATTTCAAGAACTTACTGAAAAGTTCATGCTGATCATTTGTCATAATAGGCCCAGTAGTCAGACGTGGAAATGTGCCTATTCCCAATGATGCATCCATGCGGGGAGCCATAGTAGCCGCATGTCGTACCTCTGACCGGAGTTGTTGGTGCAGAAACCACTGAGGTGCCTGACCCTGATCGATAACCCACTAAGATAAGCAAGTACCTGGTTGATCATCTCTGGGGTAGGTTGGGGTGCATTTCCTCATTCTGCCCTTGTTCTTCTCCCCTTCCTCCCCCCTCTCTTATCACCTCCTCGGTCGGTGGAGGAGTCACCGCCCTAGTATCAGATGGGCTAGGTGCTTGTCCTCTTCCTCTAGAGGACGTCCCTCCCACGACCTCTCCCCGGCCTCTGCCGTTGCTCTTCCTCGAGCTACAGCCCCAGTGGCTGGCTCCGTCGTTTCTTGTCTTTCCGTTGTTGCTGCTGGTGCGGTCGTGTGCTCTGTTCTAACCATCTGCAAATAGAGTGAAGATGGTCAGATACCAATCGTATCGCCCAGATACCAATTGGGACTCAAGGTAGTAGCACGAAAGAAGAATGAAAGGAGTGAAATTTTCCTAAAGTTTATAGCCTCTCAAGGAAAAGTAAAGGCGTCCCCCGACCGTTCCTTAAGACTCTACTAGGACCTGTTCTGTGTTGATGAACCCAATGAACCTAGCTGCTGATTTTACAAAGTTTGTCAAGAACCCAAATTAGGACGCGACTGGCACACACATTACCCTCTAGTTGAGCGAAAACCAACCATCTAAACCTTAACATTTCAAGATATATCAACAGAAAATAATGCGGAGTACTTAACACTCATTAATAAAAACAATCAATACTAGTATTATTATCCCAAAATCTGGAAGGAAGGGGAAGTCATATCACAAAAGACATCTTATTCTCAAATTTACTTAACTAGGAATGTCTAAGGACAAAATAATCCTAAAAAGCTAGTCATGCCGGAAGTTTCAAGGCATTCAAGACTTGAAGAAGAAGGACCGAAGTCAGACTAAGACGCATTAGCTTCACCCTGAATTTTCCGATGCGTGAAGACTGGTAGGAGATCTGATGTTGAGTTGAAGTTGACTGAAACGTTTGCTTGCATTACACAAATAACAAAGAGGAAACATGAAAGTAGGGGTCAGTACAACCACACGTATGAGTAGATCTCATCGGCCAATCAAAATAGGGAAACAGTATATATCAAATAATGTTAAATAACTAAAATACTCAACATGTAGCAATAAACAACAGGGAATTCACAATAAAATAAAAACCGAGTCAACATTTGGAGGGACTAAAAGCATCAATACCATACTATTTGGGAATTAAGTTTCATTAGATTGAGTATAGTCATTATCTTTCAAGACTTCATTTATCGTTCTTCCCTTGTGTCGTACGTGGACATCCGATCCTCTATTTCTATTCCTGGTGCCGGAACGTGGCACTCCGATCCCTCATTCTATCCTGGGTACGGAACGTGGCACGCCGATTCCACCCTATCTATCCTTGGTGGTTTCGGAACGTGACACCTCCGATCCTCATATCATTCTATAATCCCCCCGGTACCGGAACGTGCACCCGATCCATATCTATTCCTGGGTGTGGAAACGTGACACTCCGATCCACCACCCCATATTTTCCCATTCTAAGCCTGGTACCGGCAACGTGGCACCCGATCCATATTCTATCCTGGGGTCGGAACGTACGACACTACGATCATCATTTCTATTCCTGGGTACCGGAAACGTTGGCACACCCCACGATCCCCCTACCAATTCATCAAAGCCTTCTTTTACACTAAGGCACATCATTCTCCCCATTATATAATTTAGCAAGCCTTCTTTCATACTAAGGCATCATCATTTCTCATTATAAATATATCAGTGAATTAGGGTTCTTTCAAAGATTGGGATTCAATAACTTTCATTCATGCATGTGTTAATTCATCACAATTTTATACATCATAATCATGCACGGCACCATTTTACAACTTATCACATAGCAGGTTTACAATATTATCAACACATAATATTCACTATTAAGAGTTCACTAGAATCTCGTAAAATAAAACATAACCTACCTCCACCGAAGAATTGAATCAAACAAGCGATCTTCTCAAAATTCCTGCTATTCCTGTTCGTTTCTCTGCTCATCTACTCGTTCGTTTATCCTCTCTTTCTGTTCTTTCTTGTTGTTTGTTTTTATTCAAAACCTCTTCTTTTTACCCTAATTAAAAGGTATAATTACGGGAAAGGAGACAATTAAAACCCACTAAATTAACTTAAGCGGTACTCTTTGAACCCCAAAGTAATTAGACCTATAATATTAACCTCAAATCTTTATAATTAAGAAAGAATATCCAAACGACCCCTAAAAAGTGTCGAGGAACCATTTTGCCTGGGACTGCGCAACTGTGCGGGCCGTCGTGCCTGACGACTGTCGTCACAACAGGTCGTCGCGCTCCCTCGAAACTCACGTAGCCTGTGACAGCCCGTCACCGCTGTGACGGTCCTTCCTTGTTCCTCAGTCATGGACGGTCAAGAAAAATCGTTCTTGCTACCAAAAATTCTCAAAGTTGAAGTGTTTTGCAACGGAAAACTTCACGACGTTCGTCCGTGGATGTGACGGCACGTCATGCAGGTCCGTCACACTTTACAGCGATTCCGAATGTTCAGTACCCCAAATTTCAAAAATTCTAAGTGTAATTGGGGACGACAACTCCTCGACGGGACGTGGGGACTAGACGGTCCGTCGTACAATCCGTGTCCCAGCCAGGTTTTTTTTCCAGAATTGTATAAAATCTGTTGCTTGCCAAAACGGACTAAAAAAAGGTCGTACACATTACAACAAAAAATATCCAGCCGTTCGTAATAGGATATAGTGATGCAAATTGGTATTACTGGGTCACTGAAACAAATTCACAAGTGGATACATTTTTACTATGGGGAGGAGCAATCTCTTGGAAATCATCCATAAACAAATATGTATAGCTCGCTCTACAATGGAGTCTGAACTCATTGCTGTAGACAAGGCAGTTTGAAGATGGAGAAGAAGCTGAATGGCTCCGGAATCTTAGAAGATATTCCATTTTGGCCCCAGCCAATGGCCCCTATATGCATACATTGTGATAGTCAGCTGCAATAGGAAGTTCTGGAAGCATTATGTAGAAGGCCAAAGTCTTGGTACATAAGACGAATACATAACTGTGTGAGGCAACTACTCTCTAGGGGAATTATAAAAAATGACTATGTGAAGTCAAAATAAATGTGTCGGATCCACTACAAAACGTCTAATTAGAGAGGGATGTTGAGGAAACTCCTCGACGGCAATGGGACTATGGACGAGAAACAAGTCATGTTGGCGGTGGTAAACTTAACTAGAAGACTGGAGATCCCAAGATCTATGTTCAGGAGATTAAAACACAAAGTCATTGATTGACGAGTTCAAAATTGTCAAAGGAAAAGAATAAAAAGTTATTACTTTTTGGTCCCATTCTCATATGAGACCATAGGTTTAGTAACAGGATAAAACATAAGGATGTTTATTATGGTTTCTAGGTTTGATATTAGGGGGAATATCAAATGGTGTTGTGTATCCCCCCGGCCCGATAACACATTTAGAAATCACCTATGTAAGTGTGACGTGTAACGCCGCTTCAAGACGATCAGTCAGGCCAGTTCTTTAAGCAACTTACTATCCAAGATGTGTTCATGGCTGAAAACAAACAAAACCAATGAGAAACTAAAGAACAGTTTCAAGGGTTGATTGTGTGACATTTAGTGTTTAGGTATGACACCAAAGCCGACGGGTTCAAAGATATAAAATTACGATTAGGGACGAGTATATCCGATAATGTTCACTATGGAAAGCTTAAAGGGAAACCTACTGATCCCGATAGATTAACATTAACCTACAAGACACCACAAGGTTTTTTTAATGCCTATGTTTTAACATAGGCCTTCCCCATTCATGTGGGGCTTGTTTGGGATTTAGCAAGGGGCGGAAGGGGAAAACAAAAGACCGAGTGAGAGAATATTGGAAAAAAAGTTGAGGGAAACTACTTGGGAGGAGGAAAAATGAACACCAGTCATTAGCCAAAGTGCAACAAGAGAAGTCATTTTTCCCATATCGGCAAAAGAAAGGGAAATTGTTGTCCTTATAGAAGGAAACACTTCAATTATTTCTTAAAGAGCTAAGGAAAAGATGCCCCATCGCGCTGTCGTCGTCGTCACTTGCTTGGCCTCGCCTAGGCCTCGGATTTGGATTTGGATTTGGATTTGGCAAATGGTGTGATTGATTAATAAATTTATTTAATCGGTTTTTGTTAAATCAAATAAATTTTGTAAAAACTTATCTCTTATAAATTTGCAGGTAACAGTAACATTCCGAAAAGTTCTTACTCTTTCCGAAAGGCCGTTACTTTCCCAAAAGTCGTTACTTTCCTAAAAAGACCACCCCAATTTTCCCTGAAAAGTTATTATTTTATCCAAAAGACACACTTTCTGGATATACAAGGGGTTTGACAGATTTCATTTAACAGACAGTTCACTGCTAAATAAAAATATGGCTATAAAAGAACAGTCAATTTTTGATTTTTAACAAACACTGTGAAAAATTTTTCCTTCTCTGCATTTAGTTCTCTCTAATAAAATCAAAGTGCTCGATCTACGAGTATATGGACTTTGTTTTTGTTCTTAAGTCGTTGAAGTTTAAAGAAGTTTGACCCCCCCCCCCCCCCGCACGGTACCGCTATTTCTTAATAGGTTTAAGCCATTTTATCTTGGGAGAAATTAACCATAACCTGGGGTTATAGTGAGAGATTTTAATTTCTTTAAGGACACACAGTAGTTTTCTGGTGGACTCGAATTAATTACTGTATTTATATTTGTTCTGTTCATCTTTTAATTTCTGTTTCTTTTTGATTAACCTTATTAAAATAAAGGTTATTGTAAGAATAACATTAGGACACCAGAAGACTCCTCCCAAGGACTCTCAAATAAATGGCTGGCTGAGAGAATAATAGGAACCTTGATGGAAAATTTAGATGTTTTGCTTATCTGAAACAAAGTTGACAGAACTCATTTGGGTGAGGCTTTAATGACCGCTCCACAGTTATTAATCTATCTTCATGTTGTTGCTTTGGAAAGTGATGTACCAAATAGTGTTTGGTAACGGAAAGTAATATTTCCTATGACACATTTGAGAGTATTTGCCTTGCAAAAGCTTTTGGACATGTTGCTTAAAAAGATGATGAGTGGTCAAAGTTAGATGCCAGAAAAGCAAAACATCTCATTGGATATTACCTTGAGGAAATTTGGTACAGGCTATTATGATCCAATTGAAAAGAAACTTGTGAGACGCGTGATATTTATTTTCACGGAGAATCAAACAATTGAAGATATTGACAAAGCGGAAGTGAAAGCTAGAACCCGTCTTCAAGTCCCCGCTCCTTGATGGTCTTATTAGTTCCATTCATGATGACAGTTTCCTAAACAAGTGTGCATGATCGAGTCGGCTTGGGCCCTTAGATAATCAATGTGGCACCCCCGAGAATCAAGTATTCGACATCAACATTGTGATTTAAATAATATAATGATATGTCTATTCGACCCCCTTGATTTGATGCCGCCCATGATGTTGTGGGACGAATAAAATCATCTCCGCACCGGAGGTCTAAGACAGCGGTTTCCTCTTCCAGTTATTCACCCAATGAGAGTGCGTCCCGTTCCCTCTCACTCGACGGGGGAAGAACTGACTCGTTAATGCACGCTAGGTCCAGGAAGAAAGAGGAACAGAAGGAATTAGGATTGAAACCTATGCAAGATGAGATGAAGTCTCTGCATGAGAAGAAACACTCATGACTTGGTAAAAATTTCCAAGGCTATGAATGCTTTGAGAATACAGTGGATGTTAAAAGTTAAAGTTGAAGAACACCAACTGAAACACAGGTACAAAGCAGATTGGGTTTTGTTAAGGGGTTTTGTAAATGAACGATATTGATCTTTGACATAAATATATTTTCTTGTGTTGTTAAAATGTCCTTGATTTACAAGTTCTAGGTTTTACCTGCTAGCTTTATTTAGAGATGGAGAAGATGGATGTGAAGACGACTTTCCTTAACGGTGATTGATGCACTAGATGAAACTAGAAGAAGCGATTTAATATGGAACACCCGATGGCTTCAAAGTAGGATGGTAAAGAAAATTTGGTGCAATATCCGAAAGAGTCTAATTGCCTAAAGCAAGCTCCAAGACAGTGGTTCAAGATGTTTATATCTTTTATAGGGGAGCAAAGAGATAAGAAAACTTCATTTGATCATGGATGTATTTGTTACAAAAAATTTTTAAACCATGATTTTATGATCATTGTGGTGTATGTGGGATGATGTGTTGATTGTGGGAAAGATTTACGTCCAAGATTGACGAGCTGAAGTGGAAAATAGTTGAGTAAGCTTTTTCTATGAAAAGACTGGGTCTGCCAAACAAATTTTTGGGCATGGGAATGAGAATTACTCGTCTTGGGATGAAAGGAGATTCTATTTGCCCATATAAGAAGCTATTGAACGTGTACTACAACTGCTTTAAACGAAGAACGTAAGCCTGTTAGCACACCTCGTGCTTGCATATGAAGGTTGAGCAAGAGATGTGTCCTACAACTCAAGACGGAAAAAGAGAGCATGGCCAAAGTTCCCATATTCCTCCGTGTCGAAAGTCTAATGTATGTAATGATGTCATAGACCTGATATGCTTACGAAGTTGGTGTTGTAGAAGATTTCTCAAAAATCCAGGAAAAGATCATTGGGAGCACTGTGAAGTGGATACTCATGGTAACGTGAGGGTAGCTCAGAGGAATGCTTGTGTTTGGAGCATCAAATCCAAATCTTGAAAGGATATACAGATGTGATATGATGGTGACCTTGATAACCAAAAAATCCACTTATTGGATATTTTGTTTACTTTGTTAGGGGGATCTATATCCTGGCGTCAAAAATTGTAGAAAGTGTGTTTGCACTAAGCTACAAACTTGACGCTGAGTATGGAGTATATTGGCGGCTAATGAAGCCGGGGAAAGGAGATGATATGGCTAAAGTGATTTCTTCAAGAGCTTGGTTTGAATCAAATGGAGTATATTGTCTATTGTGACAGCCAAAATGCTATAAAGTTGAGTAAGAACTCTATGTACCATGCAAGAACAAAACATATTGGCGTTAGATATCATTGAATTTGTGAGGAAGTGGAGAGTAATTCATTTCACGTCAAAAAGATCCACACAAGTGAATATCCTGCAGATATGCTGACCAAGACGATACCGAAAGACAAGTTTGAGTTGTTCAAAGAGCTTGTGGGTATGAGCTCTCTCTAAAGAAAATGAAGATATCTCCTTTTAGTGAATGGGTCTGGAGGGGGAGACTTGTTGAATCCATCCAATTTTTTGTTCAAATTTATCGATTCAATTTTTATAAGCAATTGTTAAAAAGGAATAGTAAATGGAGTTGAAAATAAAAGATTTGGTGGTTGGCAAATGGTAAGATTTGCAACCAATTTTGACTTTGCTATATTTACCTATGTCATTAGTGACATAGGCATGACTTTACCTTCTATAAATAGAGCATTCTCTCTAATCTATAGAACACACCAAATTAGAGAGTAAAATCATTTTGAGAGAAAGGTGAGGTATTCCATAGACTATACAAGAAAAATAGTCTGTGAAGAAAAATAGAGTGTAAGCGATATATTAGTAAGGTGGAAACCAAAAGAGGTTGTTATTTTTGGTGTGTAGTAAGTCCACTTTGGGAAGTATGTAGCGTGACCTACCACAGTTGTTGTAAAATTCCTTTACTAGTAGTAATATCACGTGTGCTCCTCTTGCCAGTGGTTTTTTCCCTTATTCAGAAGGGTTTCCACGTAAAATTCTTGATGTCGTTCTTTTCACATTTTATTTCCATTACTTTTACCATAGATATTGTTGTGTTTATCCGCATTTCCCAACAAAGACTACATTGCCCTTAACTGATCCTAACAGTGTTATCTAACTACCATTTATTTCTTCAAATCACAACACTCCCCTTCAAGCTAGGTAGTGCAAAGACATTTAACATTCCTAGCTTAGATATAAGATGGTCATGTTGTAGTCTAGATAGCCCTTTAGTTAACATACCAGCAGGTTGTTCTTTGGTAGGTAGATAGTTTACTTTGATTCATCCTTGTTGCAACCTATTCTTTATAAAATGATAGTCAATCTCAATATATTTAGTCCTCTTGTGGTACACTGTAATTTCAACAATTTGTGTTGCAGCTTTACAGTCACAATACAGTTGAACTGGTAGTTGTACTTCACCACCTACTTCCTTTAGTACTCCAAGTGACCAGACTAGTTCAAATACAATAGAGGAGAGACTCTTGCATTAAGCTTTTGTTGAGCTCTTTGAACCTGTAGTTTGTTTCTTGGCTTTCCATGATACTACATAATTTCCCACTTCGATCATATAGCTTGTTATAGATGTCCTGGTTATTGGAAAAGAGGCCAATTGAACATCACAAAATGCAGTGACCCTCTTATCGGATGTACAAGCTAATAGTAACCCCTATCCTGGTTGTCTTTTAATATATCTGACCACCCTTAGTGCAGCATCCATGTGTGACTCTTTGGTTGTTGAAAAAATTGATTTGAAGTCTGAGTGATAAAGAAATATCAGGTCTTGTCATGTTGAGATAAAGCGCAGTTTCCTTATCAATTTTTGATACTTTGTTGAATCTATCAAAAGGCCTTCTGAGTCCTTCTGTCCCTTGTGTATATGATCATAATACCACTTAGATGTTACTTTGACATAATTTCAAGTGCATACTTGCTTTGATGCATTAATATACCATTTGCTGACCTAATGAACTCAATTCCAAAAAAATATTTCAGCTCTCCCAAGTCCATTTGAAATTCTTGTTGTAGTGCCTTCTTTGTCTTTTCAATTAAAAACACTTCCAGTTATAAACATATCCTCTACATACACAACTACAACAACCATTCCTTCTTCTTATTTATTAATGAACATAAATTAGTCATGTGAACTTTCTTTGAACCAGAGTTTGATAAGATCTACTGTCAGCTTATGATTCCACTATCTTGGAGATTTTTTCAGTCCATATAGAGACTTTCTTAGTCTACGCACCTTCTCCCCTTGGCTGAGAAACCCCTGAGGTGTGTATATATATATATTATCCATATTACCCTGAAAGAAGGAATTAAACACATCCATCTGATGAATATGCCAATGTCTAGAGGCGTCCAAAGCAACCAACCTTGGCTTGAACGTTTCTAATCACTGGTAGATTTGTACTTGACATTGTATATCCTCCAACAACCTATATGCCTCATCCCTCTTGGTAAATCAGTGATTTCCCATGTTTGTTACTCTCCAAAGCTTGTATCTCACTCAGCATAGCATCCACCCACCATTCTTCTTTGATGGCTTCTGCATATCACATAGGTTCTTTAATAGTGGAAATAGCAGCAATTCAACATTGATAAGAGGGGGACAATGTTGGAAAAACGCGGACGAGCACAAAATATATATGGTAAACGTAATGGAAATAAAATGGGAAAATAACGACACCAAGAATTTGATGTGGAAACCCTTCTGAATAAGGGAAAAAACCACAGGCCAAGAGGACCAATTGATATTACTATAGTGAGGAATTTTACACTATGTAGTCACGAATACAATACTCAAAGTGACTACTACACACTCAAAAGGAACAACACTCTTTTGATTTCCGTCTTACTAAAATATCGCTAACACTCTATTTTTCTTCACAGACTATTTACTTGTATAGTCTATGTAATATCTCACTTTTCTCTCAAAATGGTTTTTCTCTCTAACTTGCTATGTTCTACGAATGAGCAAGAATGCTCTATTTATAGAAGGATAAAACCATTCCTATGTCACTAATGACATATGTAAATATAGCAAAGTCAAGAATGGTTGCAAATCTTACCAATTTGCCAACCACCAAATCTTTTATTTTCAACTTCAATTACTATTCCTTTTTAACAATTGCTTGTACCAATATAATAGCTAAAGTTGACTAAAAATAGGATAGATTCAACAGACCAGTGATCATTGCTTCTGTAATTACACAGTGGATATTTTACATCCTTAGTTATATTTAGTGAGATAACGTCCCTCACCCATGTAGGAGTTTGTGTATTTCTTGTAGACATATTGGTAGGCCGTGGTACTACAAACTCAACTACATGAATAACTGTATCAGTAACTATATGAGGCAATACATTCTCAATTGCCTAATTAAAGTTATTAGTTACTTCTAGCTTTTTTTGTTCTGTTACTTCCTGCTCTTGCTGCTCTATGACATGCATATAATATCCTCTATCATCTGACACAAAATTTTCCTCATCACAGATTAGTGGAATAGGAGTGGACTTAGTGAAGGCTTAAGACAACTACCCTGAACCATGTACTCTTCAAATATAGGATGATAATTAGAACCACTCTCATTTGCAAAAGGAAATGCATCTTCCATGAAGATGACATGTCTTATCACAAAGAAGGTCCTCTTGGTCAGATAAAAAAGAACATATCCCTTCTAGACTTCTGAATATCCCATATGAAGAACTGCCCATGATCTATCAATTAGTTTGACATGTCTGGTGAGATTCTTAGCAAGATTAAACAGACCTGGTTGGCTTCCATATAATAACTTCTCAGAAGTAGTTTGATGACCTATCACACTACTTGGTAATCTGTTGAGTAGATAAACTGCAACTAAGACATAGTGCCCCCCAAAAGTTCAAAGGAATGTGTGCCTGCAATTTGAGTGCCCTAGTTACTTCAAGTTATTGTCATGGTTTCTCACAACACCCCATTTTATAGGGTATGGACAGACCTTTAGGAAATACAAGTAAAAATTGCATTAGCTTTGAGATATGCCCACTTTAGATCGTTCAATCGTTCCATAGCACCCACAAAATTCTCCTTATATGCATCAACTTCTTCCATTGTGTTGATATTCTCCACTTGTGGTTCATAAGAATTGTTAGGTCCAAGGGAACAAATAGTTATTAAAGAGCAACACTTTTTAGAATATTTAAAAATCAAGTGAACAACTCTTCAACCTTATTTTCTCCTTTGCTTCACTTAGTTTTTTTGGAGCTCAGTAAGCTTCTCTTTATGAGCCTATTATAAAAATTCATTAACAATATATCGAGTTACAGAGTTTTTTGTAATAATAAATATAGTCTTATAATTACTAACTGAAGGGGACCCCCTTTCTATATATTTCGCTATCAGAGTGATATATTTTAGGTGTTTTTAAGTATACACAATCAACACTAGTGTGGAAACATCAAACCTTACCTCAATACTAAAGCACATTGTCCAATAATCAGCATCGTAAAAACAACCAACAAAAATAACAAGAATTATTCAATCATGTAGAAAAGTACCACACAACAAAGAAATAAATCAACAGAAAAGAACTAGAGAAAAGTAGAGTGTCATACGTAGAAATATTTTCAATCATACCTCTTTCAAATTTAGATTGAACGAGACTCTGCATCAAATGCTGCAAAATAGAGGTCATGTTAAGGTCAAAATAAACTCCAAAGATTAGTAAAAGATGTGTAAAATTTAGTACCTCTACATCTGGATTTGGAGTGGATCTTCAGCAATAAAAAAAAGCATTTGAGTTAGTCAATTGAATGAAATTGGTGAAGTCTAATTCATGAATTTAACATATTAAAATAAACATATCGTCGATTCAATTTATTAGGTTGGTTCATTGCTTTGATAATAATATCTTCAAAATTAAGCGATCAAAAGAAATTACATCATATTTTGTATCATAAACGAAACATAAAACATTCGAACATAAAATATCATACTAGAAAATCTCATACATTTCTCCAGCTAGAATAGCTCTGAGTCACTTCACCATTTGGAGAAACCACGCCAACATGAAAATCTTTGACTTCTTACCATGCTAATACTTACATTTGAGTAGAACTGTCTGGACGGGATATCTGGATCCCAATTTTCTTTCACTAACTCTTATTGCCGATCCTGACATTAAATGATGCAAACTAGAATTGGAAGTAGACATGCAAGTCGTTCTTCAATGAACTGAGAAATATAGACGATCAACATAAAAGAAAAAGGAAGAAGTTAGCTCAAAGTATTTATGCAAAACATGGCATTCTTCAGTTCAAGCCTGTTATCTGTTACAATTAATATACAATGAGTACTTTTTAGAAAAACACTTTTGTACCATATGCATAAATGTACAATCTCAAAGAACAATCAAATCTTTTTTAGAAGAAACACTTTTCTACATATGCATAAAATCGATGAACGAAAATTTAATAGTGGTAACTTGTTGAGGGAAATAAAATAACGTTCTAGCTCCTTCTTTCACATAATGAGTTAGCCAATCCTATTTATTATTTCCTATAATTTTCAATGGCAATTGAATATAATTTTTAGTGTAAGAAGAGTTATATTTTGATATCTTAAGATAAGTACAAGGTGTATGGGCATTGGTTAAAGAGATGAAAAAATTCCCACATTAGTGTTAATGAGGTTGTGCATTCTTTTTTCCCTTTGAGCCAGTTTTTTGGGGTGTAGTTAGGCCTAATACATAATTTTACAAAACAAATCAACTTTAATAGAACTAAAATTATACTCCCGTCTGTAACCATTTATGTGTCACGTTCTTATTTTTTCGAGAGTCAAGTAGTTTAAGTTAATAAAACATTGTGCAATGAAATCTCAAATTTTTGAATGAATTATATACTTATAAACAATGTAAAAATTAATATAAATCAAAATAATTGAAAATTAAAAATAGTTAAAAGATATATCAAAAATTTTGTGTCAAAGATAGACTTGTTTGAATCTCGAATTCTGAAAACTGTCACATAAATTGAGACAGAGGGAGTATATTCGTAAAACAAATTTATGTCAGTACGGAGTAAAACTATTTCTTTTAGTATGATTATATCATTGCACGATAGGGAAACTAAAATATTTGTGTCAAAGTCGAATTCAAGATGTTAAATTCATAGGTTCTATATTTTAAAATCGATCAAGGCCAACATATTTTAATTGTTAGGTGGGTTTTTGACACAAATATAGAATTTGAATCGAACCTACTGAGGTTGACTGATTAATAACTTACAATTTAGCTGTGATTAACTATGAGAAACCGATACCTAAAATGCAACTATCCTAAAATAGGTATAAAAAAGAACAATAGGTCATATCATTTTTTGTGTGACTTCCTCCTCTTTCGTTTATAACGTTACCTGACCTAACAACAAAATATGTGAATCACAACTTCTAGTTTTTTTATTTTTATCTACAGATACTTTTAAATAGTAGATAATTCAACGAGGATAGTCAACACATGTAGAGACTCTTGGAATCTTTCTCTATATTCTATTAGCACCCTTTTTGTGATCAAGGGTCAAACTTGAATCATGCACTCAATCATATCCTGTCATGCTCCGACCAATAGTCCATACCAACGGGAAATTCAGAACATTGAGTTCTATATATATACCTATTCACAATATATCTTAAGACTTTATTGGTGCCACCTTTAATTGATCTTATCAACTCATATTGAATGGTGAACTTATGATTGAAATAAACAAACATAAGATTATTGAATCTGAATTGAGAAAGTCATAAAGTCTGGCTAACTTAAATCGTCATAAACTCACTTCTCAAGATGCAAGAATTTATCATCATCGCACGAATAATACTACGTTCACTCCCTTTGTAAAACAATTGTATTTTGAGTTGATTAATACAAATTTGTTTTTCCACTATATTATATGTAGGATTGTTTGTCAAGATACATGGTTGCTGTTAAAATAGGATTGTTTTCCCTGAAGATGACATGTATTCTTACAAATAAAAGACCTATTTGTCAGATAAAAAAGATTATATACCTTCTAGATTTTTGAATATCTCATATGAAGAACTGGCTTTTATATATCCATCAGTTTGACATGTCTTGTGAGATTCTTAGCAATGCACAAGAACCCTAATGTCCTTAAATGAGAAAGACCTTGTTGGTTTCCATATAATAATTTCTTAGAAGTAGTTTGATTACCTATCACTTTACTTGGTAATCTGTTGATTAGATAAACTGCTACTAAGACATAGTGCCCCCCAAAACTTCAATGGAATGTGTGAATGCAATTTGTGTACCCTAGTTACTTCAAGTATATGTCTATGTTTTCTATCAACAACCCCATTTTGATAAAGGTATATGGACAAGACCTCTCGTGTATAATTCCCAACTCTTTGAACAAAGCCGTGCACATAGAGTTAGCAAAATCAGTCCCATTGTGAGACCTTACTACCTTAACACTTCTCGCTAATTGAGTCCTAACATAGTGCATAAATATTTTAAGAGAAATACACACATCAGACATACGTTTAAGTAGAAATACCATTGTGAGAAGTACGTGTTACCATAAAAAATGGTGTTTTACCTAGACCCTAGAAAATCAACATGAATCAAATCAAACAAGTACTCTATTTTTTTACACTACTTAGGCAAACCAGACCTAGCAAGCTTAGAACAGGGAAGAATAGAAATTAAGACTTTAACCACATACTGTCTTTGTTCATATCAAAGATTTTTGCATGAACTATAGAAGATACATGACCTAATGTTTGATGCCACAACTCCATGTTAGAAAGTACTCTAGGAACAACAAATGTCGACTCCTCTTTACCGACCTCCTTCACCTTTACACTATAAAGTTCCCACAAAACATAAAAATGAGGAAAGAAGGTGACTGAACTACGTAGTTCCTTTGTATTTTACTTACGTAAAATAGGTTATGCTAGAATACAGGTAGGAAAAATATATTTGTAAGAAAATTGTTAGAAGAAAAATTATAATTACCCACAAGAGTCATGTTATGCGGAATTCGAGATAATACGAAAAAATATAAACGCGAAAAATAAGACAACAGATTTACGTGGTTCACCAATAAATGGGGATACGTCACGGGGAAGAAGGGGTCAGTTTAATATGGAGCGGCAAGAACAGCATCAGAATAAATGGTTTTGCATATGCGTCTATATATACGTGCTAAGCTAACGCCCCCTAAACAGGCTTGGGCCAAAATAAATTGAACAGACCCCCCCGTTCTTTTTCTGTTGTAACGTCCGATTCAAGGCAATTCAACAAATCTCCACCTTTAACTGAATTCTCCAAAAAGATTCTTCGACGCCCTATGATAAGTTGCACCAGGCTCCCCCTCTTCCTCTCAGAATTCCCTGCAGGTCAATTAACAGCTTCGATATTGCCAGTCCAAATAGTGTTGAAATTGCCGTGGAACCGCGTTTGTGAACATATCACACTGGATTATCAAGGCAGTTTCCTACTTTCTTCCCTTGATTCTCTTCTCACTTCTTCAGAAAATGATACTCACTCAATATGCTTTGTTCTCTCATGAGGACTTGATCCTTGGCTAGACAATTTGCTCAAACTGTCAACACATACACGTAGCCTTATCATGATGCAGACCAAATCACTACCAGCGCTTTCATTCGCCGAATCCTTCTTTCAGGCCTCTGTCAAGCAGTACTCCGCTTCCGTAGTAACAAAGTCCTGGGGGGGGTGGGGGGGGGGAGGTTGCAAAAGTTGCCTCCCAACTGCCGATAGATCCTCCAAGGTAACACATATCCATTCATCGTCTTTCTTTTTTTCAACATCTCCAGCATAGTCTTATCGGAATAGCCGGTAACCAGCACTAAGTATAACCTCTATCAAGAGACCACGTCAGACTGTACCTCTAAGGACCCGGACAATTCTCTTCAAAGCCTGACAATGTTCTCTTACCTGGTTTTTTCCCATGAATCTACTCACTACAAATTGACTGCATGTGGTAAAATCTTGCCTTGCACCCAGACCATAGCCATACATCAACTTCCTCCTACATCACTGCTAAGGGACTCGTGACATATACTCCTTCTCTTTC
Organism: Solanum habrochaites; assembly: GCA_027704765.1. Lineage (NCBI taxonomy): Eukaryota > Viridiplantae > Streptophyta > Magnoliopsida > Solanales > Solanaceae > Solanum > Solanum habrochaites. The sequence continues at coordinate 29,812,262 of JAKWJA010002494.1, read as the reverse complement.
TTCTGACTGTGGAGCCGAACAGGCATGGATGGATTTGGTCAGCATGTGGGTAGCAATAGGCTTAGATGAAGACATGCCAAACTTAATAACTCGCCAAGACCTTCTGAGTTAAGCTTCTCTTGACAAGAAGTTTCCTTCTCTCTCTATCTCTAATGATCTTCATCCTAGATCCCGAGCGGCTCCCATATCCTTCATCTCAACTTTGGCACCTAAGTAACCCCTTCAGCTCTAAATGTCATACTTCTTCTTTGGCCACTATCAGCATATCTCTTCATAAAGCACCAGATGATGAATGAATCATCCTTGAGCCTATTGTGTAACACAACAATCATATGACTCCGAGTATAGCCCAACTTCCACATATAGCTGTAATCCTTTTGTACAAACTGCCTTGGAATACTGCTTAATCATATAAGGACTCTCTTCAACTTGCCGACGTGATTTTCCTCCCTGGAATTTGGAAAACCATCCGGCTGAGTCATTTATATCTCTTTCCCCAGCTCTCCATGTAGAAACGTTGTCCTTCAAATCACGTGGTTTCAAGCTCCAGTTCTGATGTGTCACATCGCTAGTAACACTCAGAGGAAGTATGTCTGACCACGGGTGAAAGATACTCATTTAGTCCCACTCCCTCTCTTTGGTTGAAACTCTGAAACAACCCTGCTTTATACTTGATCCTTATTCTTAGGATTCTTCCTTCTTCTTGAAAAACCCATTTGCAAGTATAACTCTTTCTCCCCGAAGGCTGTCATGACCAGATCCCCTGTCTGATCTTGTTGTAGGGACTACATCTCATCTCCCATAGCAGCAAAACCATGTGTTTCAGAATCAAGACTTAATTGGTCCTTCTTTGTAAGAGACGGCTCAGATGTATCTACCACCTCTTCGCAACCGCATGCATCACCCAAACATTTCCTCACAAACCAATTCCTCGAGGTGGCCGAACTCCACCCTCCTTGGCCGATTTTGAGCTATACTCTGAAGGATAGCTGATGGATAGATTCTGGAATATTATCATTTCTGTCTGTGGCCTGTTAATCCTCCTCTTCAGGTTCTTTGAAATCGCTCTTCTTTCTGAAGACTTGAAACTCCACCTGTTTATCATGACTCCCAGTTTCTTAACGTAGCTTGTTTAAGGTCTCACAATGGCTCTAAGCAGAGACTTTCATCAAAGACAACGTTCCTACTCATAATAAACCCTCTTTCTGCTGGAGACTAGATGCTGAACATGTCATTCCAACTCCGTACCCACAAATACTCCCTTTTTTTTAACTCTTGGTTCTAACTTACCTTCACACCGACGTGTATAGCCGTACACCAAAAGCTTTTCAGATTTGAATAATGGCAGCTTTTCCTAACCAACCATCTCTAGGTGTCTTGCACTGTATGCTGTATGTGGTCCGCGTTAATCAAGTAGCAAGAGTCTACGCGGTTCTGCCCAGAATCTTCTTCTATCTTGCCCAGCATTAGAGAGCATGCACCTTGCTCTCTCCAGAAGTGTTTGATTCATCTGCTCAGCTACAACCGTTCTGCTGTGTTATTTCTGACTGTACGATGGTCGAGACAATCCCTTCATCCTTACAAATTGATCAAATAAGACCATCAAGAAAAATTCCAGCCCATTACAGTTCGCAACCTCTTGTCCTTCTTCCTGTTTGATTTCCATCAAAATTTTGCGCCCCCTCTTGAACTTCTTGAAGCTTCACATTTATGCGTTCATCATGTCCACCCAAGTCATCCTTGAAGTAGTCAATCAATAATGGACACAAAATCTGCAGCCTCTCGCCAAGCCTCACAACGGCCATGTACCCAACACAGAAGAATGTATCAAGTGTGCTTTGTTCTGTGAATGGCCTTTGGAAACTTGTTGCGATGTAGTTTCCAAAGACTAATAATCACAAACTCCTAGGCTCTTACCGTATGACCAGCAATAAACTCCTCTTTTATAAGCTTGCATCCCTTTTTCACACCATATGGAGGCAAGTCTCATGCTGCCATACTAGTCATATCCTCTTGGTGCAGTCTGACTCTGCAATATGGGCTGAACCTGTAACCGTGGAACCTTGTAGAAAATACAAAGTCCACGTCATGACAACTTTCAGAATCCGATTTTGAACCCTTCCAGACTCGCAAGACTCCATCTTTTCCCAACCAGATGAACCCCTTCCTGTCCAACCAAACTGAGGCTATAAGATTTTTCGTCATCAATGGAACGCTTGCCTGACCTCAGTTTCAAATGTGCAAAGCTACCGTCATGTGTCCTTATCTGATCGGCCCTGTCCCCCACCTTGCATACAGAACTGTTGGCCATCGAGATGCTGCCGGTGCTCCGTCACCTGATCATAAGTTCGTGAACCCCTCTCTCCTAGGACAAGATGTGATAGGATGGCCCCAGAATTGAGACCCACACACCTGAAGGATGATTTGCTCATTACCGCTACTTGGGCAATGTCTCTTCAGCATTTGTTCTTCTTCAGCACAGCAGTCAGAAACTGATTTGTTGTTTCCGATTTCTTCTTCTTCTTCGGACAATCAAATTCAATGTCCTTCTCCTTGCAGTAAGTACAAACATCATTCGCTTTGCAACCTTCGACATCGGCTTTATTTTTCTTTCCGCCGTTTTTTCTTCCCATTCCGCTACAGTGAACAACGCGGAAGGCTGTAATGTTCCGTACTTGTGCCTTAGCCTTAATGGCCGTAATTCCCTCTATGACGCGACTTCTGACTTCTTCCATCTTCCAAGCGACACAGTATCGTTCCCAACACTGACGATTGCAACTTCTCCAAACGACATTGGGAGAGATACTAACAGAATCAGGGAAGAATCTTATCCCATCGATGCTTCACACTCGATATTAACGCAATTCTAATCACGTATTCAATTTCACTAAATATTCCTGAGTTGTGTACCTTTCAGTCATTTCGGAAACCGAATAGCGTTGTTTCAGAAGCAGCTTGTTGGTAGGATTTTGTCATGTACAACGCTTCCACTCCACCAGCTTCAACCCAGACCAGCAGCAGTCTCTCTCTTCTAATCCGAGACTTCCGTGAGGACGTCATCCGCGAGACACATCCTGATCTCGAGTGCACCTTTTCCTCCAGAATTTCCCATCTCAGGGAGTAACATGGCGTCTTGTCTTTCGACACGGAGCCCATAAGCCGTGTTGTTTCAACAAGACTGCCATCATTGATCTGCCATAAACTGAAACTGTTCCTCCCTGTGAATTTGTTCCAATTTTCCCACGTTCAAGAGCAGACATCTCGATTCTCCAAGAACACGATTAACCGAAGGCTTTGATTACAATTTGTTATGCGGAATTCAAGATAATATGAGAAAATATAAACACGAAAATACGACAACAAAATTTACGTGTTCACCAATAAATTGGCTACGTACACGGGGAGAGGGAGTAGTTTTATATGGAGAGCAAGAACATATGCAGAATCGGGTTTGCCATAGCGTCTATCATAAGCTAAGCACGCCCTAAACAGGCTTGGCCCAAATACAGAATTGACAGATAATAAGGGCTCAATACAACACCATTTTTATCGATTCAAGCATAACAAGTCCTTGAGTATTTTTACCACTCGGAGCATCAGTGTGGTCATAGACCCCTTAGAACATCATATCCAATTTAGAGCCGCTGATGTGTAGCACTAGTGTCTACATATCCCCAAATTTTGTTTATTTTCAAACAAATAAATGATTACACTGCCTATTAACATCACTGCAACCAAACATAAGATAATTTGACTTTTTCTAGAACATTTTGAGGATGTGATCATATTGGTCTTTTATGAATGTACATCCTTGAAGTAGTTGTTTGACATCTTTCTCAGCTTGGCTTAATGACGTAAATCTTTACCCATTAAGTTGCATAATTACCACCATTACCAATTTCAGACTCATCAACCTTTCTCCCCTACTCAGAAATCTGTACATTTGTGTTAAGAGCATAAGAGAAATGAGCCTGGGGTACTGAAGTCTTACCATACTGACAAGACTCAGTACCTTGAACCTTTCTTTTAGACTTGAAGTTAGGTGGATACCCAACATTTTTGTAGAAAAAATCCTTGATGTGGCCTCTACACTTGTAGAAATCACAATTTGCACAGAATTCTTCTTAAACCTTTACTCACCCCTGAACTACTAGTTGTGATCACCCCTGAGCTACTACTAGTTGTCCATTTCGAAACAGTCCGATTCTTCCTCTAAAAAAAAATTACTCAACCCACCTGCAGCTACCCTTTTTCAGTTGCTGGTTTACAAACATTTGGTTTATCAGTGTATTCTATCAACATTGCTGGGATATACTAGGTAACAATATTTTTAAAATGGTACAAGATTTTTTCATATGTAATTCTCTTCCTAAATTCATAACTCACACTAATTTGGTCGTTTTACCCAAGAAGGAACAAACTCGTTCTCTTTGTGACTTAAGACCAATTAGTTTGAGTAAATTCATTAATAAGATTCTATCTGTGGTTGTTCATGACATAATTGAAGTTTAATCACCTAAATTGATCACCCACAATCAATCAGTTTTTGTTAAAGGTAGAAGCATCATAGAAAATGTGCTATTGACACAAGAGATTGTTACTAACATCAGAAAGAGGGGTAAACCATCAAATGTGGTCATAAATCTTGATATGGCCAAGGCATATGATACATTATCTTATTTTCTTCTGATTAATGTTTTAAGAAACATGGGGTGTTCAGAGTTGTTTGCTGATTTGATTTGGAAATTGATTTCCAACAACCGGTATTTAATCTTGATCAATGGACAAACACATGGTTTCTTAATTCCACTAGGACAGTGAAACAAGGTGTCCCTCTATCTCTTTGTCTCTTTATATTATTAGCAAAACTGCTTTTAAGGTCCCTAAATACGTTGTTTGAGGATGATAAATTTCTGGGATATGGTTTACCAAAATGGAGTGCTAAGCTTAATAAAATCTCACAGATGCTCAAGTTGATGTCACAGTCAGTGATATTCATATTGAAGGAGAAAAATTTTGAGGTGATCTTCATGTTCATCTCTATGCTAAAAAATCTAATTCAAACAGGTTGGAAGTTGGTGAATAGGATGATGAAGGAACAATTAAAGATTTACGGATAGAGGCTGAAAAGAGAGATGTTCAACATCAAAATTTGGTGCCACAAAATTTTGTCCAGCGTCTGGCAGTGTTAGACGACTACTCTTCTCCCAATCAACAAAGCTGTAATTCAGCTGATCGTGTTGAATTTGAAGAGAAACTCGTTGTGGATACAAATAAATCAAACGATGCAGAATTTGCGCAAAAAATTAACAAGATAAAAGAGAAGGGAGTTGTTGCTGAAAATTCAAGTATGAGGCAAGGTGATAAGCATACTCTTGAGAAACTTCACGATGCTATACAGACGCCAAAATCTGATGTGCAACTTGAGAATTTGGCAATTGATGGACAAAAATTTGAAGGATCAAAAATAGGTGATTTGCAACCTTTTGAACCTGTCGATTTGCAGGTTGAAATTTCCGGTCGTGATTAGAATGCAACTGGGAATCGGAACACAATTGCACAAAAAAAATCATTTCTATGTGTATTAATTCACTCGCAAGTCCGAAAGGGGGTAAAAAAACAAATTTTTTCCACTCCATGTCTTGACATAAGCATAGCTACTACTATCTAGTAGCGCAATCTAATGAACCGAATGACATTGTTTGTACAAATCCGTTTGAAGCACTTGAGGTGGAGAAAGAATTATAGTTAGTTGATTCTAATCCCAAGAATTAGCAAACTTTATTTCGAGCCGATTTTGATAATAATATACAATTAGTTAGCACACCAATTGGAGTATGTAGCATGCAGACTGAAATAACGATAGTGTTATGAGTCCTACATATATCTCTAATCGTGAAGTATCTAAGATTAGTGAAGAAAGTGAGGCTTCCATGTCGCTCAAACCCAATTCAACGATCAAGTCACCCATGGTCACATTGAATACCTCAGCTCATGAGGTCTCGAAAGAAAAGCAAAGGGAGATGAGTACTCCTAGGTGGGCTGATATGGTTGATGAAGAAGAGCATGTTTCACCTCCGCTTTTGAATAGAAAACTAAGTCCACAAGCTTTGGAATTTGTACCTAAAAGTATAGTTGCAAAGAAGGAGGAACAAAAGGCCTTAACATCAGAATTTAGTCCAACTAGGGTTATGATCATGATTTGGGCAATGACCCTTTTGATGAGGATGAGGAAGAAAATATGTTGGATATATGCTTTGACAAAGTGGCTAGGGATGGATATATCTCACCTCGGCATCAAAGAAGTGGAAGCAAAAAAATAAAAAGAAGACACATGGAAGGCAACACAGTTGGGATAGTAAACTGACAGGAGAGTTTGTTCCAAGGCACCTACCAATGCGACTGGCAAAGCAGAACCATATGACAGTGTCAATGACTTCAACAAGATCCACTACATCCAAGAAGAAATGATGAACTATCAAGTTTTGTTGGATGGATTTGAAGAATAAGACAAGATGAAAATACTTCAGGTCACTTTAGATGGGCTATCTATCATTTTTAATTCACACATTTGTAAAAATAAATTTGAGGTTGATAACTCACTTTCTTCTTGGATTTTATATTTGTGCATTTTTCAAGTATTCTCATTTGTAGTATCATCATAGAGTGTATTTCAAATTTTGTGATTATAATAGAATATCTAGTTCTCTCTAGCTCATTTTTTTCATATTTGTTAATTAGTAGAGGTTTGTTGCCTCATTAGGATTTAAAAGGTAAGGCCAATCCCAACCCTTGCATGTACTTATTTATATTGAGGATTTTTATTTTTATTTTTTTATAACAACTACTAGACGCTCTGTCTAGTGGTATAAATTGAAAAAAAGAAAAGAAAAAGAAAGTGCAGGGGCCGCTGAGAAAGAATTGGTGGAGGAATGCGTTGGTATGTCTGAAGGTCATTTTCCTTTAAAATACCTTGGTCGTCGTATCACCCACTCCAAAAAAGGGAAAGAACACTACAAAGAGCTTATAAAGAAGGTGAGGCAAAATTTCAATCTTAGAAAGGAAATATATTGTCATATGGAGGAAAAGAGGTTCTAATCACTAGTGTGCTACAAAGTGTTCTAATTCATGTCTTATCAGCTATAGTTCCTCCCATATGTGTGATTAAGGAACTTCATAGGATTTTTGGAATAAAAATTTGGAGTAATAAAATTATAGGTAAGAGTAAATACTGGCCTACATGGGAGAAATTGTATTTACCTAAACAGGAAGAGAATATGGGTTTTAAGATAGCCTTTTTATGTTTTCTAAGTAACTGTATGCAAATTGGGGTGGAGATCCATGACTCAAAATTTCACCCTACGGGCTAATTTTATGTGGAACAATCCTGTAAGAAGCTATTCCAACTTGGATAATTGAATCAAGATCTCAACTATGGAAAAATGTGTTACACAATAGGGAGTGAATTGAAAATTTTCAATGGTGGGAACCTAAGAGTGGAACTTCTTCTGTTTGGTATTATAATTGGACCCAACTTGGGCCTCTTTACACATATCAAACTGAAGTACAAACTTGTCACTTATTGACGAAGATTATTTTTTCCCTAAAGGATACAGGGTGGGATTATGATAGTATGCATGATCATTGGCTTTGGTAAATATGCTAATGGAGGGTGCCAAATACCTTGAAATGTAACAATGGATGTGTATTTCATCAACATATTAACAAACTCTATGTTAGTAAGAGTACAAAACTCCACAAGGGAGGGAATACTCTAACTGATTTTTTCGCTAACTTGGTTTTTCCTTTAGCAGGTAAATATGAATTTAGATCTTTTCAAGAGGTTCCAAATATAATCAAAATAATTATACAGCTGAGGATAAAGCAGTCAAATACAACAGGGTACTCATAAATTTAACCATTTTCAGGAAGTCCCAAGTGAAGGAAGCATAATCATCAATTTAGATAAACACAACATTCAATAGTTGATATTAAGACAAACAAGTATGACTCAATAAAGTAATCTTTATTGTATCAAGTCTCAATTCCATATGAAGTTTTTTACATTATCTTAGATTGAGTTAACGCGCCTAACTACCTCACGATTTCTCAATAGTTTTTTTTGGTTGTTGCAAATATCCATGCACCTGGTGAGAGCATTGAGGTGTTACATATGATATAAAATCAGGACTTAAGGGGGATAAAATAGAATATTTAATCTATAATTATGTTAAATTTCATATACTGCTCATTCATGCATTGGAAACTACTGAAAGATCATTAGAGGAGAAACAAGAACTGAACGATGAATTAAAGGTACTATTTTCTTACACAAGTGATATGGAGTGTATCAACATAACCTCACAAAATCAATTCGTAATTTTTTTTGGATTTGGGTTGTGGTGGTGGTACTAAATGTCTTTGATTCAATCCACCAAATTCAAATTGATTAAAGGAAAACTAGTTTTACTCGAGATTTCTTCTACACTATCCAGATTCTAAGTTTCCACAGTTCAATAAGATCATTTTTAATAGCAAACCTCATTCAAGTATTTAAAGAGACAGAGTAGAAAAAGGAAACTCGAGAACATGAAGTTGAAGTTCACCTCGTGGTTGCAAAACTTTGCGCAAAAACTGGATTAGCTGAAAATGATGCTCGACCCCATCTCTGATGCCAACACCTCTATGCCTCTTCATCTTCCTCCATTTTAAGGAAATTAATGCTCATATATTGGTTTGTCTCTTTAGGTTTTGACATTTATTTTGTTCTTTTTAGTTCCAACATTGGGCCAGTTTTCGGCCTAATTATTTTTTAAATGAAAATAAATAGGCTATAATCCTGAAACTTTTGGCTAAAATAATTTCTTTCGAAAGAAAATACCCTCAACATACTCAAAGCCTTTTCTTTTGACTAATTTATTCTTGGTTTTAATCCTCCTCCAAAAATCATTATTGTCACCCTAACTTTAATCAATACCACTAGACATTCCTCTACCACTCAATCAAAATCAGAAATGTTGAGTTCAACCCAGTTTTTTTATCTTCATCATCTGTCTCAACTATGAGAAGTTTTACTACACAACTTTGCAACTACATAAAGTCTAGTACAATAATTGGCATTAAGGAAGCTAGCCCAAAAGGATAGGATAGTTTTGTACCTCCACAATCTTTTAACAGCTAGAGTGGTACTAATATCATCAAAGCTTCTAACTAATATGCCCAATCAATCTTATGGAAGCTACATTTATTTTCAAGTACGCTAATGATGTTTGTTTTTGTTCCTAGAAGATCACCAAAAAGTTAGAGATCTACTTCTCAATCATCTCTAAAGTGCCTTTAGGGGGGGCTTAGGGAAGGGAGTGTGTAAATTGGATGGGATCACTAATATTACAACGTCATAAGATGTATTATGGTGTTAGTTGTAAATTTGAAAAGATAAACCTTATATTTGTGAGGTCATTATTATAAACAATTTTAATTATGAATTTTGATTATTCATTTATAAGTTTATTTTCTCGCATTGAGCGCCACACGACATTTAGTCAATAGAAAACTTCTCCATTATTAAGCAGGTTTTATCACCACCAATTTTATGTGAAATGACTTTATTCCAAATAAGCTTAATTGATGAAGAATGGATCTTCAAGTTTTTTTTCCAAATAACAACAGACAATTGTCTAGGCTTATTATTATATAATCAAAATTTTAAATTAGGCCCAACAAGAGCTTCTACAGAATCAAAAAGAAACAAAAAATAAAAAACTTAAATAAGTAAACAAATTAATAAAAAGAAAACACTCGATCTGCAGAATTGGAAAGTTTCAGTCATTTCTTCATCTACTCTCTTCTCAACTAGAGCTTCAACAATGGTGTGTTCGGTGCAATTGTTCTGAGCCAAAGAATATTGGTCGATTTATGGGTGTTGAGACACCCCAAATCTTGCCCGGATTTTCTTTTCAACTTGCAAGAGTTCTATCAACCTGATGCTCAAGGATTTCCTTTACCATTCACATGTCTCATCTCTCCTGTACTTCAACGAAGTATCTCTATCTGTTCTGTTTTTTCTTTACATTGGTATTAACTTTTCTAAGTCTTAATGGGTTGAACCCCAATGGGTTTGACACCACCATTAAAGCTTTTAATAAGTTAATACTTAATAATGAGAACTTGTTATGTCAATTCGATTGGAGTGGACTAATTTCCACAAGAAGCTAATGCCTTGATTTGGTACCATTGGATTCCCCAAGCTCTCACAAGGCGTAAGTACAAAATTTATTGAATTTACTTCAAACACTAGCTTAGCTATTTAGAAATATTACAAACTCTTGCACGAATCTGATTATAATCCGAAGAATATTTAATGTTTGGTGTTGTTGTTAGGTGTCTCTTTATTCCTTCGTGTTTCTTCTTATGTATGACGTTCCTTGTTTATCTAGATTGAGTAATTTTCTTCCCTCAATTGGAGTATCTTGAAAATAGTTGATCAAAAAAATTACCTGCAAAAGAGAAAATTGAATTCGTAAAAAAATCAGCAAGAACATTTTCCTCCCTAAGGGAATGCTTTACTCTTGCTGAAACACTTCTTCATAATATTCTGAATGGTAACTAACTTCCACTGCACATTCAGGGTCCTCCAGTCGACCTCAATTTATATAACCTACTAGTGAGTTTGTCGCATAATAAGTTGGTAATATCATGCTCACATACACTTTGAAAGGCTTTCCCTTATAGCTCTAGCTTCTTCCACCAAGATTGTAGTATCCTTAATCTTGAAACCCTTAGCAACCACCAGATTTTATACCCAGACTTGGGCTTATATTGCTCCAATCATGATAGAATATGAGGCCAAGAATTTCTGCTTTAGTTTAATTTAAATCTTACATACATGAACTTTAAACTGTATCAATAATACCTGATATCACTCTATCATCTGAAAAAATACCTCCATGTATTTCTCCTTTTCCACAAAAACCACACAATGATATTAGGAATAGCATAGGATCTAGGATTCCTGATGCATACCTAAAATAATTTCATATTCTGGTAGCTACTTCTACATTAAGAAAAAGATGATCAATTGTCTCTTCTACAGGAATAACACAACATCTACAATCACTTGAAAACCAAGTCCTCCTCTTTAAGGATGAGATTTTATCTATGCATTAAAAATGCCATAAAGATCTTTCCAAACAAAGTCCTCCTCATTAAGAATGAGATTTTGAATGGAATACCTTTTATCCATAACTTTACATGTTTTCAATTTTGTCTTTCTTGTTTCTCAAAAGTCCCCAAAACTGATTTTACTGTGAATTTACCATTACTAATTTCAGTCCATCAAGATTTATCAACTTTATTACTGAGATACGCAGGGTGCAGATTTTCCTGAACATGGTCCACCACATATTCCGGCACAAAATCTCTTATCACTGTATAGTCCCATCCTTCCTTTAAAAATTCACCAATATCTTTCATAGGATAACAACTGTGCACATATGAATCATGTATATGTAGGGGACCTAAGAGAGTTAATTATTCATATTTATTGATTTTACTTTAAATTATTGCATTTTCCATAGGAGTTTGAGAATAACTCAAAGGACAAAAGTAAGAAATAGTGTTCAGTTTATTTCTGGTGTGCATTACCTCAACCATTCACTATTTTTAAATTGGAGAGAGTAATATATGTGATTTTACTAATAGTATACTTGTATATTTAACATACACGCGCAAAACGCATGTCCAAAAACTAATTATACTAAAAGGTTTGAAGAATATATGTAGAAGTGTTTTTAAGTCGTGAAATTTTGATTCTTAACCACTTACAAAATGAATAAGAAAAATAAATAGTTCTTTTCAGATCTCTTATCATATATTATTATAAGTGGGAAGCTCCTAACTTAAAAGTTGAATTACCATTTTGTCCTTATTTTTTCGTACGTGTAAATTACATATTTCTATATATTAAATTTAATATTAAATAATCATATTTCAAATACATCATTTAGACCAATGGCTTAATATACATTTACATACTAAGTAATAATTATATTATATTATCCTAAATACAAAAATAAGAAGGTGTAGTTCAACTTTGAAGACAAAATATTTAAGAAAATTGTTATAAATTATTTGCATAAGAAAATTGTTAGGATTACATTTTTTTTAAAAAAATTATCTATTGTTTCCTATAATTAATTTGATAAAGATTAAATTGGTTAATACTCTCTCTTAGTTTTTATAAATAAATGTATTGAATTAATTAGTACAACCTCACACCTGTCCTCTACCCCATTTCTAAGTCACTTAACGTCTAAAAATAAACTTAAACCAACTCTCACTTTTTAATCTGATCCAATGAATCGTTAGCTAATAATAGTATAATGAAAAATAATTTTTCTTTACCACTTGCCTCGTGTTTGATGTGAATCATCAGACAATTTCAGTATTTTTATTTGTTTGAATATTGAATCTGTGATGATCTTCAGTAGAATGATATTTAGTATCATAAATTTTATCTTTATCATTTTAGATTGTTTTTTTTGTTACGGGAGAAAAAAAAACGTAACTACTTGTGTATTTCTTTTTACTTTATAAATTGTTATAATAAAAGTCTTAAGAAGGATATGAATGTTGTGTTATTCTTATCTGTTTCATTTTTTAATATTCTTTACCGATTATACTTCATTAGTATAATCTTCTATGAAATTATGAATGTTATAAGTCTATTTTTATTAGTGCTGAAATCACTAATTTATGACATTTAGATTCGTATTTAAATGTACATTTGTAATATTTATTTACTTATATCTTTCCTTACTAATATAGTTTGCTTTAAATATGCTACATATTTGTGTACGTACTACTATTGAGCGTAATGATAGATTATTACGATAGTCTATAGATATATTTCATATTATTAGATGCGATATTAATATATTATTTTTCCATATTTCTTGCTTGATGGTCAATGTTCTAGTACGATTATTATGAATTTTAATTTCATTATGAAATATAATAAGTAAACTAATATTTTCTAATTTTTTTGACATTATATAATAATTCACTTTATAATATTATATGGCGAAAAAACGTGCAACACCGTTTCCGAAACTAGTTATAATATATATTATATAATCATATATATAGCTTCTAATTTAATGATTTAGAAAATTAAAAAAAAGTTTATAAACTATGACGATGTAAAAGTTATCAAATTAAAATAAAAACCATATCAAACAAACCGAATTATTTTCTATTTCAAAACACAATATCTATGTTTTGCTATCATATAAGAACTATTAAAGTTGCATTAATAATATGCATATGCAACATAATTTATATTCTTGCTTGCTTGGTTGGTGCAAGTTATTCATTCTACTAAGTTTTTAATAAATAAACTAGTATATCATAATTCCTTGTTGAATCTGTTGGACACATACAACTACCTCTCCACTGTCATCCAATCTGTTTCCTCAAATCTTCCATCCCCTACTGGTTCCTACAAATTTAGAGAAACAACATTCAATATATTCCTCTGAGTTTAAATGAAGGAGTGCGGATTTCACATAAACTTGTTTGAGACTGAAGTCTGTAAGTTATTGTATAGATTTACTAATATATATACCATTCGATGACTAGTTTGATAATAAAGATTATTCGTCACAAGACATATCCTCTGTGTTACCGAATCCATCTAGAGATCATAATGTTAATAGTCAATTTCATACAAGATGTTTGAAAAACAATTAAGTATTCCTTCAAATATGACACAATAAAAAAATGTCTTACCGCGACATTTTCATTTCTCTTGAGACATTCCTGGTTATCCAAGAGTTTTTCCAGGTAAGAAGAATATAAAACATGATCATGCCGATCTTAATTCAACTAACAAATTGGTGCCATTTTGTGTATGTGTGTGTATTGGAGGAGGGTGAGTCAAGTATTGAGCTTTAAGTTTTTTTGGAGTCTCTTGACCTAATGAAAATAGAAGTTAAAAAATGCATGCTTGCGATAGGCTCACTTTGGATCGTTGAATCTGTTTCATAGCAACCAGAAGATACTACTTGTATGCATCATTTTCGTCGACTGTATTGATATTTTCTACTTTTGGTTCATAAGAGCTGACCGATACAAGGAAACAAATCGTTATAAAAGAGGACATTTTTAGAATATTTAAAAATAGAGTGAAGATATCTTCAACCTTATTTTCTCATGTGCTTCACTTAGTGGTTGTTTGAGGTCATTGAGCTTCTCCATATGAGCCTATTATGAAAATACATTTAAAAAATATCAAGTTATGAGTTTTTAGTAATGATAAATATAGGCTTATAACTACTGACCGAAGGTGATCCCCCTTCTAAATATTTCCCTGTAGAGTGATAATCCTAAGAGTTTTTAAGTATACACAATCGACATTAGTGTGGAAACATCAAGCCTTAACTTAACACTAAAGCTCATTTTCCAATCATCAGCATCGTAAAAATATATAACAAAAATAACAAAAAATATTCTATCACGTAGAAAGTACCACAAAACAAAGAAATTAATCAGAAGAAAAGAACTCGGTAAAAACTAAGTGTGTCATACATAGCAATTTTTCAATCATTTCTCGTGTATTTTTTCGTGTGTGAGACTCCTGCATAAATGCTGCAAATAAAAAGTCAAGGTCAGATGAACCTTCCAAACAATCAGTAAAAGATGTGCCAAAATTTAGTACTCTATCTTCATTTAATTTGGAGTGGATCTTCAACAAAAAAAAAAACCAACTTTGTGTTTGTCACTTGAATGAAATTGGCAAGTCTAATTCATGAATTTGACAATGAAATAATCATTAACATTGCATTGTCACATATCCTCAAAATTGAGCAATCAAAAGAAATTACCTCAGATTTTTGTCTCATAAACGAACATATAACATTCCAACATAAAAAGAATCATTCTAGAAATTTCATTAACCTTTCTCCGGCACTAATAGTTGAATCACTTCCCAGTGGAGAAAACATTAGCATGTCAACGTGTGTAATCATAATAAAACCCCCAACTCACTCATTTGACTTCTTAACAATACATCCTTTCAATTGAGTAGAACTTTGACAGGATGGTTTGAAATCCTCATATTTTTACATTACAACCTTATTGGCGACCCCAGTGAACATAAATGATGCAAAAAATAGCAGCTCAAATCATTTAATGCAATAACATTCATTTTAAAGTTCCAGACGTCAGTCTGTTCCCATCTAATATACAATCAGATAATTCTTTTTTGAAATGAAAACGGCTTTAATTGGCAATCTTAGTAAATTAGTATCTTTCTACATATTTACCACACATGGGTGAACAAATCTGTGGCGAGTAACTATTGACTACGTATATTAAACAAGAACTCCTAATATACTTTTTTTATATACGGAAAAGGTCTTAAATCCTCAAGTATTGGAAATGGTACGAACTACAACAAACACCCATTCGACCTGTTTGCTCAAAAATGTCTTTCATCCACCTTATTGGCCTCAAAATGCCTTCATCAACAATGTTATCCTTCCTCACATTGAGTAGAAATGTTACGCGATTCTTGGATGTCATCCATTTGGCTTCATTACAACCTTCTTGTGGCCCATGAAATTAAAATGAGTAAATTACAGAAATTGGAAGTTAGATGCACTGTTATTCTTCATGAACTGAAAAATACAGATCAACATAAAGAAAAAGGAAAAATACTCAAGAATTTAAATTAAGTCTTAAGTTAAGTAATTAATATGTTAAAATCTATAGACAATCAGATAAATATATTTGAGAATAAAAAACGACATTCAGTGTTAATCTTAAGTCAAAATTTGTGTTTTTCTACATATTTCACACAATTGATGAACAAATTACTGGGCGTCAACTTGTTGAGTGAAAATAACAATAAATCCTAAGTTTCTTCTTTCATAAGGATATTAACAAGTCGCTACTTATCACTTTTTCCTAAATTCAAAGGCATATGATATATTTTACTGTATAGAAAGTTAATATTTGATATCCCAGTTAAGTACAGGTGCTTAGGAAAAATTAACATGTAACATAAGTCAAATATACTCCCCTCTACTCACGAAATCACTCTATTATTGAGTTTGACTAAGTTATGCAGTATGGCGTATTTTAACTTTAGTTGATTAGTTATTTTCTTTTTAACTACGTGATAGTTTTTGCGATTGGGTAGTATTGCATAATTTTGTGTTTCCTAATGTTTAGGTGGTTTGTCTAGTGGATTACAATTAGTGGAATATGATTACATGAATGAAACTTATATAAGGCTACAAAGTCTATTAAATAACATCATCCAGTAATAATCTTTGCAACAAAATTTAGTTATCTTTTATTCTTCCTCTAATTTCCTGTTTTTCAACTATTGGTTTTTTAACGCCCGAGCTACCCCCAAAACACGGACACGAGACCTTGGACCACAATTGATCCCAAGCTAACCTAGCTGGCATGATCTTAAACATACTAAAAAATAATAACATGTTGCAGAAGCTATATCATAAGTAAAATGAAAATACAGGGAATACTCATATACTGTAACTGAGATATATAAACTGTGAGTTCAATAGAAAGAAGAATATTTACTTAATACTAAAGCTCAAACTAAAACTATGTCTGAAATTAGCCTCTAACTGACTAAATGTTGGACCCCTAGCTAATTCTAGCAAAATTGAAACTAAAGACTAAATACTTAAAAGAAACTCATGACTAATTCCCTTCAGATGATGACTCATACTGATTCTGCTCAACCTCGAGATCCGAGACCGATTTAAGTGTGAATCTTGATGCTGTGATATGAACCTACATCAAGACCGATGTAGCTCACGTATTTGTCAGTACATTGCAAAGTATGAGCATGTAAGATGGAGTTAAAAGTTTGAAATAATATATACCGGAACAAGAAACAAAAGCAATTTTAATATTCTGAACATGATATAACGAATTCTGAGCTAACTGAAGTATGACCAAAACTAATAACATGGTGAGACGATTACTACTGGACAGGGGGGGGCTGTAAATATGGTAACTGCAATAGATTCTGCACGGAATGTGGGAGCTACTAATAACGATAATAAAACTATACATGAGCAATGTTGATAATTATTATACGCTCTATCGAGAGACCCAAATACCCTCCAGAGGTAGAAAGGCATAAATGGCTTGATCACTAAACTGATTGCCACTAGGGGACTTACAACTATTTGGCTAGTAGTTTTGGGACTAGTGGGTGTTGTTATATCCCTAGGTCCAACTCGGGTAGATTTAGCTACTCCAATGATTTAAGTAATTAAGTGATTGAATGAGTTTCTATGAATATTGGATCTCACTAACTCAGCTTGCAAACGAGAAGGCAACAATTAATATGATCATGAATGCATTATAAAACTGAGGATGCATAACTGAATACATTAAATATCTAACCTAATTGTGTAATTTAAAAAAGTAAAGAAATACAATACATGCAGGGTTATGAAATTAATGCATAAACTAAATATGAAACGTAATAACTTTTGGATCTATCTAATATTCTCAATAACGCTTCTAACATCAGAAACCTAATCTAGTCATGATTTGGGATTCAAGAAACTTACTGAAAACTAGGGATCTAATGGTGAAAGAACCCACTAGTGAAATCCCCATACCAGTGATGAAATCAACGGCTAAATCATTAGAATTTAAGGTTTGGGAACTCATGAAAACCCCTGTTTGTGGTTTTTGAACTAGGTTCTTGACCTTTTTTCTCCTCTCTTGCTTCTAATTTTCTAAGTTTTGATAAAAACGATTTGACTAGTAAAGTTTTAGTTATGTTTTCTAAGGCTAACTCTAAATCTCGCATGCATTTATGGTTTTAAACGATGTATAGGGGTTGAAAGAACTAGGAAAAGACCAAAATACCCCTAAAATATTTATTGTCGGATCAATCGACGACCTAGATTGACGGTCTGTCATTTGAGTTTGTTCGACATGCCTTTACTAAAATGGTTAGAACGTTTTACTCGGATATCGGTTTTTAGAAAACTCAGCGGCTTTGGAAAGAGGATTCAATTGCCTAAAATATATAGGTCACAGGACACCTAATTCATTTTGTGCTAAGAGTTATGACTATTTGAAGTTCACCCAATCAG
The DNA here is from genome assembly GCA_027704765.1 of Solanum habrochaites. NCBI lineage: Eukaryota > Viridiplantae > Streptophyta > Magnoliopsida > Solanales > Solanaceae > Solanum > Solanum habrochaites. Next base: position 29,794,113 of record JAKWJA010002494.1, on the reverse strand, counting down.
AAATTTCCCCTTAACTAAATGTTAATTTCACCTGGTCAGACCTACGGATCGTAGATCGAATGATGACCGTTCTGGTCATCCATAGTTCATGCCAGAGGATGGGTAACAGGAGTCTCAATCCAAGAAAGAACATGGACTGTGGTCTAACTTACGGACCTTAGTTTTGTCTGTGGGTCGAGACTTAGTCAATTTTTTTAGTTGTGTTTTGGGAGGGGCTGCATATGTCAACTACGGACCTACAATACGGGCTGTATATTAGACTATGGACCGTAGATTGTACCTGCAATTTCTGAAAAACTACAATCTCGTCTGTTTTAGATACGGGGCCTTACATGTTTCTCTATAAGCTATCACGCCTCGAGCTATCCCCGAGAATAGGACACTGGACCTAGGATCACAAGTGAAAAAAATGGGGAATACCCATATACTAAAATTGAGATATCTGAAAACTGATGAGTTTAATACAAAGAAGATATTAACTCCATTATAGTTTGAAACTAACTATGTCCTGAAAATAGCCTCTAACTAACTCTATCTACAAACTAAAACTAAAGGACTAAAAATACCGAAAACAAACTCATGACCATTGTCCTCGGAGAATGAGGATTGACCACTAATTCTACTAAACTACAGATCTAAAATCGATCTAAGAGTGATCAGGATGCTGAGAAGTTGAACCTACATCACGAGAAGATTTACTGCACATATGCGTCAGTACTTGAAAGGTACTGATCATGTAGGATAGAGTAGAGTTGAAATAATACAAAATTGAACAGCCCAAAAGGAAGTATAATATTTTGAACATCATATACTGAATGCTGAGCTAACTCGATGCAATGACCAAATTTATAACATGCTTAGACTGAATACTAACCGAACTGTAAATATGGTCAATTCAATAGAGTTTGACTGAACTATGGAGCTACTAATAACCGATAATAAAATCATATGAGCTAAATCTGTTGTTTGATGTAGAGAAAAGACATAAAGTCACTACTGAAGTTGTCCTGAATTTTTAAAAGGACACCTTAACTTTGCAACCTATTATCCCACTAAACAATTTTGAATAGATATAATTACATTATTTTTCGTCCATCTAACAAGAGTTGTACACTCTCTCAAAGAGAGTGAGCACCCTAAAATAACTAATATAGTTTTATTTTTACAACTATTTTATTATAAAGTATATTTTCTAATTATTTTAATTATTTTACCTTTTTTTTCCTTTTTATTTTTCTCTTTCTTTCTTCTTTCTTTTCAAAAATTTTATTTTCATCTCCATCCATTGAAACATCATGCATTCATTGTCATTTTTATCACAACTTCACATTTTTTTATTACTATTAGTTTTACTCTTCTTTTATTTTTTAAATTTTATCTAACTATTTTCTTATATTTCGACCAATTCGATAAACTCATTAGATTGGAAGATGAGGAAGTTTCATTAATTCATTTTATTCGATGTCCAATTCGTTCTTTCAATTTTTTGAGAAATTAATGATTATTTTAAAATTATATTTCTAATTTTGAATGTATATGAAAATGAGTAGTTGATATATCTTTAAAATTTTAAATTTTCCTTATAAAAATAATTAGTTTTGTTTATCATGATTCAATAAAGTCTAAACAATAGTCATGAATTTTATAGGAATAATGAACGGAGAGAGAACAAAAAAGAAAAGAAAAAAAAATGAAAGTGAGTTTTTCAATTTGCATGGGGGGTTGGAGGATGAATAAAAAAAAGAAATGACTGGAATAAAGTGGGAGGTGGAAAAATTTAAGATCCCATCAAAATTAAAATTCAAAGTATAGAGGGGATATAGATAGAAATAATGAAAGAAAGAGATAAAGGGAAAATTTTAATTGAAAAAATATAATTTTAATTAACACGTGTCATGTAATGATTGGAGTGTGAACTCACTTACTTGTTAAATTTTGGGGCTGATCGAAAAATGATATAATAACATGGTTAAAAATTATTTAGTGGGATAATAGGACAGTCGCAAAGTTATGGTGTCTTTATTAAAATCCAAAACAACTTCAATGGTGACTTTATATATTTTCTCTTTAATGTCTACGCCCCATCGAAAGGACCCAATATACCCTGCTAGAGGTATAAAAGCACGCTGGCATGACCAATAAACTGATGCCCATATAGGGGATTTACAACCTACTTGGCTAGTAGTTTTGGGACTATTTGTGTACCGCCTCAACTAATTAAACTAATATTGATGCATTAATAAATGATGCATGTATAACTGAAATGTATGACTTAACAATTAATTCTAGAACCAAAGAAGTACATAGCTAGGGTTTTAGAATTTACGCAAAAAATTGAATAACAACATGGTAATCTGATTTGGATTATTTAATTAGATAAAGAACCAAACAATTCTAATAGGAAAAAGGATAAATATACCCCCGAATTATCGTAAATAAAATGCAGATACCCTTCGTCATACTTTAGGGACATTGATGCCCCTACCGTCCAAAAACTAGAGCATATATGCCCTTCATTTTAACGGATGATTAAATAGGGACACGTGGCACAATCTTATCCATCGATCCTATGACAGGTCGATGGATAAGATTATGACATGTGTATGTCCGTTAGTATAAAGGGTATATATGTTTTAGGCTTTGGATAGAAGGGGCACTAATGACCCAAAAGTATGACGGAGGGTATCCACATACCATTTACGATAGTTCGGGGGTATATTTGTCCCTTTTCCCATTCTAATATTCAAGAAACACTAAGTCTAGTCAGAGTAAGAGAATGAAAAAACTTACTTAAAACTAGGGACCTAATGGGTGAAAGGAACCCACTAGTGAAATTCCACATACCTGTTGATGAATTCCACGGAAAGATCTTTTGATTTCGAGGCTGGTATTGATTAAAACTTGTTGCATATTTGAACTAGGGTTCTTGACCCTTTTTCTCTTCTCTTGCTTCTAATTTTGTATGTTTTGATTAATGATTTGACTTAGCTAAGTTCTAGTAACATTTCTAGACTTAAACTAAATAAAGCTTTATGATATATGGTCTAAACGACATTCCTTAGGAGTCCAAATAAATAGGAAAAGATAAAAAGACCCCTAAATTAACTGTTGTCGGAGTCATTGACGGAGTTGAGTGACTAATCGTAAGTCAAATGACGGTCCGTGCTGGTCGACCGTCATTTGACAATGAGGATTGAAAGCCCCATCAACGGAGTCGACTGACGGACCATAAGTTGATTGACAGTCCGTATTGGTAGACCGTCGTTCGCGAGTGAATACTCAAAGTTGACTGGCCGATCGACGGATTCAACTGACGGACAGTAAATAGACTGACTGTTCGTAGTTGGCTTTGTCGCTAGCACCTTCAACTTTTGAAAATCTGCATTTTTGATGTGTTTTGGAAATTGGGTGTTACACAAGTTGTCTTCATCATTTGTTATCAAAGTTGTGTTTAAAAGAGAGAAAGAGATGCCACACATCTATTGCAATGACTGATTAACAAGCCATAGGTGGAGTTAAGAAAGTCAACCATCAAAATTACAAAGACAGGGATAGACATGTATGACTTCCTAAAATGAAGGCAGATTTTTTTGGGTAGGTCGTCAATTGGAAGTGAAAGCACACAAGGGGCGGAGACCAAATGGCACATTGAGAAAATGGTAGATTAAAGAAGGAAAAACATTATTTGCCCTCAAGACCACCATCAAGAAGACGTCTTAGAACATATTCAAGATGCTGGAAAAGCAAAGGAAGCTTGGGACATGTTGGCTGCACTCTTTTCAAAGAAGAACGAGACACGACTACAATTGTCACGACCAAAAACGGACGTGATGGCACTCGTCTCATCCTACCAAGACAAGTCAGCCTAACCCGATAATTTCGATAAAATGCAGAAATAAAACCAAAGTCTGATAACGATTACTAACACAGAAATAATTCAACTTAATTCAATTCCCAAGACCTGGTAGTCACGTGCACAAGACCTCTAATGTAAATACAGAATTGGAAATAAAAAATATGAGTCTACATGAAGTTGTCTGTAAAAAAATAAAAAAAAACAAAGTCAGAAACTGGAGTAAGAAAGTTCGCTGAGCTGAAAACACGCTAACCTCAGAGATCTCCACAGATGCCTCGTAAACGAAGAGAATGGAAGGTCCATCCACCAAAACTCGGGCTCGTACCTACAAAATTTGTAGAACAAGGGTGAGTACCAAACCACTCGGTACCCAACAACCAACCGCTAAACACAATTTAAGGGAATAAAAATATGGTACTCCCTCCACAACACCCATCTTGATACTCCACACATACAACTATTCACAAATTACCAGACACAACCACTAACCACACTCTTTAGTTTACATATTCCCAAAACCACTTCAATATTCGCCAGTCCAATTTTCACAGGAAACCTACAAATCGCAAACCACGTTTTTCAAGTTATCAATAAATCAAAAATGAGTAATGCCATTAGTCAGTGTAAACAGTAATGCATCTTTCCCTAACGATACCACCCGATGTCTCTCAGATCTGGAACCCATAGAGGACATAACTGTCCAGCATCTGTTCGCGGCGCACCGACAACACGCCCTATATATAGAACCATCTCACGCAACGGCGCGCGAATACTTCCCTCGAAATATAATCATCCATCCGCGGCGTCGATACTACCCCCAATGGTAACAGGTCCTCTGACCACAAGCCATGTCTTAGATACATGCAAAGACATGCTACATGAAAATGAGGAGATAACCATTTTGATAGAGACAGAACAATTACACAAGGAATATCAACACCCCAAACATAAGAAACTAAGTCTCCAAGTCTTCTTCGCAACACCACCAAAGGAACACAAATAATTTATACGCTTTAATAAGTGTTTAGAATCCACTTGCCTTAGCACTCGATAATAACTCTAGAACTTGAGCCTTCCTTTTTTCGTTGAACTTCTTGAACCAATACATCTATTCAATCTATATTCACCATAAAATTCGTAACTAAAAACATTAAACATTATTAGTGTTTAACCTTGAACTTAAATTCACCCAAATGTATAATCAATTCATAATTCTTGAATATCAACTACGATTTCATCTATCATATTTTCCCAAGTCTAAAGGTTAATCCCCTTTTTTTTTTTTTCCAATACCACTTCAATAAGGTCACATACGATTATAATAACAATACACAAGATTATTTTTCTATCGGAGTGTAGCAAAACTTGAATTATACTATGACCAATAGCCAGGATATTTCTATAAATTTAACTATTCGATACTTACCCATCTAGTCAAACGCTATTAGTAGAGGTCACTATCCTGCTACATTCCACCTTTGCAAAAGTAAAAATACATTTACATATATTTTCTTTTCAAATAACTTCCAACAACCAATTCAATAGATTTTATTTTATCGACTTGGTAATAGCCAATAGATAAGTTTCCTCGTAAATTATTGTGGGTGTCAATGCAACCATATACTCCTACTCCACTTACAATTTTTATATTTGCAATTATATTGTGCCTATCAATAAACCATTTTATACAATAACAAAATTTTTATTTACATTCAACATACCCTAACCACAGCTTAAACATAACATATCTCAACCATTATATAATTTATTAATTAATTACTACTCAATCTCTTTTAAACCTGCCAACCAAATTGTTTTTTCTTTAAACTCGAGCAAAAATTTTTTCCTCAATACCGTGTCTACATCTTTCCTAATAATAATAATAATATAATAATATTAATAATAGTAATATTGTTTCTTGTATTGTACTTCTTCCAAAAATTTCCAGAATTATGCACAATATCATATGAATTATCACTGCCAAATTCCCTTTATCATACTATTACTATACTAACCTAATAATAACACGGTTAATTCTCTTAGGAAGAATTCAATAAAATACTCAAATATACCTTAGGAATTACACTGAATCTGACAACTTTTCAATTGAAAATATCCATTAACCTTACCTTTTTGTTCACTGCATTAATGCCTTTTGTCTTTCTCCGTTTTCACTATTCCCACAATAACTTTAATTTGTCTAAAAAGATAAAATAAAATATGCAGACCATCCAACATATATATTAATCATATTGAAAGGAAGAAAAGTTCGATTACTTTACCTGATTCACAAAGTTTTCTTTTGTTCTTGTTTTTCCCTGCAGTCAGTCCTCTCGTTCTCTCAAGGCCACACGTTCTCCTCTTTACCCTTTTCATTATGTCTGTCTCATTATTTAACTTTAATATTTAATTCACTTTAACCATGGTGTATAAGTATTTATTAAATATTACTTTAGTAACTTTACGATTGAGTTAATTAATTCCAGTTCACTACGATTCAAATTTTTCAAAAAATGACCTTCGAGGTCATTACAACAACTTTTAGAAAGTGAGTTATTGTAGATAGCTCAAAATGATATGAGCTTTGCACAATACATTCACAAAGTGAAGTGATATGACGTGAAATTTTAAAAGTGCAACAAACAGCTACAACTGGGGAAACAAGGATAAAAAGAATAATCATTCATGGTTTGTGTTGTGCGAAATTCGAGATAATACGAGAAAATATAAACTCGAAAAACAGACATAGATTACGTGTTCACCAATAATTGGCTACGTCCACGGGGAAGGAGGAGCATTTTATTATAGAGAGGTAAAACAGAATTAACAAAATAGGTTTGCCATAGAGCCGTTATATATGTGCCTAAGATACGGGCCCTAACAGCTTGGGCCCAACATACACAAATTGACACAAGCTTGTTACTACTGAAGTAACAGGGATGGAAATTTCAACCATCACTATAAGTGAGAAATGGAGCTAGCAAGAAGCCATGGCTAAGCAAATGGGCGGAGTTTTATAAAAAAGTGAGGAGGAAGCACTATATATCAACAAAAGCAGGGGGAACTCAAGTAGTACAATGTAGCTGTGACGAAAAGAAGTGACGATAAGGAAAAAAATCATCAAGGAGAGGAGAATCATCATCCAATGAGAGCTTCAAAGAACTATTGGGGCAAAAACAAGAGGTTTTAAGAGATGTGTCATCACTACAGAAAGATGGGACATAAAGCCAAGGTTTGCTGGTTCAATAAAAAGGTTCTTGAGAGCAATGCTGCAGCCACTTCTATTCAAAGGAAAAAGAATGAAGATGATTGGGAGGCTGAAGCATTTTTTACTGTAGAACAAAAGGAGTTAGCTCTTAGAGTAACAACCTGTAAACAAATTGATTATGAGATTGACTGGATTGTTCACTTAGGGTGATGAAACAATATGAATGGAGACAAGGAGAAGATGCAAAATCTAATCAAGTACAAGGAAAATTGTGAGGTGGTGAAAACCGATGATACAAAATTATCGATAATTCATATCGGAAAGGCTGTAGTGTCACCAAATAGTAATGTTGATATGATGTTTCTTCAAAATGTTTATAATGTCCAAGGAATGAAGAAAAATCTTCTTTCGGTAGGACAACTAACATCTACGGGTCATTTTATTCTATTTGGTTCGCAAGATGTAAATATATATCAAGATCTTAAGATTAAAAAAAGCCACTAAATAAGGGACAAAGATTGAATTCCGTTTATGTTATGTTGACAGAAACCACATATATATGGTAAAGCACATCAATTTTCGTACGAGGATTTAAAATATAAGGCCAAGGAACCATTCGAATTAATTCACTCTGATGTATTTGGACCTCTCAAGCAACTCTCTGTTGGTGGGATGAAATATATGTTAACCTTCATTGATGATTTTTCCAGGTATGTATGGATTTATTTTCTGAAGGAAAAGTCTTATACATTTTTTTAAAATTCAAAAAATTTATAAAGGTTGTTGAAACAGAAGTTGGCAAGAAAATTCTTTGCCTGCGAACTGCCAATGCATATGAATTCTCTAAATTCCTTCTGAAGTATCAAATATGTCGTCAACTGACATTTACAAATACTCCAAATGGTGTAGGAGAACGAAAGAACACACACCTAGAAAAAAACTGTCGAAGCTTGCTTCACGCAAATAATGTTTCGGGACAATTTTTGGTGGAAGATATGAAAATTGTAGCTTTTGTGATCAATAGAATTTCTCAACAAAGGTTAAGTTTTCTTTCACCTTTTGAGAATTTATGGTATATGAAACCGTTCGTTAGCTATTTTCATGTTTTCAGATGTGTATGCTATGTATTTTTACCTAACCATTTACGTAGCCATATGGACAAAAAGTTTATTAGGTGTATCTTTGTTGCATATGACAGTCAACGAAAAGGGTGGCTTTTTTTTACCCAAGCAGGGGAAAGTGTTACACTTTTCGGAATGTGATATTTGATGAAGCTTCTTCATGGTTGCCTTCAATGAAGGAGATCCTGTCAGATTCAAATGTTCTCAAAGATGTGTTGGACATGTCTCATGTCCAGCTGAGTTTAGATGAAGCTGAAGATGAAGCTAACAAAGATATTGCTGAAAAAGGCGTGGCTCAAAATTCTTGGCAAATTGGTGTATATCAACATCAAAGTGAAGCAGACGAGCTAAGTGGAACAAACACCCCCCCCCCCCGTCTCTTCGAAGGTCATCAAGAAACAAAAAGCTTAATCCAAAGTATGCCAATGCTGCCATAGTAGAAGAAAAAGATGAAACAGAACAAGAGAATTTTGAGGAAGCATTCCATAATCCGACGTGGATTAAATCTACAAGATGAGACTTTATGGCGAATAGAACTAATCAACTTGGAAGCTCGTGGTAAGCTAAGAATCTCAAACCTATTTCTTGCAAATAGATTTACAAGATACAGCTACAACCTATGGGTCATTGCAAGGAACAAAGTCAGCTTGCAAGCCCGGGCTTTTCTCAACAATATGGACTAGATTATGATGAAACATTTATTCCAATGGCTAAGATTACTACAGTCCCGATCATACTTGCACTTGCTGCCAGTAAGAATTGGAACCTATAACAGATGGACATAAATAATGTGTTTCTGCATGGAGAGTTGGAACGAGAGATCTACATGTGTCACCTAATGGGATATCAGAGTCACGCTCATGCCAAGTATGTATGTAAGATTCGAAAAGCGCTATATGGGTTAAAGAAAGCACCAAGGGCATGGTATGGTAAGATTTCTGCATTCTTACTACTCATAGTTTGTTAGTCTTAGCAAGCACCCGCAAGTTCAGCTGTTGTCTTTTGGGAAAGAAACTAGCCATTGTTTCTAGTATATGTGGAGATCTAATTCTAATAAAGATTGTGGGAATAAAAATCTCATCATAGTTTTGCTTCCAGATAAGGAAACTTGAACGCCTCAAACCATTTTTCTTGGCTTTGAGGTTGATTGTAATGAAGATGAAATGCTAAGATTTGATCACATGAAGAAAAAGACATAGCATATGCTACAATGTATCGACAATTTGTAGGTAATATGATTTATTTAAATCAGACTTGACCTGAAATTTCTTTTTCAGTTGGTGTGATGAGTCGCTACATGCATAATCCAAAGAAGCACCCTATGGAGGTTTTTCCACAAATACTAAGATATGTGAAAAGTAAAATGATTATGGTCTTTTGTACAAGAAAGGTGAAGAATGCAAGTTTGTCAAGATTTTGTGACTCTTACTATGGAGGGGATCACCCAAGGTTCAAAAACTAGCTATGTGTTTAATCTCGGAGATGGAGTGATTTCGTGGTGCAGCAAATGGCAACAAACTGTGTCGGTGTCAACAACAGAAGCAAAGTATAGGGCATCACTAGTTACAGCACAAGAAATTATGTGGCTTATGCAATTGATTAAGGATTTACACAAACCAGTTGGCTATTCGGCTACCTTGTCCAATGATAATCAGTCAGCAATTTGCTTGGCAGAAAATCTTGTTTTTCATGATAGGAAGAAAAACGTGAAAATACATTACCACTTCATCAGGGAAAAAATGTTGCAAAATGGAGATTGATTTGCAGCATATTAAAACTGAGCAACAAATTACAGACGTGTTCACGAAAGGCTTAAGTTTTCATAAATTTGAAAGTTTATGTCAATAACTAGGCATGGTTAAGACCGAAGATGCTCTCGAAAGGGGTGTTAAAAGTTGTACAACATCAGCAACTATTATTTAGTTTGACTAAGTCTGCAATAGATCTATATTTTAGGTTTCAGTTGGTAGTTGTTTTCTTTTCACTCTTGATAGTTGTCCTGTTGTGTAGTATTACAGAATTGTATTCCTAATGTTTAGGTGAGTTCATTTAGTCGATTACATTCATCGTTTAGTGGGAATATGATTTAATAACATGTAAACATATATAAGGCTACAAAGTCAATTGAATAATATCATCTAGTAAAAATCTCTGCAACAGAACTTGGTTATCTTTTATTCTTCCTGTTATTTCCTTTTCGTCAACTATTGGTTTCTTTATCGAGTTGTCTTCATCACTCTCTACCAATTTATGGTGCACTTTTTGTTCTTGGGGAGTCTTAAAGTTTAAGTTTAATCGGGAATTTGCACATGAAATCTTCAAAATGTTTTAATGAAATTGATATATTTATAACTAAAAAGGGTCATATTTTCGCTTGTACACTTGGAAAAGGGTCATTTTACCCTCCGTTATACTTTTTTGATATACTAGTTCTCGAACACGTGCAACACACGTGTATTTCATACCATTTTAAATTACACAAACACATAGTCAACTATGAAACTGCGTGCTTCAAACATAGTCCATGTCCACATATCAAAGTTCAAATATGCAAAGGCATAACTTATATCAATTTGAGTTTTATTGCAACATAAACTTTTCATAAATAGATATTATTCTAAAAGAAGTGAATATGCTGCTAGATTAGCAATAATACAATAAGTGTGGTCTATATTTGTAGCTAAACCAATTATGTTGGCACATATTTACGTGAAGTAGACTCTTTTTGGAGGAAAAATCTAACCGGAGAAAGAAAATGAAATAATTGGACAAACCCACTTTACGATACACGTTATAGAGTATTTAACGAATGTGAAAAATTGATCTAATAAATAAATCATTGAGAATAAAAACTATTACCATACTAGTACCAGACCAAGAATTATATATATATATATATATATATACACTATATTAAAGAGGGAACCAAAAAATTTGAAAGTTGAATGACGATTTTCCCTTTTATTGTAATTTAAAATGTTAAAAAGATTTTTCACAGTAATTTAAATATTTAATTATATTTTTTAAAATAATGTTAATGACTTTTGCACTTCTTTGAATAATTTTTAATAAATATTCTCATTTACTTTTACGTTCTGAAATTATTTAACCTATTATTTTTTTCATGTAATATCTATATATATATATTATTAATATAATATATATATATATATCTATATATAATATATATAATAATATATAATATATATATATATATATCTTAATCATAATGAGAAGAATGAAAAAATTTGAGAGTCCATTTAATGACAATAGAGTATGAAAACCTGCTCATATAGGCTCTTAATAATGCCATCTTCAAATAAGACCTTTGGCTTTCTAAAAAAATTAAATTAAATTAATCCCTCATAAACTACTACTACATTAACTAAATTTATGTCAGCTAACCTCTTTTTCTATAATATGGAGAATTCAAAAGGTCAATAAGTAATTAAAATTGAAAAAGAAATACCAAACAAAAAAGTATACAAGGGAGAAAGGATTTACATCTGAATATTTTTTAGCAATTTTTATGTAATCTACTCATTGTTGTTTTCTTCTTTGTCAGGAAAAAAACAGTAAAGGAAGCATGTACAACAGTTAGAAGTTTGAATAAGAATTGTGCGCGATAAGTTCCTTGTTAGAGCGAAATACATTCATACAATATTGATTGATAAATGAGGTCCGACAATTTATGTGAACTATCTATTAATTGTAGTCCGGTACTATATTGGTAAATAGTATCTTTATTTTTACAAATTCTTGTACTTTAGTTTCTTAGTTTTTGTATGTTAAAATTACCCGTCATTAATAAATTCGTAAACATTATAAACAGAGTGTTCCTACTTTAGTTATGCAAAGAGAATATTGATGTCTCTTTCATTATCTTATTAATTAGAAGGTATATGTTATTTTTTTGGAGAAGTGTCTAAAGCTTCAATAGAATGATTTGCAAAGTTATGTTGGAACTTTTAAGATCATGGCTATTTATTATCTATTCGAAATAACACAATTGTGTCTATCATTTTATTATTTTCGTAAAAAAATGCCTTTTGTCTCAAAACTGAGCAATCAAAAGAAATCACATCATATTTTGTATCATAAACGAAACATAGAACGTTCAAACATAAAAGATCATTCTAGAATTCTTATTAACCTTTCTCCTCCAGAATAGCTGGTCACTTCACCATTTGGAGAAACCATTAACAGTGCAATATTTGTGTCACATAAAAGCCCCAACTCATTTGACTTCTTAACAATGCTATCCTTGCACTTTGAGTAGAACTGTTGACGGGATACTGGATCCTCAATTTTTTTCATCACAATCTTATTGCAACCCATGAAATTAAATGATGCAAACTAGAATTGGAAGTTAGATGCAATGTTGTTCTTCAATGAAATGAGAAATATATAGATCAACACAAAAGAAAAGGAAAAAGTTATCTGAAAGAATTTAATGAAATAACATGTTAGTCTTAAGTTAAAACAGTTAATATGTTACAATCTAATAGACAATCAAATATTTATTTTAGAAGAAACGACTATCTACATTGCATAAAATTGATTAACAAAAATTTGTGGGAGGTTACTTGTTGAGAGGAAAATAAAAATGACTCCTAAGTTCCTTCTTACACATAAATGATGTTAGACAAAGTCCTATTTACTACTTTCCCTAGCATTTTAATGGCAATATGATATAATTTTAGTCTATAGAAGAATTAATATTTTGATATCTTAAGATAAGTACAAGGTGCATGGGTAATTTGCTAAAAGAATGAAAAAAGTCTCACGTTAGTGATTAATTAGATGGGTGGACTCCTTATAAGACTTGATCAATCCTCCTCCGTTTGATCTAGTTTTTGGGGTGTGAGTTAGGCCTAACGCATAATTTCACACAAATCACCTTTAATAGAATTAAAATTATACTCCCTCTGTACCAATTTATGTGTCACTTTTTGTTTTTCGAGAGTCAAGTAGTTTAAGTTTGACAAAAAATTTGTGCATGAAATCTTCAATTTTTTTAATGAAATTTATATATTTATAAACCATGTAAAGAGTACTATAAATCACAATAATTGTAAATTTTAAATAGTTAAAAGATAAATTAAAAATTGTAGTGTCAAAGATAGATTTTTTTGAATCTCGAACTCTTAAAAGTGTTACATAAATTGAGACAGAGGGAGTATATTTGTAAAATAAAATTTATGTCAATATGGAGTAAAACTATTTCTTTTAGTATGATTATAGCGTTGCACAATAAGAAAACTAAAATATGTGGGTCAAAGTCAGATTCAAGATGTTAAATTCATAGGTTCTAAATTTTAAAATCGATTGAGGCCAGCATATTTTTATTGTTAGGTGAGTTTTTGACACAAATATAAAGTTTGAATCAATCCTACTGAGGTACAACTGAATCGATAACTTACAGTGTAGATTTTCCTAACTAATGATGAAACATGATACTTAATAATGATGAAACATGATACTTAATAATGATAAAACTAAAAATAGTATGAGAAAAAAAATAGGTCATATTATTTGGCTCTGTGACATCCTCCTCTCTTGTTTATCAACTTTACCCTTGACCTAACAATAAAATATGTGATCACAACTTATAATTTTTTTTCTTAAGTTTATATACTAATATTTTTAAATAGTAGATAAATTTGCGAGGACTAGTGACACATGGTTAGAGATTCTTGGTATATTTCTCAATTGCTATTAGCAAAACCCTTTTTGTATAGGGTTCAAACTCGAATCTGCCTCAACTAATCACATGTCGTGCTCCGACAATATGACATACAAACAGAGGGAAGGAAATTAATACCTTGAGTATTTATATACCTATTTCAAAATTCGCTTCTTAAAAACTTTGATATGGACCACCGTTGATGAAAATTATCGCTCATATGAATGGTGTTTGAAACTTATACTTAAATAAAAAAAAGTTAAGATTATTGATTGTGAAAAAAATGAACTGAGGGAAAAGTCATAAACCAAGTCTAGCTAACATCAACCGCTACAAACTCACTTCTCAAGATGCCATCATTTATCATCATTGCATGAATAATGCTACGTTCACTCCCTTCGTAAAACAATTGTATTTTGAATTGAAGTAATGCAAACTCGTTATCCCACTATATCATATATGGTTGTTGGGGAAAGAAACGGTACTGTTTTTCAAAAATTAAACATTTTTTGGAACAGTTTATGTGTGTGAAGTATGAAGAACATCATATAAGCCAAAAAAGGTCAACTTTCAAAAACTTCACACTCATACCTAATCTGTCGTGGCGGGACACTCAAAGACAATTTGATATCTGTTAAAATAAAGCTATGCTAAGGCCCCCTTGTTTGAGCCAAACGGAAGGATCATTTGTATTGGAAAAACTCCACTTCTTGGTAATATCTCAACAATTGATCTACCTGAAAACATGAATTTTTGTCATGTTCAAGGAAAGTTTATACGTATTTTATGTGTTCTTTTCGAGATTAAATGTAAAAAATCAGAACTCTTTCACTATTCGATACACATTCGTACTACTTCACGTGTCGAATTGCCTTGTATACTTTCCAAGGCTCAAAGAGCTCCCATCAATTTCCTTTATCACCAACAAGTTTCTTGTTTTTTCCTTTTTTTCTCTTTCCCGCATTCATCTTACTCGATACATTAAATTTTTCTTGATACTTCAAAAGGCTTCAAAGAGTTCCCATTACTTTCTATTATCATCAATAAGATTTAACTATGCTTTGATTTTCTCTTTCCTGCATTTGTCCTACTCCACACATTAAATTTCCCCCAATACTTTTGATCGTAAAGAAGAATCTAGAAATTAGGTAGAAAAATATCTAAGGAGGAAGAAGATTCTTTCAATGATTAAACGTACTGATTATGACTTCTGTTAGTAACTAATCTTCCTGTAACTAACAAAGCAGAGAGGATTAGTTATAAAACAACTCATGAAATGAAAAGGCTGGTTGAAGCCATTCCAATGCTTTGGTAAACTTAGCATTCAATTGCTCACAAGCACAATTGATTATAACAGGAATAGTAATGGAGTTGAAAATAAAAGATTTGGTGGTGGCCAAATGGTATAAGATTTGCAAACCTATGACTTTTGCCCTATACTTTAACTATGTCATTAGTGACATAGAAATGGTTGCTCCTCTTTGCCCGTGGTTTTTTCCCTTATTTAGAAGAGTTTCCACGTAAAATTCTTTGTGTCATTATTTTCCAATTTTATTTCCATTACTTTTAACATATCACCTATTGTTTTTGTTCATCCGCATTTATAGTGGTGGTAAATACTGAGTTTTGTAAAAATTCTTAAAATAAAGTAGATCTTATTTTTGCTTTTTAAATGCATAATTAACACCAGGATCAAGAAACCATTCTACTTGTGTTGGCTTCCATTGTTTTCCCAAAAAAATATAGTTATAGCCAACCAAATCAAAAGTAAATCTTTCTGATTGGAAGTCAGAATGTGTTGCAAACAGCAGAGCAGACTCAGATAAAACCTTGTCTCTAATACGACGTTTGTTGGGAAACGCGGAACGAGCACCAAAAATTATATTGGTAAAGTGATTGGAAATAAAAATGGGAAATAACGACACCAAGACTTATTATGTGGAAAACCCTTCAAATAAGGGAAAAACCACGGGGCCAAGAGTAACAAATGATATTACTATAGTAAGGAATTTTACACTGTGTTGTAGTCATGAAACAATATTCAAAGTGAATACTACACACTCAAAATGGAACGACACGCTCTTTTGGTTTCCGTCTTACTAAAATATAGCTCTGCTCACACTCTATTTTTTCTTCAAAGATAATTTTATTGATAGTCTATTGAAGACCTCACTTTGCCTAAAATGGGTTTTCTCTTATTGGGTTGTTTTTACCAATGAGCAAGAATTCTCTATTTGTTGAAGGATAAAAAACCATTCTATGTCACTAATGACATATGTAAATATAGCAAAAGTCAAAGATGCGATTACAAGTTCTTACCAACTTGCCAACACCAAATGCTTTCATTTCAACTCCAATTACTATTCCTTTTTAACAATTGCTTGTACCAATTGAATAGCTAAAGTTGACTAAAAATGGGATGGATTCAACAGACAAGTGATCATAGCTTCTGTAATTACACAGTGGATACTTTACATCCTTAGTTATATTTTGTGAGATAACGTCCCTCACCCATGTAGGAGTTTGTGTATTTCTGCGAGACATCTTGGTAGGCCCTGGTACTGCAAACTCAACTACATGATCAACTTTAGTTGTAACTATATGAGGAACTACATTCTCAATTGCCTGATTAAAGTTATTAGTTCCTTCTAGTTTTTGTTGTTCTGTTACTTCCTGCTCTTGCTGCTCTATAAGATGCATATAATATCCTCTATCATCTAACACAACAGTTTCCTCATCACAGCTTAGTGGAATAGGAGTGGACTCAGTGAAGGCTTGAGACAACTACCCTGAACCATGTACTGTGTCTTCAAATATAGGATCATAATTAGATTCAGTCTCATTTGCAAAAGGAAATGCATCTTCCTTGAAGATGACATGTCTTCTCACAAAGAAGGTCTTATTGGTCAAATAAAAAAGAACATATCCCTTCTAGAATTCTGAATATCCCATATGAAGAACTGGCCTTGATCTTGCCATCAGTTTGACATGTCTGGTGAGATTCTTAGCAAGATGAGACAGACCTGGTTGGCTTCCATATATTAACTTCTCAGAAGTAGTTTGATGACGTATCACAATACTTGGTAATTTGTTGATTAGATAAACTGCAACTAAGACATAGTGCCCCCCAAAACTTCAAAGGAATGTGTGCCTGCAATTTGAGTGCCCTAGTTACTTTAACTATATGTCTATGTTTTCTCTTAAGGGTATATGGACAAGACCTTATGAAATACAAGTAAAAATTGCATTAGCTTTGAGATATGCTCAGTTTAGATCGTTGAACCCGTTCCATAGCACCCACAATATACTCCTTATATGCATCAGCTTCTTCCACT
This sequence comes from Solanum habrochaites, assembly GCA_027704765.1. Classification (NCBI taxonomy): domain Eukaryota; kingdom Viridiplantae; phylum Streptophyta; class Magnoliopsida; order Solanales; family Solanaceae; genus Solanum; species Solanum habrochaites. The sequence goes on along the minus strand of JAKWJA010002494.1, from coordinate 29,776,907 downwards.
GTGGTGATATTCTCCACTTGTGGTTCATAAGAACTGTCAGGTCCAAGGGAACAAATCGTTATAAAAGAGCAACACTTCTTAGAATATTTAAAAATAGAGTGAATAACTCTTCAACCTTCTTTTATCCTTTGCTTCACTTGGTATTTTTTGAAGATCAGTAAGCTTTTCTTTATGAGCTTATTATAAAAATGCATTAAAAATATATCATGTTACAGAGTTTTTAGTAATAATACATATAGGCTTATAATTACTAAATGAAGGGGACCCCCTTTCTAAATATTTCGCTATCAGAGTGATATATTTTAGGTGTTTTTAAGTATACACAATCAACACTAGTGTGGAAACATCAAACCGTACCTCAACACTAAAGCACATTGTCCAATCATCAGCATCGTAAAAACACCCAACAAAAATAACAAGAATTATTCAATCATGTAAAAAAGTACCACACAACAAACAAATAAATCAACAGAAAAGAATTAGAGAAAAGTAGAGTATCATACGTAGAAATCTTTTCAATCATACAACTTTCAAATTTTGATTGAACGAGATTCTGCATCAAATGTTGTAAAATAAAGGTCATGTTAAGGTCAAATGAAACTCCAAAGATTAGTAAAAGATGAGTAAAATGTAGTACCTCTTCATCTGGATTTGGAGTGGATCTTTAGCAATAAAAAAAGCATTTGAGTTAGTCAATTGAATGAAATTGGTGAAGTATAATTCATGAATTTAACATATTAAAATAAACATACCGTCGATAAATTTCATCAGGTTGGTTCATTGACTTGATCATAATATCTTCAAAACTAAGCAATCAAAAGAAATTACATCATATTTTGTATCATAAATGAAACATAGAACATTCAAACATAAAATATCATTCTAGAAATCTCATTAACATTTCTCCGCTAGAATAGCTGGTCACTTCACCATTTGGAGAAACCATTAACAGTGCAATATTTGACTTCTTAACAATGCTATCCTTACATTTTGAGTAGAACTGTTGACGGGATACTGGATCCTCAATTTTCTTCATCATAATCTTATTACGATCCATGAAATTAAATGATGCAAACTAGAATTGGAAGTTAGATGCAATGTCGTTCTTCAATGAACTGATAAATATATAGATCAACACAAAAGAAAAAGGAAAAGTTAGCTCAAAGAATTTAATGCAATAACATGGCAGTCTTAAATTCAAGTAGTTAATATATTACAATCTAATAGACAATCAAATAACTTTTTTTTAGAAGAAACAACTTTCTACATATGCATACATGTTACAATCTAATAGACAATCAAATAATTTTTTTAGAAGAAACAACTTTCTACATATGCATACAATCGATGAACGAAAATTTGTGGGCGGTAACTTGTTGAGAGGAAAATAATAATAACTTCTAAGCTCCTTCTTTCACATAATGATGTTAGCCAAGTCCTATTTATTACTTTCCTAGAATTTTAATGGAAATATGATATAATTTTAGTGTATAGAAGAATTTATATTTTGATATCTTAAGATAAGTACAAGGTGTATGGGCAAATTGTTAAAGAATGAAAAAAGTCTCACATTAGTGGTTAATGAGGTTTGTGCAATTCTCTTCCCTTTGAGCCAGATTTTGGGGTGTGAGTTAGGCCTAATACATAATTTCACACAAATCAACTTTAATAGAACTAAAATTATACTCCCTCTGTACCAATTTATGTGTCACTTTTAGTTTTCGAGAGTCAAGTAGTTTAAGTTTAACAAAAAATTTGTGCATGAAATCTTTAATTTTTTTAATGAAATTTATATATTTATAAACCATGTAAAAAGTAATATAAATCACAATAATTGTAAATTAAAAATAGTTAAAAGATATATAAAAAATTTGTTGTCAAAGATAGACTTGTTTGAATCTCGAATTCTTAAAACTGTCACATAAATTGAGACAGAGGGAGTATATTCGTGAAATAAATTTATGTCAGTACGGAGTAAAACTATTTCTTTTAGTATGATTATATCATTGCACGATACGGAAACTATAAATTCAAGATGTTAAATTCATAGGTTCTATATTTTAAAATCGATCAAGGCCAACATATTTTAATTGTTAGGTGGGTTTTTGACACAAATATAGAATTTGAATCAAACCTACTGAGGTACGACTGAATTAATAACTTACAATTTAGATTTGACTAACTAATGATGAAACATGATACATAATAATGCTACAACTAAAAATAGTATAAGAAAAGAAAATAGGTCATATCATTTTGCTGTGTGACTTCCTCCTCTTTCGTTTATCAACTTTACCCTTGACCTAACAATAAAATATGTGATCACAACTTCTAATTTTTTTGATGTTTATCTACTTATATTTTTAAATAGTAGATAAATTCACGAGGACTAGTGACACATGGTTAGAGACTCTTGGAATCTTTCTCTATATTCTATTAGCAACCTTATTTGTGATAGGGTTCAAACTCGAATCATGCACTCAACTCATATCATGTCATGCTCCGACCAATATTCCATACAAGCGGAGGAAATTCATACATTGAGTTCTATATATATACCTATTCACAATATAGCTTAAGACATTATTATGGACCCCTTTAATTGAAATTATCAACTCATACTGAATGGTGAACTTATGATTGAAATAAACAAACTTAAGATTATTGAATCTGAACTAAGAAAGCAATAAAGTCTAGCTAAACTCAGTTCTCAAGATGAAAGCATTTATCATTATTGAACGAATAATGCTACGTAACTCCATACTTGTTAAAACACTGTATTTGATGAAGACTATAGAAATATTTTTTACCCAGAATGTCTGTAAGGATTGCTTGTGAAGATACCCGGTTGCTGTTAAAATATGATTGTTTTCCCTGAAGATTGACACGTATTCTTACAAACAAAAGACCTATTGGTCAGATAAAAAAGCACATATCCCTTTTAAACTTCTGAATATATCGTATAAAGAGCTGTACTTTATGATTTCCATCATTTTGACATGGCTGGTGAGATTCTTAGTAATGCACAAGAACCCTAATTTCCTTAATCGAGAACCATACCATGCGTATGGCTTCCATAATAACTTCTCTAGAAGTAAGTTTCGATGACCTATACACTACTTGGTAATATGGTTGCATTAGATAAACTACAACTAAGACATAGTGAACCGGGGCCGGCCTCCCCCCCCCCCAAAACTTTCAATGGTGCGCAATGTGTGAATGACCAATGGATGTGCCCTAGTTCCTTCAGAGTATTGGGATGTTCTATCTATCAAACCCCATTCGATAAAGGGATATGCGAAAGACCTCTATGTATAATTCCAACTATTTGACAAATGCAGGTGCCACACAGAGTTAGCAAAATCAGTCCCATGTGAGACCTTATACCTTAACATTCTCCCTAATTGAGTCCTAACATAGTGCAATAAACAAATTAGTTAGAGAAGTACACACATCAGACTTACATTTTTAATCTTAAGTGAATACCATTGTAAGCGAAGTACTTGTTACCATAAAAAGCAGGGAGATGGTTTCATAAGCACCCAAAAATTCAACATGAATCACAATCAAAAAACAAGTACTTCTTTTTAATAATACTGAAGGAAAACCAGACCTAGCAAGATTAGAAAAAGGCCAAATGAGAAATAGAAACTTTTACACATACTTTCTTTGTTCATATCAAAGATTTTGCCACAAGAATATAGAAGATACATTAAACCTAATAGTTTGATGCCACAATCCATAGTAAGAAAGTACAATAGCCAACAACAAGGATGACTCTACTTTTTCTTTCAGTCCCATGTGATCGAACTGTCTGTTGGAGAAAAAAAATAAACCCTTTTATTCCTCTTTACGACGTACTTCACCTTTCACAGTAAGTTCCAGAAAACATAAGAATGAGGAACGAGCGTGACTGAACACCTAGTTCCTTGTATATTATACTTACGTACAATAGATAGATTATGTGTCGGACTGTAGGTAGGCAAAATATTTTGTAACAACATTGTTAGCTTCACAATAATAATTACCACAAGAGTCACTGAACTAGTGTTCAATAGAAGAGCATAAGTTGTGTCATTACCCTTACACAATAATATCCAAGTTAGAACTGCATGATGTGTTGCACTAGACTACATACCCAATATTGTATATTTAGACAATAAAGAGTTACATTACAGTAGTTAAATCACTGAAAACCCAAACATGGCTAATTTGACTTTTGCTTAGTAGAAACATTTTGGATGAATGATCATATGGTCTTTTATGAATCGCTAACATCCTTGAAGTAGTTCGTTTGACCATTCTCAGCTAGGCTAAATGACGCTAAATACTTCTACCCATTCAGTTGCCGCATAAATAACTCCTATTACCTATTGAGACTCTCAACGCCTTTCTCCCCACTCAGAAAATTGTAACATTTGCTGTTAGAGCATAAGCAGAATGAGTTCTAGGCTACTGAAGTCTTACCATACTGACCAGACTCACTACCCTGAACCTTTCTTTTAGACTTGAAGTCAGGTGGATACCCAACAGTTTTGTAGCAGAACTCCTTGATGTGGCCTCTACACTTGTAGAAATCACAATTTGCACAGAATTCTTCTTAAACCTTTTCTCACCCCTGAGCTACTACTAGTTGTCCCTTGCGAAACAGTCTGGTTCTATCACTCTACAAAAAATGACTCACCCACGGCAGCAACCCTTTCGGAGTTGCAGGGTTTACAAGCATTTGGTTATTATACAGAAGTGCAGTCATACTCAAACATTGTTGGGACATATTCGGTAATAATATTTTCAAAATGGTACACGATTTTTTCATATGTAATTCTCTTCTTAAATCCATAACCTCCACACTATTTGGTCGTGTATTCACCTGAAGAAGTAACAAATCCGTCTCCGTTGTGACTTAAGACCTATTAGTTTGAGTAAATTCATTAATAAGATTCTATCTAGGGTTGTTCAGGACATAATTGAAGTTTAATCACCTAAATTGATCACCCACAATCAACAGGTTTTTGTAAGTTATAGAGCATCCTTAAAAAATATGGCCCTATTGCACAAGAGATGGGTACTAACTCTAGAAAGAGGGGTAAACCATCAAATGTGGTCATAAAATTTAGATTATGACAAGGCAGATGATACACATCTTGTTTCTTCTGATGATGCAAGTTTTAAGGAAGATGTCGGTTTATGAATTATTTCGGATCTCGATTTGAGATGGATTTACAACCACCGGTTATTCAATACTGATCAATAGCCAAACACAGGTATTCTTTGATCCACCAGGACAGTGAAAAAAGCGAGGACCCTTATCTCTGTACCTCGCTTTATATTCTTTTCGCACAACTGGTTTCCAAGAGCCTAATATGCTGTTTGAGGATGATCAATTTGTAGAGGAAGGCAGTATGGTTTACAATAATAGGACGTGCTAAGATTAATAAAACTCTCACATATAAAATCAAAAAAAAAAAAAAAATGATGCTCAAGCTTGATCACGATCAAGTGATAGTCATAGAATGCAGGAGGAAAAATTTTGAGGGCGATATTCATGTTCATCTCAATGCTAAAATAATCTATTCAACAGGTTTTGGAAATGGTGAAAGGATGATGAAGGAAGCCACGAACAATAACGATTTACGCATAGGGGCTGAAAAGAGTGATGTTCAAGATCAAAATATGGTGCCGCAAAATTCTGTCCATCTTTTGGCAGTGTTAGACGACTACTCTTCTACCAATCAACAAAGTTGTAATTCAGCTGATCGTGTTGAATTTGAAGAGAAACTCGTTGTGGATACAGATAAATCAAATGATGAAGAATTTGCCGAAACAAAAAATATTTGAAGAGAAACTCGTTGTGGATACAGATAAATCAAATGATGAAGAATTTGCGCAAAAAATTAACAAGATAAAAGAGAAGGGAGTTGTTGCTGAAAATTCAAGTATGAGGAAAGGTGATAAGCAAACTCTTGAGAAACTTCACGATGCTATACAGACGCCAAAATATGATGCGCAACTTGAGAATTTGGAAATTTATGGACAAAAATATAAAAGATCAAAAATAGGTGATTTACAACCTTTTGAACCTGTTGATTTGCAGGTTGAAATTTCCGATCGTGATTATAATGCAACTGGGAATCGGAACACAATTTCACAAAAAAATCAACTTCTATGTGTATTAGTTCCTCAACAAGTCAAAGTAATCGTGAAGGATCTAAGATTAGTGAAGAAAGTGAGGCTGCCATGTCGCTCAAACCCAATTCAACGATCAAGTCACCCATGGCCACATCGAATACCTCAGCTCATGAGTTCTCGAAAGAAAAGCAAAGGGAGATGAGTACTCCTTGGTGGGATGATATGGTCGATGAAGAAGAGCATGTTTCACCTCCTCTTTTGAATAGAAAACTAAGTCCATAAGCTTTGGAATTTGTACCTAAAAGTATAGTTGCAAAGAAGGAGGAACAAAAGGCCGTAACATCAGAATTTAGTCCAACTAGGGTTATGACCGTGATTTGGGCAATGACCCTTTTGATGAGGATGAGGAAGAAAATATGTTGGATATATGCTTTGACAAAGTGGCTAGGTATGGATATATCTCACCTCGGCATCAAAAAAGTGGAAGCAATAAAAATAAAAAGAAGACAGGAGTGTTTGTTCCAAGGCACCTACCAATGCGACTGGCAAAGCAGAACCCTATGATAGTGTCAATGACTTCAACAAGATCCACTACATCAAAGAAGAAATGATGAACTATCAAGTTTTATTGGATGGATTTGAAGAATAAGACAAGATGAAAATACTTTAGGTCACTTTAGATGGACTATCTATCATTTTTAATTCACACATTTGTAAAAATAAATTTGAGGTTGATAACTCACTTTCTTCTTGGATTTTATATTTGTGAATTTGTCAAGTATTCTCATTTATAATATCATCATAGAGCGTATTTCAAATTCTTGATAATAATAAAATATCTAGTTCTCTGGAGCTCTTTTTTTTCATGTTTGTTAATTAGTAAAGGTTTGTGGCCCCATTAGGATTTAAAAGGTAAGGACAATCCCACCCCTTGCATGTACTTATTTATATTGAGGATTTTTATTTTTTTATAACAACTACTAGACGCTCTGTCTAGTGGTATAAATTGAAAAACAAAAGAAAAAAAGTGGCAGGGGCGCTGATGAAAGATGGGGTGGAGGAAATGTGTGGTAGGTCTGAAAGTCCATTTTTTTTTTTTCCTTTAAAATACTTTGGTCGTCCTATCAACCACTCCAAAAAAGGGAAGGAACACTACAAAGAGCTTATAAAGAAGGTGAGGCAAAATTTCAATCTTCGAAAGGAAATATATTGTCATATGGAGGAAAAGAGGTTCTAATTACTATTGTGCTACAGAGTGTTCTATTTCATGTCTTATCAACTACAGTTCATCCTATATGTGTGATTAAGGAACTTCATAGAATTTTTGAAATAAAAATTTGGAGTAATAAAATTACAGGTAAGATAACCATGGCCTACTGGGAGAAATGTATTTACTTAAAACAGGCAGGAGGATTGGGTGTTGTAGATCCAGGTTTGATGGTTTCGAAAGAAATGTATGCAAAAATTATGTGGAGCTTCATGGACCTCAAATACTACCACCTTACGGGCTAATTTTAGGTGGAACAAATACTGTAAGAAGCATATTCCAACTTTTGCTGAATGGAAAGGTAGATCTCAACTATGGAAAAATGTGTTACACAATAGAGAGTGCATTGAAAAATTTCAGTTGTGGGAACCTAAAAAAGGGACTTCTTCTGTTTTGTATGATAATTGGACCCAACTTGGGACTCTTTACACATATCAAACTGAAGTACAAACTTGTCACTCATTGATGAACATTGATTTTTTTTCCTAAAGGAAACACGGTCGGATTATGATAGTATGCATGATCATTTGCATGATCATATTGTGAAACATATCATACATCATATGTATCTTAATAGACGAATTAATATGGACGCAAATAAAAACAAGCACCTGAAAGTTCTCAGTTAACAGTGCTGGGGAGATTTTGAGAAATAAAGTGGCGGAAAATGTGAATTTCAAGAAGATATGGGCAAAATCTTCCTGTCAAGATATCATTCTTTAGTTGGAGATTTTGGAATACTAGAGTTCCAGTAGCTGTTGCTATAGATAATTGGAACAGTCCCAACTTTGCTTATGTTGTACTGCCCCAACAAGGGAAACTATGGAAAACTTATTTTTGAAAGGTGAAATTGCATATAGAGTGTGGCGATATTTCTCTTATGCAGCGAGAATATTAGGTCCTTGGATTCAGTTAATGCAGTCTATCAAAAAATGGTGGAATATTCAATTAAATACGAGGCAAAACGTTATTTTCATGCTATTCCTAATTTGATTTTATGGTTTTTATGGAAAAGGAGAAATATTGTACTTCATGGTGGTAATTATACCACAAGTAAAGTGATTTTGGACGTAGAAATTCATGAAGTTGAGAGTCTGAATACACTTATATCCCTTCCACTTGGCCTCAACTAGTTGCTTTATTAGATGGTTTTAGTCCTGAGTTTATTTCGAAATGGGTTAAATGGTATCCTCCACCATGGGGTGGTAGAAATGTAATACAAATGGGGCTTCGAGGGATAATCCTTGACCTAGTAGTACTGCTACCTTTTGTATCACAAACCATGAAGGAGAGTTAATGTTTGCTAAGGGGTGCAGATTCCCGATTCTACGAATGTAGTTCTTGAAGCTATTGCTATTAGAAAAAGTCTTCAATGTTGTTAGGAAAACAATTTTCAAAACATTATAATTGCAACCGACTCTTTGGCTTTGGTACATATGCTAAATGGAGGGTGCGAAATACCTTGGAATGTAACAATGGATGTCTATTCCATCAACATATTAAGAAACTCTATGTCAGTAAGAGTACAAAACTCCTTAAGAGAGGGAATACTCTAGCTGATTTTTTTTCTAACTTGGTTTTTCCTTTTGCAGGTACATATGAATTTAGATCTTTTCAAGAGGTTCCAAATACAATCAAAAGAACTATACAGCTCAGAATAAAGTAGTCAAATACAACAGGGTACTCATAAATTTAACCATTTTCAGGATGTCCCAAGTGAAGGAAGCAGAATCATCAATTTAGATAAACACAACATTCATTAGTTAATATTAAGACGAACAAGTATGACCCAATCAAGTAATCTTTATTATATCAAGTCTCTGTTCCATATGAAGTTTTATATGAATCATAGATTGAGTATGCTACTAACGTACCTCAAGATGTCTCAATTAGTTTCTGGTTGTTGATATATCACGCACCTGGTGAGATATTTGAGGTGTTACATATGATATAAAATCAGGACTTAAGGGGGCCAAAATAGCACATTTAATCTATAATTATGTTAAATTTCATATACTGCTCATTCATGTATTGAAAACTACTTAATGATCATTAGAGGAGAAACAAGAACTGAACGATGAATTAAAGGTACTATTTTCTTACACAAGTGATGTGGAGTGTATCAACATAACCTCACAAAATCAATTAGTAATATTTTTGTGGATTTGGGTTGTGGTGGTGGTATTAAATGTATTTGATTCAATCCACCAAATTCAAATTGATTAAAGGAAAACTAATTTTACTCGAGATTTCTTCTACAATATCCAGATTCTAAGTTCCACAGTTCAATAAGATCATTTTTGATAGAAAATATCATTCAAGTATTTAAATAAAGAGAGTAGAAAAAGTACACCTGCGAAGATGAAGTTGAAGTTCACCTCGTGGTTGCAAAACTTTGTGCAGAAACTGGATTAGCTGAAAATGATGCTTGACCCCATCTTTGATGCCATCACCTCTATGCCTTTTCATCTTCCTCCATTTTAAGAAAATTAATGCTCATATATTGGTTTGTCTATTTAGGTTTTGACTTTTATTTTGTTCTGTTTAGTTCCAACATTGGGCTAGTTTTGGGCCTAATTATTTTTTAAATGAAAATAAATAGGCTATAAGCCTGAAACTTTTGATTAAAAAAAATCTCTTTCGAAAGAAAATACCCTCAACATACTCAAAGCCTTTTCTCTTGACTCATTTATTCTTGGTTTTAATCCTCCTCCAAAAATCATTATTGTCACCCTAACTTCAATCAATACCACTACACATTCCTCTACCACTCAATCACAATAAGAAATGTTGAGTCCAACCCAGTTTTTTGATCTTCATCATCTGTCATACACTATGAGAAGTTTTACTACACACAACTTTGCAACTGCATAAAGTCTAGTACAATACTTGACATTAAGGAAGCTAGCCCAAAAAGATGGGATAGTTCTGTACCTCCACTATCTTTTAACCACTAGAGTGGTACTAATATCATCAAAGCTTCTAATTAATATGCCCCATCCATCTTATGGAAGCTACATTTATTTTCAAGTACGCCAATGATGTTTGTTTTTGTTCCTAGAAGATCACCAAAAAGTTAGAGATCTACTTCTCAATCAACTCTAAAGTGCTTTTAGGGGGGCTTAGGTACGGAGTGTGGTTTGGATGGGATCATACTATACAAGCATAAGATGTATTTCGGGTTGTAGTACTTCACATTTGAAAAATGAACGTCAATGTACGAGGGTCATTTTATACACAGTTTTAATTAGAATTTTTGATATTCATTTATAATTTATTTTCTTGAATGAGCGCAAGACATGATTGGTTCAACAGAAAATTCCCATTACTAAGCATTGTCATCACCACAAAATTTTTATAGGGTGAAATGAACTTTTTTCTCCAAATAATATGTAATGATGAGGAATGAGCTTCAAATTTTTTTTTCCAAATAACAACCGACAACTGTCGGGGCTTATTATTATATCATAAAAAATTTAAATTAGGCCCAACAAGAGCTTTTACAGAATCAAAAAAGGAAACAATAAATAAAAAACTTAAAGAAGTAAACAAATTAATAAAAAGAAAACACTCGATTTGCAGAATTGGAAAGTTTCAGTCATTTCTTCATCTACTCTCTTCTCAACTAGAGCTTCAACAATGGTGTGTTTTGTCCAATTGTTTCGAGCCAAAGAATGTTGGTCGATTTATGGGCGTTGAGACACCCCAAATCTTGCCCGGGGTTTCTTTTCAACTTGCAAGAGTTCTATCAATCTGATGCTCAAGGATTTCCTTTACCATTCACATGTCTGAGCTCTCTTGTACTTCAACGAAGTATCTCTATCTGTTTTCTTTTTTCTTTACATTGGTATTAATATTTCTAAGTCTTAATGGGTTGAACCCCAATGGGTTTGACACCACCATTAAAGCTTAATAGTTAATACTAATATGAGACTTGTTATTTCGTTCTCTGTATGTTATGCAATCGATTGGGTGGGACTAATTTCAAACAAGAGTAATGCCTGAGTTGGTACCATGGTTCCCCAAGCCTCACAAGGCGTAAGTATCAAATTTATTGAATTTACTTCAACACATAGCTTAGCGATTTAAAAATATTACAATCTCTTGCACGAATCTGATTATAAATTCAAACGAAATTAATGTTGGTGTCTCTTTATTCCCGTGTCGATTTCTTAATTTTTGTTATTGACATTTCTTGTTTATCTAGATTGAGTAATTTTTTTCCCTCAATTGGAGTATCTTGAAAATAGTTGATCAAAAAATTTACATGCAAAAGAGAAAATTGAATTCGTAAAAAAATCAGCAAGAGCATTTTCCTCCCTAAGGGAATGCTTTACTCTTGCTGAAACACTTCTTCATAATATCCTGATGGTACTAACTTCCAATGCCACATTCAAGGGTACATCCCAGTCGACCTCAATTATATGAATCATAGCTAGTGAGTTTGTCTCAATAATAAGATTAGTAATACCATGCTCACTACAATTTGAAAGGCTTTCCCTTATAGCTCTAGCTTCTGCCACCAAGATTGTAGTATCCTTAATCTTGAAACCTTTAGCAACCACCAGATTTTATACTCAAACTTAGGCTTATATTGCTCCAATCCTGATAGAATATGAGGCCAAGAATTTTTGCTACAGTTTAATTTAAATCTTACATACATGAACTTTAAAAATGTCTTCAAATAATAACCTGTATCACAGTCTATCCATCGGAAAAAATACTCATGTATTTCTCCTTTTTCACAAAAACCACACAATGATATTAGGAATAGCATACGATCTAGGATTCCTGATGCATACCTAAAATAATTTCATATTCTGATAGCTACTTCTACATTAAGAAAAAGATGCTCAATTGTCTCTTCTATATGAATAACACAACATCTACAATCACTTGAAAACCAAGTTCTCCTACTTAAGGATGAGATTTTATCTATGCATTAAAAATGCCACAAATATCTTTCCAAACAAAGTCCTCCTCATTAAGAATGAGATTTTGAATGGAGTATTTTTATCCATAACTTTACATCTTTTAAATTTTGTCATTCTTGTTTCTCAAAAGTCCCCGAAACTAATTTTACTGTGGCTTTACCATTACTAATTTCAGTCCATCAAAATTTATCAACTTTATTACTGGATACGCAGGGTGCAAATTTTCCTGAACAGGGTAAACCCACATATTCGGCACCAAAATCTCTCTCCCCCCACTAAAATATTTTTAAAAGGGGGGGGGGGGGGGGGGGTCCCATCCTTCCTTTAAAAATTCACCAGTATCTTTCATAGGATAACAACTATGCACATATGAATCATGTATATGTAGGGGACCTAAGAGAGTTAATTATTATAGTATCTGATGTGACTTTAAATGTGCATTCCATCAGGAGTTGAGATAACTCGAAAGGCACAAACGAGCAATAGTGTTCAGTGAGTTCTGGTGTTGCATTACACACCTCACTATTTTTAAAATGGAGAGAGTAATATATGTGATTTAACTAATAGTATACTTATATATTTCACTAAACGCGAAAACGAATGTCCAACCTAATATACTAACCAATTTGAAGATATATTGTAGAAAGTGTTTTTAAGTTGTGAAATTTCGATTCTTAACCACTTACAAAATGAATAAAAAAAATAAATAGTTGTTCTCAGATCTCTAATCATATATTATTATAAGTGGGAAGTTCCTAACTTAAAAGTTGAATTACCATTTTTCCTAATTTTATTCCTAAATTAAATTAAATATTAATATAGAGATAATTTAATATTAATAATCATATTTACTACATGTATCTAGACACAATGGTTTAACTTCTAATTATATAATATAAGTAATAATTATTTATAGTATACTAATAATAAAAATAGAAGGTGTAAAGTCAAAACTTTGAAAGGACAAAAAATATTTTGATAGAAAAAGTGTTAGAAATTATTTCATAGCCAAATTGTAGAATAATTTTTTTTGAAAAAATAAAAATGATCTATCTGTCTCTATAATAATGTGATTAAATGATTAATTGTTATCCACTCTCTTTAGTTAGTAGTAAATAAAGTATTGAAGTATTAGTAAAAAACATCACCTTTGCCCTCATATCCATGCTAAGACACTAAAACTTCTGAAATTAAATCTCACCTTTTCAGTATCCAATGAATTCCTTAGCTTAGATATGTTCATGAAAAAATATCTTTTTCTTTACACGTAGCTCGTGTTGCTGTGAATTCTAGAATAGTTTCAGTTACTTTGTTTTGTTGTGTTGGCAAAGATAATATTGTTGGATCTCATTAGAATGGATATTTTTTATCGTAAATTTTATCTTTACATTAGATTTTTTTTTGTACGGGAAGAAAAAAAATCACTCCTTGTGATTCTTTTACTATATATCATATATTGTTATAATAAAAAGTCTTAAGAACGATATGAATGTTGATATTTATTCTTATCTCTTATTTTTTTGTATTCTTTACCGATACTACTAGTAAATATAATCTTCTACGAAATTATGAATTGTTACAAGTCTATGTGTATTATTGCTGAATTACTAATTTATGACATTTAGATTCATTTTCAAATTACTTTTATCTATTTATTTACATTATCTGTTCCTTACTAATATAGTTTCTTTAAGTAGCTACATATTTGTGTACTTACTAATATGGTGCGTAATGAGGTTCATTTATTTGAAAAGAAAAAACATAAACAAAATTGTTATAGGTTTTACAAGAAAAAATTAAGTTTTAACTTGTATATTACTATATTAGTAGTGGTGAAAAAAATAAGAAATGATTAGAATGTGCTAGGCCTCTCTTAGTAGTGCTTTGGAATTAAGTCTCTTATTGTAGCCATTTCATGATGCTTTGATTTAATTTCTTTGACTTTTAAGTTTGTTTCAATGTGACATATTTTCGTTATCCAGCAAATCTTTTATCTAGTGTTTATGTTATGTATGTTCTTTCGAATTTAATAGTGCTAGTTTAAATTTTATATTTAACTTAAGAAATTCATTAAATATATAATATAAACTATTAATTTATAACTTGACAACGTAAAAACACTAAATTTCAAATTTTGATTCCACTTCTATTTATTAAAATTGTTAAATTATGTTGAATATGTAATAAACATACTAACTCCGCCCCTGATTCTGGGGATCTGATTAGGATGCAATTAGAGTTAGTGATGATTTTAACTCTGTAATCCACTACTATTAGCATTAGCACACTATAAATTACGACACATAGTAAGTACAAAAAATATGTCTTGCTTGATGGTCACTGTACTAATTCGATTATTATGGATTTATTTAATTAAATGAATATAAATTAGTAAAACGAATATTTCTACTTGTCAACCTTATATAATCAGTCGGACTTTATAATAATTACATGGGACAACCGTGCAAAGACATTTCGAACTATACTATATAATATATATATCTAGTATATATTATTATCTTGCTCTAATTGAAAGATTTTGATTTAAAGATTTACAAAATTAACAAAAACTTTATAAACTATGAGGATATAAAAGTTATCAAATTAAAATAAAAACCATATCAAACAAACCGAATTATTTTCTATTTCAAAACATAATATCTATGTTTTGCTATCATATAAAAAATATTGAAGTTGCATTAACAATATGCATATGCAACAAAATTTATATTCTTGCTTGCTTGGTTGGTGCAAGTTATTCATTCTACAAATTTTTAATAAATAAACTAGTATATCATAATTCTTTGTTGAATCTGTTGGACAGATACAACTACATCTCCATAGTCATCCAATATGTTTCATCAAATCTTCCATCCCCTACTAGTTCCTACAAATTTAGAGAAACAACATTCAATATATTCCTCTGAGTTTAAATGAAGGAGTGCAGATTTCATATCAACTTGTTTGAGAATGAAGTCTGTAAGTTATTCTATAGATGTACTAATATATATACCATTCAATGACTAGTTTGATAATAAAAATTATTCGTAACAAGCCATATCCTCTGTGTTACCGAATCCATCTAGAGATCATAATGTTAATAGTCAATTTCATACAAGATGTTTGTAAAACAATTAAGTATTCCTTCA
This sequence comes from Solanum habrochaites, assembly GCA_027704765.1. Taxonomy (NCBI): domain Eukaryota; kingdom Viridiplantae; phylum Streptophyta; class Magnoliopsida; order Solanales; family Solanaceae; genus Solanum; species Solanum habrochaites. The sequence continues at coordinate 29,761,428 of JAKWJA010002494.1, read as the reverse complement.
AATATGACACAATAAGAAAATATCTTATCGCGACGTTTTCATTTCGCTTGAGACATTCCTGGTTATCCAAGGGTTTTTCCAGGTAAGAAGATTATAAAACATGATCATGCCGATCTTAATTCAACTAACAAATTGGTGCCATTTTGTGTATGTGTGTGTATTGGAGGAGGGTGAGTCAAGTATTGAGCTTTAAGTTTTTTTGGAGTCTCTTGACCTAATGAAAATAGAAGTTAAAAAATGCATGCTTGCGATAGGCTCACTTTGGATCGTTGAATCTGTTTCGTAGCACCCAGAAGATACTGCTTGTATGCATCAGTTTCTTCGACTGTATTGATATTCTCCACTTTTGGTTCATAAGAGCTGACCGATCCAAGGAAACATATCGTTATAAAAGAGGACATTTTTAGAATATCTAAAAATAGAGTGAAGAAATCTTCAACCTTATTTCTCATGTGCTTCACTTAGTGTTTGTTTGAGGTCATTGAGCTTCTCCATATGAGGCTATTATGAAAATACATTAAAAAATATCAAGTTATTAGTTTTTAGTAATGACAAATATAGGCTTATAACTACTGACCGAAGGTGATCCCCCTTCTAAATATTGCCCTATTAGAGTGATAATCCTAAGAGTTTTTAAGTATACACAATCGACACTAGTGTGGAAACATCAAGCCTTATCTTAACACTAAAGCACATTTTCCAATCATAAGCATCATAAAAATATCTAACAAAAATAACAAAAAATATTTTATCACGTAGAAAGTACAACAAAAAAAAGAAATTAATTAGAAGAAAATAACTCGAGAAACGTAAGTGTGTCATACATAGCAATATTTTCAATCATTTCTCATTTAGATTTTTCTTGCGCGAGAATCTTCATCAAATGCTACAAAATAAAAGTCAAGGTCAGATGAAACTCCAAACATCAATAAAAGATGTGCAAAATTTAGTACCTCTTCATTTGGATTTGCAGTGGATCTTCAACAAAAAAAAAACATTTGTGTTTTTCACTTGAATGAAATTAGCAAAGTCTAATTCATGAATTTGACATATTGAAATAATCATACCATTGATTCAGCTCATCAGGGCGTGTTTCATTGCATTGATGATCATGAGATCTCATAAAATGGAGCAATTATAAGAAATTACAGACAGTTTTTGTATCATAAAAGAAAATCTAACATTCCAAAATAAAGAAGAAAATCATTCTATAATATTTCATCACTTTCTCGGCTAGCATTGTTGTAACTTAACGGTTGGAGAAAATATTAGATGGCAATATGTGTATCATATTAAAATCCACCTCACTCATTGACTTTAACAATGATAGCTTCTTTTTTTTGTCATTGGAGTAGAATTGTTGAACAGGATTGTTGGATCCTCAAATTTACATTACAACCTGTCATTGGCGGACCAGTGAAAATTAAAATGATGAAATAGCTCCAAAATTTAATGCAGTCTTAATTGTATTCCATTTTAAAGTTAAAGCGTCAGTATGTTACCATCTAATTATACAATAAGATAATTCTTGTTTCGAAATGGAAACGCTGTCATGCAATAGTTTTTAGTTAAACTTAGGTGTTCGGCTACAGATTACTATAATTGGTGATATCAAAAATCTGGGGCCCCGGTAAAACTTATGACAGATATAAACAATACAAAAAAAACACAAAAACCTCCTAATCTCCTGTTGTATAACGAAAAAAAAATCTTGAAAAACCCGCCTGAAGTATTGCAATGGTACCAAAACACACTCCATCCACCTTTTGCTCCAAAAGCCCCTTCTCATTCCAACTATTGGCTCCAACGTCCCTTCAATCAACAATGTTATCCTCCTCTGAGTAGAAATGTTGAGCGATTCTGGATCATCCTTTTCTCATACAACCTTATTGTGGCCCATGAAATTAAAGGATGTAAAAATTACTAGACAAATTGGAAGTTTGATGCATATGTATTCTTCAATGAATGAGAAAAAATACAGATCAACAGAAAGAAAAAAGGAGAAAAAAATACTCAATGTAAGTCTTAGTAAAGATTATATGTTAAAAGTGATTGAAAATCAGATATAATAATTATTTGAGACGGAAACGCCTTTCAGTGTTAATCGTAAGTCGAAATAGGGTTTTCTATTATATGCACACAATTGATGAATAAAATTACGTGGGCGTAAACTGTTGAGTGACAAATACAATAACTTCCTAAGTTTATTCTTTCAGATAAGGATATTAGACAAGTCCTACTTATCCACTTTTCCTAGAATTTTAGGGCAATATGATTAATTTACCTGTATAGAAAAAAAATATATTTTGATATCTCAAGTTAAGTACAAGGTGCATAGGAAAATTACATTTAACATAATTAAAATAATACAACCTCTCTTCTACAGCGTCAACTCCTATTATTTAGTTTGACTATGTCTGCAGTATGGCTATATTTTAGCTTTTAGTTGGTTGTTATTTTCTTTTTACTCGTGATAATTTTCTATTGTGTAGAATTGTGTTCCTAATGTTTAGGTGAGTTAGACTAGTGGAATTACATTAGTGGTTTAGTGGAAGATGGATTCCATACAAAGGTAAAACTTTATAAGGCTACCCAGTCTATTAAATAATATCATCTAGTAATATATTGCAACAAAATTTTTAAAAAAATTATCTTTATACTTCCTCTACTTTCCTGTTTTTTGATATTGGTTTTGTCACGCCTGAGCTACCCCTAAAACGCGAACACGGGAAATAGACACAAGTGCTCCAAGCTGGGGGGGGGGGGGGGGGATACCTAGATGGCAGATCTTAAATATACTAAAGATAATACATGTTGCAGAAGCGATTACATAAGTAAATGAAAAAATATTATGGAAACTCATATATGTAACTGAGATATATGAAAAAAACTGAGGAGTTCAATAGAAAGAAGATATTTACTCTAGTACTAAGCTCAAACTAAACTATGTTCAAAATCACCCATAACGACTAGCTAAGTTGGGGACAGGACCTACCTATGTATAGCAAAATTGAAACTAAAGGACAAAAATATGAAAAGAAACCTCATGGACTATTGTCTTCAAGAATGAAGAATCATACTTATTTTGCCGAACTCGAGATCAGAACCCATCTAAGTGTGATCTTGATGCTGTGAAACATGAACCTTACATCAAGAGAAGATGTAGAAGCAGGTATGCGTCATATTGAAAGGTACTGAGCATGTAGGATAGAGTAAGCTGAATAATGTTAAATGAACAGCACAAAAGCTAGTATAATATTCGGAAAGATATTACTAAAATGTGAGCTATGGATGCAAGACAAAACTATAACATGCTGAGATTGTTACTACTTAACTGTAAATATGGTCAATGCAATAGAGACTGAAGGAATTGTGGGAGCTACTAATAACCGATAATAAAACCACATGAGCTAAATGTTGAGTATGATGTATACGCTCCATCGAGAGGACCCAATATAACCTGCAGAGTATAAAGGCATAAGGCGTGAACCCTAAATTGATTTCCACAGCGGGGGAATACAACCTACTGCTAGTATTCTAGGATATTGAGTGTGGTATATCCATAGTCCACTCGGTGTTATGCTACCCCAATGATTAAGTAGTAACTGATTATTGATAGTTTCATAAATTGGATAGCTCAAACTCAGAGAATGCAACAATTAATATGATCATGATGCATTAAGAATGAGGACATGCATAACTAAATTACCTCTGAAATATCGACAATATGTTGTAATTCAAGAACTAAAGAAAATACATAGCTAGGGATGAAATTGTGCGATAAAAATGAAATATTAACGTAATAATCTAATTGGCTCATTCTAATACTTAAGAACCCTTCTAACATTCAAGAAACCCTAAGTCTAGTCATGATTTGGGAGGATCAGACCAACTACTGAAAACTAGGGATTTAATGGGTGTGAGAGGAACCCACTAGTTGAAATCCCACATTACCTAGGATGAAATAAACAGAGAGAAATTGATTAAGATTTGGGGGCGGGAAACTGATGAAAACCTGTTGCGTTCTTGAACTAGGGTTCTTGACCTTTTTCTCCTCTCTGATTTAATTTTCTAATTTTAATTAATGGATTGACTTAGTCAAGTGTTAGTTATGATTTCTTGGCTTGATTGAACTGACTTAAAAGATCTGAGTGGTTTTAACGATGTATTAGGGCGTTGGAAAAAGAACTAGAAAGGCAAAAGACAAAAATACCATAAAATATTTATTTTCGGACCCAATCGAGGGACCTGATTGACGTCCGTCATTTGAGTTGTTCAACAGAACTTACAAAAGGTCATAACGTGTTACTGGTGGTCCGGTTTGTGGAAAACTAAACGGCGTTGGAAAGAGGATTCAATTGTCTATCAATTAATAGGTCATAGGGACACCTAATCATTGGGGAGCGAAGCGGGATGACCTTGAAGGGCAACCTCAAGGAAACAATGGCCCCGGAGACGAATAGGCGGAACGAACCGACGGATAGTTTAGATGTTTCAGAGATCGAAAGACGACCGGGGTCGTTAATCACAATAGTAGTTCATTGTCCAGAGCTGGGGTAACAGGAGTCTCAATCCAAGAAGAACACATGGACCGTGGCTAACTACGGACCTTAGTTCTTGTTTTGTGGGTCGAGACTCTCTTAGCGTTTTTTTAGTGAGTTCTTTGGGAGGGGTTGTAGATGTCAACTACGGACCTTACAATAGGGCTGTTAGATCAGACTACGGACCATAGATTGAACTTGCAATTTCTTGAAAAACTAAAATTCGTTGTGTGTTTTAACGGGGCCTTACATGTTCTCATAAGTTACACGGCTCATATATCCCAAGACGCGGACACTAGACCTAGGATCAACAAGTGATTCCAAGCTAACCCGCTGGGCATGATCAGAACTAAAATATAATAAATGAAAAAAATGTGGGAATACCATGTACCTAAAACGATTATAGTCTGAAAAACTGATGAGCTTTAATACCAAAAAAGATTTATTAACACAATAAAAAATTTTAAAACTAACTATGATAAAAAAAAAAAAAAAAAATAGCCTTCCTCTAACTGACTAACATAAAATAAAACTAAAGTGACTAAATAATCCGAAAAGAACTCATGAATGTCCTTCGAGGATGAGGATTGACCCTAATTTCCACAAAAACTAGAGATCAAAAATAGAATCTAAGAGGGATCAGGATGGTGAGAAACTTGTGAAAATACATCACGGAGAGATCACTGCACATATGGTCAGTACTTGAAGGATGTTACTGATCCTGTAGGATAGAGTAGATTGAAATATACAAAATTGAACAGCCCAAAATGAAGTATAATATTTTGAACATCATATACTGACTTCTGAGCTAACTGGATGCAATGACAAAAATTATAACATGCTTAGACTGAATACTAGCCGAACTCTAAATAGGGTCAATTCAATACAGTTTGACTGAACTATGGAGCTACTAATAACCGATAATAAAATCATATGAGCTAAATGTGTTGTTGATTAGGTAAAGACATTAAAAGTCACTACTGAAGTTGTCCTGAATTTTTTTAAAAGCGACACCTTTAACTTTGCAACCTTTGTCCAATAAACAATTTTGAATAAAGTATAGTTTATTACATCATTGTTTCGTCAATGAACAAGAGTTGTAGAATCTCTCAAAGGAGTGAGCACCCTAAAAAACTAATATAGTTTTAGTTTTAACACGTATTTTAATATAAATATATTTCGATTTTTTTTATTAATTTACTTTTTTTCCTTTTTAATTTTTATCTGTTCTTCTTCTTTCTTTTCAAAAATGATTTTCATCTCTATAATTGAAACTTCTTACTTCATTGTCATTTTATCACAAACTCAAATTGTTTTATTACTATAGTTTTTACATCTTTATTTTAAATATTTTATCTAAAAATTTTCTTATATTTAGAAAAAATTCGATAAAATCTCATTAGTTTGAGATGATTAGGGAAGATCTATAATTTTTTTATTATATTCAATAAGTGCTTTCAATTTTTCAGAAATTAGCATGATATTTTAAAATTATAAATTCTAATTTTGAATGTATATTAAAATGAGTAGTTGATAATACCTTCAAAAATTTAAATTTTCTTTAAAAAATTATTAGTTTTGTACCAATGATTCAATTGAGTCTAAATAATAGTATGAATTTTATAATGAATTTGAACAAAGAAGAAGAACAAAAAAGAAAAGAAAAAAAATGAAAGTGAGTTTCCATTTGACATGGGGGGTTGGAGGATGAAGAAAAAAAAAGAAAATGAAGGGATGAAAGTGGGAGGTGGAAAATTTAAGATATATCAAAATTAAAATTCAAAAGTAAGAGAGAGAAAGAAATAAAGAAAGAAAAAGATAAAGGGAAAATTTTAAATGAAAAAAATATAATTTAATTAGACGGTATGTAATGATTGGGGTGGGATGAACTACTTGCTTGTTAAAAAATTTGGACTGATAGAAAAATGATTATAAAACATGGTTAACAATGGTATGGGTATAATAGGACAGTCGCAAAGTTAACGTTGTCTTTATGAAAATCCAAAACAACTTCAATGGTGACTTTATATATTTTTTATTTAATGTGTACACCCATCGAAAGGACCCAATATACCCTGCTAGAGTTATAAAAGCATGTTGGCATCACCAATAAACTGATGCCCATAGAGGGGATTTACAACCTACTTGGCTAGTAGTTTTGGGACTATTTGTGTACCGCTGAACTAATTAAACTAATATTGATGATAAATGATGCATGTATAACTGAAATGTCTGACTTAACATGTGTAATTCAAGAACCAAAAAAGTACATAGCTAGGGTTTTAGAATTAAGGCGATAAATTGAATAACAACATGTTAAATTGAAAAGGAAAAATATACCCCCGAACTATCGTAAATGGTATGCAGATACCCTTCGTCATACATTAGGGACATTGGTGCCCCTACCATCTAAAAACTAGAGCGTATATGCCCTTCATATTAACGGATGATTAAATAGGGATACGTGGCATAATCTTATCCATCGATCCGATGTAGGGTCGATGGATAAGATTATGAAATGTTTATGTCCGTTAGTATAAAGGGTATATGTTTTAGTTTTTGGACAACAGGGGCACTAATGTCCCTAAAGTATGACGGAGGTATCTGCATAACATTTACGATATTTCAGGGGTATATTTTTCCCTTTTCCCATTCTAATATTCAAGAAACACTAGGTCTAGTCAGAGTAAGAGAATCAATAAACTGACCGAAAACTAAGGACCTAATGGGTTAAAGGAACCCACTAGTTAAATCCCACATACCTGGTGAGGAATTCCACTGAGAGATATTTTGATTTCGAGGCTGGTATTAATGGAAACTTCTTGCATACTTGAACTAGGGTTCTTGACCCTTTTTCTCTTCTCTTGCTTCTAATTTTGTATGTTTTGATTAATGATTTGACTTAGCTAAGTTCTAGTTACGTTTCTAGACTTAAACTAAAAACTTTATGATATATGGTCTAAACGACATACCTTAGGGGTCCAACGAAATAGGAAAAGACAAAAAGACCCCTGAATTAACTATTGTCAGAGTTATTGACAGAGTCGAGCGACTAATCGTAAGTCAATTAACGGTCCGTGCTGGTCGACCATCATTTTCGAATGAGAATTGAAAGCCCCATCGACGGAGTTGACTGACTGGCCATTAAGTTATTGACAGTCAGTATTGGTCGACCGTCGTTCGCGAGTGAAGACTTAAAGTTGACTGGCCTATCGACGGATTCGACTGACGGACAGTAAGTCGATTGATTGTTCGTAGTTGGCTCTGTCGCTAGCACCTGCAACTTTTGAAAATCTGCATGTTTGGTGTTTTTTTTTTCATGGGGTGTTACACAAGTTGTCTTCATCATTTGGTATCAAAGTTGTGTTTAAAAGAGAGATAGAAATGCGACACATCTTATGCGATGACTTATTTACAAGCCATAGGTGGAGTTAAGAAATTCAACCATCAAAATTACAAAACATGGCGGACATGTATGGAATTCATAAAATAAAGGTAAGATCTTGGGAGGTCGGTTAATGGAAAGTGAAGTCAAAACTAGGGGAGGGAAGACCAAATGGACAACACTGAGAAAACAAGTAAGTTAAAGCAGGAAGGAAAAATCAGTATTTGCCTCAGGGACCAACAATCAGATGGGACGTGTTTTGTTCGACATATACGAGATGCTGGAACAGCAAATGAAGCTTGGGACACTTTGGCTGCACTCTTTTTAAATAAGAACGAGACATGCCTACACTGCACGACCAAAAAACGGACAGGATAGCACTGTCATTATCCCCCCCACCAACAAGAGACAACGTATAAGCCTAACCCGATATTTCGATTCAAGTGCATAAATAAAACCAATAAAGTCTGAGAACAATTACTAATATAGAAACAATTCAAACTTAATTCAAGTCCCACAGGACCTGGTATTAGTTTCACGTGTATACAAGGCCTTAATGTAAATACTAGAATGAATAAAATTTATGAGTCTAACATGAAGTTGTCTATTCAAGTAAAACAAAGTCATAAACTGGAGTAGGAAATTCCGATGGCAGATAACAAGCCAACTACCTCACCAATACTCCACAAGATGCCCGGAAACGAAGAGAATGGAATGGTATCACAAAAAATCGGCTTGAACCTACAAAAATTGGTCGAAAACAAGGGTGTTGTGTATACAAACCACGCGGTGGTACCCAACAAGCAAACCTTAAAAACAAGTTAAGAGAATAAATAGGGTAATCTTACAACCTATCTGAACCTCCACACTACAAACAGTTCACAAATTACCAAACACAACTCAATAACCACACTATATTAGTTTACATATTTCTAATAACAACTCAATATTCAACAGTCACAATTTTCACAGAGAAACACTAACAAGATAACAAAACCACGTATTCAAGTTTATCAATAATAAGAAACCATCACGGCGCGTGATACGTCATTTGAAATATAATATCCATCGCGGCGTGCGATACGACCCTCGAAATGGTACATTCTCTGACCACAACCTATGACTTAGATACTGTGCAAATGACATGCTCAAATGAAAATGAGGATACAACCATTTTAATAACAAAGAGCAATTTACAACAAGAAATATAACACCAACAAATAAGAAACAAGTCTCCAAGTCATTCTCAACACCACACAAGGAAATACAAGAATTTGGATCGCTTACAAGGGTTAGAAATCACTTGCTTAGGCAATCGAATAATCACTCTAAGATTGAGCTCCTTTTCGTCGACTTCTTGGTGAAACCAAAATATATATTCACAATAGATTCGAACTAAAACAATTCAATTATTAAGGGTATAACCTTGAACTAAAATTCACCCAAAATGTATAATCAAATTCATAATTCTTGAGTCAACTAACATTTCAACTATCATATTTTTCCAAGTTCCAAGTAGTAAAGTTAGTCCACTTTTTTTTCCAATACGCAAATTCTAAAAATTCACAACAATAAATACACCAAAAATAATTTTCTATCTTAGTGGGTAGCAAAACTTGAATTATAATATGACACCAATTGCAAGGATATTTCTATAAATTACTATTCTATACCCACCATTAGCAAACGATTATAGTAGATGGTCAATATTCTGGTAAATTCTAACTTTGCACAAAGTACCAAATATTTACATATATGTTCGTTTCAAATAACTTCCAACAACCAATTCAATAATATCTTATTTTTATAGTGTTATTGATGCCTATGATAGAGTTTCCTCGTAAATTGTGTGTCATGCAACCATTATACACCACTTATAATTTTATATTGCAATTATATTGTGCCTATCAAGAACCCATTTTAATACAAATAACAAAATGTTATTCACATTCAAACATACATAACCAAATCTAAACAATAACATATTTCAGCCATTATATAATTTATTAATTAATTACTACTCAATCTCTTATAAACCTGCCAACCAAATTTTTTTTCTTTAAACTCGAGTAGATTTTTTCCTCAATACCGTGTCTACATCTTTCCTAATAATAATTATATAATATTAATAATAGTAACATTGTTTCTTGTCTTGTACTTCTTCCAAAAATTTCCAGAATTATGCACAATATCATATGAATTATCACTGCCAAATTCCCTTTATCATACTATTACTATACTAACCTAATAATAACACGGTTAATTCTCTTAGGAAGAATTAAATAAAATTCTCAAATATACCTTAGGAATTACAGTGAATCTGACAACTTTTCAATTGAAAATTTCCATTAACCTTACCATTTTGTTCACTACATTAATGCCTTTTGTCTTTTTCTGTTTTCACTATTCCCACAATAACCTTAATTTGTCCAAAAAGATAAAATAAAATATGCAGACCATCCAACATATATATTAATCATATTGAAAGGAAAAAAAGCTCGATTACTTTACCTGATTCACAAAGTTTTCTTTTGTTCTTGTTTTTCTCCGCAGTCAGTCCTGTCGTTCTCTCAAGGCCACACGTTCTCCTCTTTACCCTTTTCAGTTACGTCCCATATTTTAACTTTAAATAATTTACTCAATTAAAACCCCTGGTGTCTAGAGTATTATTAAATGATTTATTTATACATTAAATACTTATAATGAGAATTCAAGTTAAACTAAATTTCAAATTTTCCAAAATGACCTTCCAGGGTCCAATACAACAACTTCCTTAGAAGTGCGTTATGGTAGAAGCTCAAAAGGAATATGAGCGTTGCCATAATACGTTCAAAGTGAAGTTCGATATTATGACGTGAAAATTTCAAAAGTGCCAAAACAAACAACTACAACCTGGGGAAACAAGGATTAAAAAGAATAATAATCGGGTTTGAATCTGAGTGTGAGATAGAATTGTTACTGAAGTACACGGATGGAAATTTCAACCATCACTTGTTAAGTTTGAGAATATGTGTGCAGCAGAGAAGACATGCGGCGCAGGCAAGAAAATGGCGGTTTCGGTTCATAAAAAGTGAGGAGGAAGCACTGTATATTAACATAAGCAGGGGGAACTCAAGTAGTACAATGTAGCTGTGATGAAAAGAACTGACGATAAGGAAAAAAATTGTCAAGGAGAGGAGAATTATCATCCAATGAGAGATTCAAAGAACTATGTGGGCAAAAACAAGAGGTTTTAAGGGAAATGTCATCACTACAGAAAGATGGGACATAAAACCAAGGTTTGTTGGTTCAATAAAAAGGCTGTTGAGAAAAATGTTGCAGCCACTTCTAGTCAAAGGAAAAAGAAAGAAGATGATTTGGATGCTGAAGCATTTTTTGCTGTAGAATAAGAGGAGTTAGCTCTTACCGTAATAACCTCTAAACAAATTGATTATGAGAGTGACTGGATTGTTGACTTAGGGTGATGCAAAATCTAATCAAGTACAAGGGAAATCGTGAGGTGGTGAGAACCGATGATACAAAATTATCGAAAACTCATATCGGCAAGGCTGTAGTGTCACCAAATAGTAATGTTGATATGATGTTTCTTCAAAATGTTTATAATGTCCAAGGAATGAAGAAAAATCTTCTTTCAGACCTTAGACATCTAAATCTAGGGTCATTTTATCATTTGGCTCGCAAGATTGTAAGTAATAAAAATTCAAAAAAAAGGGGATGTTGAAGAAGTAAGAAAAAGCAGTAAATAAGGGACAAAGATTGAATTCCGTTTATGTTATGTCGACAAAAAGCACATATATAGACAGGACAAGGAAGAATGAAATTGCAGACTTATGGCATGTTCGGTTGACGCACGTTAGCTACTCTATACTTAAGTGTCATGATGGAAAAGTCAATGTTGAAGGATCTTCCGAAACTTCCACTAAGGACAAATGTTTTATGTGTGGATTGCCAATATGGTAAAGCACATCAATTTTCGTACGAGGATTTAAAATACAAGGGCCAAAGGACAACCCCCCCCATTAGCCAAGCTAATACTCACTATGAGGTATTTGGACCTCTCAAGCAAACTATCTGTTGGGGGGGATGACAATAAGTTAACCTTCATGATGCATTTTCCAGGTATGATGGATTTATTTTCTAAAGAAAAGTCGTATAAATTTTTAAAATGCAAAAGAATTTATAAAAGGTTGTTGAAAAGAAGTTGGCAAGAAAATTCTTTGCTTGCAAACTGCCAATGGTGGGGAATACACATCATATGAATTCTGTAAATTCCTTCTGAAGTATCAAATACGTCGTCAACTGACATGTACAAAATACTACCAATGGGTAGAGACTAAAAGAACAGACACCATGCAGAAATCTTCAAACTGCTCAAGCAAAAAAGTTCGGGACAATTTTGGGCGATAGCTATGAAAATTGCAGCTTTTGTGATCAATAGAATTTTTCAACAAAAGCTAAGTTTTCTTTCACCTTTTGATAAGTTATGGTATATGAAACCGTTCTTTAGCTATTTTCATGATTTTGGATGTGTATGCTATGTAAATGTACCTAACGTATTTACGTAGCCATATGGACAAAAAGAATGTTAGGTGTATCTTTATTGCATATGACAGTCAACGAAAAGGGTGGCATTTATTTTTTACCCAAGCATGGGAAAGTGTTACACTTTTCGGAATGTGATATTTGATGAAGCTTCTTCATGGTTGCCTTCAATTAAGGAGATCCTGTCAGATTCAAATGTTCTCAAAGATGTGTGGACTCCGTCTCATGCCGTTGAGTTAGATGATAGCTTGAAGATAAGTACAAGATATTGCTGAAAAAGGTGTGGATCAAAATTCTTTTTAGGAAAATTGGTATATCAAACAACAAAGTGAGCAGACGAATATCGAAGTGAACCAAACACCCCCCCCCCCCCCCCCGTCGTTTGAAGGTCATCAAGAAACAAAAAGCTTAATCCAAACTATGCCAATGCTTCCATAGTAGAAGAAGAAGATGAAACAAAACACGAGAATTTTGAGGAAGCATTCCAAAATCCGAAGTGGATTAAAGACACGAAGGAGGAGATTGATGCGATAGAACTAAATCAAACGTGGGAGCTCTTGGTAAAGCTAGGAGATGTAAAACCTATTTCTTGCAAATAGATTTACAAGATAAAGCGTCACACAAATGGGTCAATTGAAAGGAACAAAGATCATCTTGCAGCCCGGGGGTTTTCTCAACAATATGGACTAGATTATGGTGAAATATTTAGTCCACTGGCTAAGCTTACTACAGTCCCGATCATACTTGCACTTGCTGCCAGTAAAAATTAGAACCTATGAAAGATGGACATAAAGAATGTCTTTCAGCACAGAGAGTTGGATCGAGAGATCTACATGTAGCAACTAATGGGATTTCAGAGTCAAGATCATCCCATGTATGTATGTAAGATTCAAAGAGCACTATATGGGTTAAAGAAAGTACCAAGGGCATGGTATGGTAAGATTTCTGAATTTCCTACTCATAGTTGGTATTTTGTAGCACCGACAGATTCCAACTTGTTTGTGAAAATTGTTGGAAAGAAACTAGCCGTTGTGCTATTATATGTGGATGATCTTATTCTTACAAGAGACTGGGAAGAAGAAATTCTTCTATCAAAGAAGAATTTGTCAGTTTGCTTCCAGATTAAGGAACTTCGACAACTCAACCATTTTCTTGGCTTTGAGGTTGATTGTAACGAAGATGAAATTTTTTTGCATCGGAAAAGATATTCTAAAGATCTGTTGATGAAGTTAGGAATGTTGAATTGAAAACCAATATCAACACCATTGGAGCCAAATGCTAAGATTTGTGCACATGAAGGAAAAGACTTAGCATATGTGACGATGTATCGACAATTTGTTGGTAATATGATTTAATTAAATCAGACTCGACCAGTAATTTCTTTTGCAGTTGGTGTGATGAGTCGTTACATGCATAATCCAAAGAAGAACCCTATGGAGGTTTTTCAACGAATACTAAGATATGTGAAAAGTAAATTGATTATGTTCTTTTGTACAAGAAAGGTGAAGAATACAAGTTGGTCGGATACTGTGACTCTGACTATGCAGGGGATCACCCAAGGTTCAAAAACTAGCTATGTGTTTAATCTCGGAGATGGAGTGATTTCGTGGTGCAGCAAAAGGCAACCAACTGTGTCGGTGTCAACGACAGAAGCAGAGTATATGGCAGCAGCAGTTACAACACAGAAAGTATGTGGCTTATCCAATTAATTAAGGATTTACACAAACCAGTTGGCTACTCCGCTACCTTGTACAGTGATAATAAGTCAGCAATTTGCTTGGTTGAAAATCCTGTTTTCATGATAGGAAGAAACACGTGAACACATTACCACTTCATCAGGGAAAAAGTGTTGCAAGGAGAGATTGATTTGCAGCATATTAAAACTGAGCAACAAATTGAAGACTTGTTCACGAAAGGCTTCAGTATCCATAAGTTTGAAAGTTTATGTCAATAACTAGGCATGGTTAAGACCAAAGTTGATTTCGAGAGGGGTGTTAAAAGTTGTACAACATCAGCCGCTATTATATAGTTTGACTTAGTCTGCAGTAGATCTATATTTTAGCTTTCAGTTGGTAGTTGTTTTCTTTACTCTGATTAGTTTCTATTGGTAGTATTGCAGAATTGTATCCTAAGTTTAGGTGCGAGTTCATTATAGAATTACATTCGTTGTTTTTAGTGGGCAAATGATTCAAATAACATGTAAAACCTATAAAAGGAGACAAAGTCTATTGAAGAATATCATTAGTAACAATCTTTGCAACAGAACTTAGTTATCTTTTATTCCCTGTCATCCGTTTTCTTAAAATATTTTTCTTTATCGAGTTGTCTTCATCACTCTCGACCAATTTACGGTGCACTTTTTGTTCCTGGGGCGTCCAAAAGTTTAAGTTTGATCTGGAATTTGCACATGAAATCTTCAAAATGTTTAAATGAAATTGATATATCTATAACGGAAAAGGGTCATATTTTCGCTTGTACACTTGGAAAAGGGTCATTTACCCTCCGTTATACTTTTTTGATATATTAGTTGTTGAACACGTGCAACACACGTGTATTTCATACCATTTAAAATTACACAAACACATAGTCAACTATGAAACTGCGTGCTTCAATCATAGTCCATGTTCCTATATCAAAGTTCAAATATGCAAAGGGATAAATTATATCAATTTGAGTTTTATTGCAATAGAAAATTTTCATAAATATATATTATACTAAAAGAAGTGAATATGCTGCTAGATTAGCAATAATACAAAAAGTGTGGTCTATATTTGTAGCTAAACCAATTATATGGGCACATATTTACGTGAAGTAGACTCTTTTTGGAGGAGAAATCTAACCAAAGAAAGAAAATGAAATAATTGGACAAAGCCACCTGACGATACACTTAATAGAGTATTTAAGGAATGTGAAAAGATTGATCATAATAAATATCATTGAGAAGATAAAACTATGTACAACCAATAATAACCAATGATAGTCATTTAGATGACAATAAATATGAAACCAGCTCATATAGGCTCTTAATAATGCCATCTTCAAATAAGACCTTTGGCTACTACATTAACTAAATTTATGTCAACTAACCTCTTTTTCTATAATATGGAAAATTCAAAAGGTCAATAAGTAATTAAAATTGAAAAAGAAATACCAAACAAAAAAAGTATAAAAGGGAAAAAGGATTTACATCATTATTGTTTTCTTCTTTGTCAGGAAAAAAAATAGTAAAGGAAGCATGTACAACAGTTAGAAGTTGGGATAAGAATTATGCGCGATAAGTTCCTTGTTAGAGCGAAATACATTCATACAATATTGATTGATATGAAGGTATACAATATTTATGTTGAACTATATATGAAATTGTAAGTCGTTTACTATATTGGTAAATAGTATCTTTATTTTTACAAGTTTGGATGTTCTACTTGTACTTTAGTTTCTTATTTTTTGTAAGTCAAAATTACCCGTCATTTCCAAATTCGTAAACATTATAAACAGAGTGTTCTACTTTAGTTATGCAAGAGATATGATGTTTTTCACTTCTCTTCGTAATTATGAACGTATTGTTATTTTGTGGAGAAGTGTATAACCGCTTCAACTCCCGACCCACTGATTTGACAACAAACGTTAAGTTTGAAATTTTAGATCGATGGCCATTTATTATGTACTCGAAATAAACACAATTGGTCTTCTTTCTTATTTTTGAAAAAATGAGCTTTGTCTCAAAACTGAGCAATCAAAAGAAACCACATCATATTTTGTGTCATAAACGAAACATAGAACGTTCAAACATAAAAGATCATTTAAGAATTCTTATTAACCTTTCTCCTCCATAATAGTTGGTCACTTCACCATTTGGAGAAACCATTAACAGTGCAATATTTGTGTCACTTAAAAACCCCAACTCATTTGACTTCTTCATAATGCTATCCTTGCACTTTGAGTAGAACTGTTGACGGGATACTGGATCCTCAATTTTCTTCATCACAATCTTATTGCGACCCATGAAATTAAATGATGCAAACTACAATTCGAAGTTAGATGCAATGTTGTTCTTCAATGAACTGAGAAATATACATATCAACACAAAGGAAAAGGAAAAAGTTATCTGAAAGAATTTAATGAAATAACATGTTAGTCTTAAGTTAAAACAGTTAATATGTTACAATCTAATATACAATCAAAATTTTTTAGAAGAAACGACTTTCTACATATGCATACAATTGATTAACAAAAATTTTTGGGCGGTAACTTGTTGAGAGGAAAATAAAAATAACTTCTAAGCTCCTTCTTTCACATAATGATGTTAGACAAAGTCCTATTTACTACTTTCCCTAGAATTTTAATGGCAATATGATATAATTTTAGTCTATAGAAGAATTAATATTTTGATATCTTAAGATAAGTACAAGGTGCATGGGTAAATTGTTAAAAGAATGAAAAAAAAGTCTGCACCATAGTGATAATGAGAGGTTGGACATCCTTATAAGGATAAACAATCCTAATCCCTCGCTGAGTTATCTTTTCGGTATCGTTTGGTTAGGCTAACGTATAATTCACACAAAATCACCGTTTAATAGAATTTAAAAAATTATACTCAATCTATACAAATTATGTGTCACTTTTTGTTTTGCGACGAGTCAAGTAGTTTAAGTTTGAAAAAAAAATTTGTGCATGAAATTCTTAAATTTGTTTGAATGAAAAGTTATTATATTTATAAACCATGTAAAGAGTACTGTAAATCACAACAAGTGTAAATTTAAAATAGTTAAAAGATATATTAAAAAATTTACTATCAAAGATAGATTTTTTTGAATCTCGAATTCTTAAAAGTGTTACATAAATTGAGACGGAGGGAGTATATTCGTAAAACAAATTTATGTCAATATGGAGTAAAACTATTTCTTTTAGTTTGATTATAGCATTGCACGATGGGAAACTAAAATATGTGGGTCAAAGTCATAATCAAGATGTTAAATTCATAGGTTCTAAATTTTAAATCCGGATTGCATGGCCATCATATATTTATTGTTAGGGAGTTTGACACAATATAAAAGTGTGAAGCAATACTATGAGGGGTACAAACTTAATTGATAACTTACAGTGTAGATTTGCCTAACTAATGATGAAACATGATACTTAATAATGATACAACTAAAAATAGTATAAGAAAAAAAAATGGTCATATCATTTGGCTGTGTGACATCCTCCTCTCTTGTTTATCAACTTTACCCTTGACCTAACAATAAAATATGTGATCACAACTTATAATTTTTTTCTGAAGTTTATATACTTATATTTTTAAATAGTAGATAAATTTGCGAGGACTAGTGACACATGGTTAGAGATTCTTGGTATCTTTCTCTATATTCTATTAGCAACCCTTTTTGTTATAGGGTTCAAACTCGAATTATGCACTCAACTCATAACATGTCGTGCTCCGACCAATATACCATACAAACGGAGGAAATTCATACATTGAGTTATTTATATACCTATTCAAAATATAGCTTAAAACTTTATCATGGACCCCTTTGATTGAAATTATCAGCTCATACTGAATGGTGAACTTATGATTAAAATAAACAAACTTAAGATTATTGAATGTGAACTGAGAAAGTCATAAAGTCTAGCTAACATCAACCACCACAAACTCACTTCTCAAGATGCAATCATTTATCATCATTGCATGAATAATGCTACGTTCACTCCCTTCGTAAAACAATTGTATTTTGAATTGAAGTAATGCAAACTCGTTTTCCCACTATATCATATATAGGATTGTTTGGAAAGATACCTGGTTGCTGTTAAAATTAACATTTTTTTGGAACAGTGAGTGTGAAGTAACATCATATAAGCCAAAAAATGTCAACTTTCAAAAACTCACACTCAATTACCTAATGTGGCGAGCACCTCAAAGAGATATTTGAATCTTTGTTCAAATAAAGCTATGTAAGCCCCTTGTGAAAAGGAATGATCATTTGTATTGGAAAAACTCCACTTCTTGGTAATAGCTCAACAATTGATCTACCTGAAAACATGCATTTTTCTCATGTTCAAGGAAGTTTATACGTATTTTATGTGTTCTTTTCGAGATTAAATATAAAAAATCAGAACTCTTTCACTATTCAATACACATTCGTACTGCTTCACGTGTTGAATTGCCTTGTATACTTTCCAAGGCTCAAAGAGCTCCCATCACTTTCCTTTATCATCAACAAGTTTCTTGTTTTTTTCCTTTTTTTCTCTTTACCGCATTCATCTTACTCGATACTTTAAATTTTTCTTGATACTTTAAAAGGCTTCAAAGAGTTTCCATTACTTTATATTATCATCTATAAGATTTAACTATGCTTTGATTTTCTCTTTCCTCCATTTGTCCTGAGCCACACATTAAATTTCCCCCAATACTTTTGATCGTAAAGAAGAATCTACAAATTAGGTAGAAAAATATCTAAGGAGGAAGAAGATTCTTTCAATGATTAAACGTACCGATTATGACTTCTGTTAGTAACTAATCTTCCTGTAACTAACAACCAGAGGATTAGTTATAACTAACTCATGAAAAGACTGTTGAATCCATCCCATATTTTGGTAAACTTTAGCTATTCAATTGCTACAAGCAATTGTTAAAAAGGAATAGTAATTGGAGTTGAAAATAAAAGATTTGGTGGTTGGCAAATTGGTAAGATTTGCAACCATTATTGACTTTGCTATATTTACCTATGTCATTATTACATAGGCCATCGGTTTTTATCCTTCTATAAAAGGAGCATTCTGCTCATCCTGTTAGAACACACCAAATTAGAGAGAAACAGGAAAGAAAAAATATTTTGGGAAAAAAAAGTAAGGTATTCCAATAGACGTATACAGAAAAATAGTCTGTGAGAAGATAAAGTGTGAGCGATTTATTTTAGTAAGGTAGGTGGATATCAAAAGAGTTGTTCTCCTTTTGAGTGTGCAGTTAGTCCCATTTGAGTATTGTATTCGTTGATTACAAGTGTTCAAATTCCTTACTGTTTCTCCTCGTGGCCCGTGGGTTTTTCCCTTATTTAGAAGAGTTTCCATGTAAACATTCTTGGTGTCTGTATTTTCAATTTTATTGCCCTTTTACTTTAAAATATATATTTGTTTTATTTTTGTGTTTATCCGCATTTCCAGCAAAAGGGGATCAGAGCAAAATGTTTTATCTGAGTTGCTCTAGGGTTGACCCAGCACGTCTGAACTCACCACAGTAGAAAAGATTACTTGATTGAGAAAAATAATATTTTTTTGGGAAAAACAATGGAAGCCAACACAAGTAGAATGGTTACATTGAATGTTGTCAATTATGTCATTTGAAAGGGGAAAATGGAAGATTTTCTTTATGTCAAGAACTTTTACAAACCACTATTGACCACTATAAAGCCTGATAATAAAACAGATGAAGAGTGGAATCTGTTGCACATAGAGTTTTGTGGATTCATTAGGAAATGGGTCGACGATAATGTGTTCAACTATATTTTTGGGGAGACACATGATCGAACCCTATAGAAGCATCTTGAAAGATTGTATGATCGGAAGACTGGGAATAACAAAATGTTTTTAGTGAAGCAGATGTTGAGTTTAAAGTATCATGATAGTTCTCCGATAAAAGACTATCTGAATAATTTTCAGAGGATCATGAATAAGTTATCTGCTATGGGCATCAAATTTGATGAAGAAATTAAAGGCTTGCTTCTACTTGGTTCCCTACCAGACTCTTGTAAAGCATTTAGAACTTCATCGTAAAATTCTTTTTCGGATGGTGTGATTTCTATGGATTCTGCCAAGAGTAGTGTCTTGAACGAAGAGATAAGAAGAAAAACTCAAGATTCTCCCTCGTTGGATGTCCGGATAACTGGCCCTAGGTAGAGAAACAAAACTCGTGGTTCTCAGAATAGAGAACAAAACAAGAGCAAATCCAGAGGCACAAAAATATGTTCTGCAAGGAGTTGAAGAGGGAAAACAAAAACAAAGAGGAAACTAAAGAAAATGACAATGAAAATTGCCTAGCCACCGAAGACCTGTCTAATATTTTTTAACGTCTTGAGAAGACATGATAAAATAGTGCTAAAGATTAGTCACGCTGGGTTTAGGGACAATTGGTGTACGCATCTCAGTGACATCAAGGAAGGAGTTTTTCTCTTTCTATACTCCTGGTTGATGATTTGGACTTCAGTATGGAATATGATGAGACTGTGTTTGTAGTGGTGGTTGGTATTGGTACAATTTGTTTGAAAACAAGTGTTGGAACTAAAGATTGTGAACAATGTAAACAAGCTCCTAAAGGCCGTGCACCTGATCTTCTGTGGTGTTTTAGAGACGTAAGGCTATTTTAGTACCAACGGTTATGCGAAATGGAAGCTCATTAAGGGATTCCTTGGTAGTGGCTCGTGGTAACAAACGTCGTGGTCTATACTAGACTACGGCCTCTACTTGTGTTGGTATGGTGACTGCGGTTGAGAGTGATAACTCTTAAACGTTATGGCATAAGTGACTTGGACACATCAGCGAGAAAGGACTTAATGTTCAAGCCAAAAAGAAGTTTTTGTCAAATTTCAGAAGTGCTAAATTAGAAAAGTGTGAACATTGCTTGACTGGTAAACTAATAGAGTTTCCTTTAAGTCCTACCCTCTTTCGAGAAAGACAGAGTTGCTTGATGAATTTTGTTACAGGATATATGATCCAATTGAAAAGAAACTTGTGAGAAGCCGTGATATTATTTTCATGGATAATCAAACAATTGAATATATTGACAAAGCGGAGAAGCTAGAAGCTAGATTAGTTGTTAAGGGATTTGGTCAAAGGAACGGTATTGACTTTGACGAAATATTTTCTCTTTTTGTGAAAATATCCTCGATTCACAAGTTCTAGGTTTTCCTGCTAGTCTTAATTTAGAGATTGAACATATGGCTTTGAAGACGGCTTTCCTTCACAGTGACCTAGAAGAAGAGATTTATATGGAACAACCCGAGGGCTTCAAAGTAGATGGTAAGAAAATTTTGTGTGCAAACTCAAAAAGAGTCTATATGGACTAAAACAAGGTCCTAGACAGTGGTTCAGAAGTTTGTATCTGTTATAGGGGAGTAAGACTATAAGAAAACTTCATCTGGTCATTGTGTATTTGTACAAAAAATTTCTAACCATGATGTTACCATCCTTTTGTTGTATGTGGATGATGTGTTGATTGTGGGAAAGACTACTTCCAAGATTGACGAGCTGAAGAAATAGTTGTGTAAGTCTTTTTCTATGAAAGACTTGGGTCATGCCAAACAAATTTTGGGCATGAGAATTACTCGTCTCAGGGATGAAAGGAAGATTTATTTGCCCAGAAGAAGTATATTGAACGTGTACTACAACGCTTTAATACGAAGAATGTTAAGCCTGTTAGCACACCTCTTGCTGGTCATATGAAGTTGAGCAAGAAGATGTGTCCTACAACTAAAGAGAAAAAAGGTAGCATGGCCAAAGTTCCATATTCCTCTGTCGTCGAAAGTCTAATGTATGCAATGATGTGCATTAGACCTGATATTGCTTACACAGTTGGTGTTGTCAGCAGATTTCTTGAAAATCCAGGAAAAGAGCATTGGGAAGTTTTGAAGTGGATACTCAGGTATCTTAGAGGAAGCTCATATGAATGGTTGTGTTTTGGAGCATCAAATCTAATCTTGAAAGGCTATACATATTCTGATATGACAGGTGACCTTGATAACAGAAAATCCACTATTGGATATTTGTTTACTTTTTTAGGGGGAGCTATATCCTGGCAATCAAAGTTGCAGAAGTGTGTTGCACTATCTACAATTGAAGCTGAGTATATTGCGGCTAGTGAAGCCCGCAAAGAGATGATATGGCTAGTTATTTCTTTAAGAGCTTGGTTTGAATCAGATGGAGTATATTGTCTATTGTGACAGCCAAAGTTCTATAGACTTGAGTAAGAACTCCATGTACCATGCAAGAAGAAAACATATTGACGTCAGATATCATTGAATTTGTGAGGAAGTGGAGAGTAATTCATTTCACGTCACAAAGATCCACAAAAGTGAAAATCCTGCAGATATGCTAAGCAAGATGATACCGAAAGACAAGTTCGAGTTGTGCAAACCACTTGTGGGTATGATCTCTCTCTAAAGAAAATGAAGATTCCTCCTTTTATCAAATGGGTCTTGAGGGGGAGATTTGTTGAATCCATCCCATTTTTTGTTCAACTTTAGCTATTTAATTGCTATAAGCAAATGTTTAAAAGGAATAGTAGTTTGAGTTGAAAATAAAAGATTTGGTGGTTGGCAAATGGTAAGATTTGCAACCAATTTTGGACTTTGCTATATTTACCTATGTCAATAGTGACATAGGCATGGATTTATCCTTCTATAAATAGAGCATTCTCTCTCATCTCTAGACAAAACACCCAAATTAGAGGAAAAATAATGTTGAGAGGAGAAAAGGATGGTATTCTAAGACTATACAAGAAAAATAGTCTGGAAGAAAAAATAGAGGTAAGAGATATTTTACTAAGGTGATGGAAACCAAACGAGTGTTATTACTTTTGAGAGTGTTGTAGTAGTCAAATTTTAGTATTGTGTTCGTGACTACCACATGTAAAATTGCTTATATAGTAATATAGTTGATCTCTTTGCCTGTGTTTTGCCCTATTCAGAAAGTGTTTCCACATAAAATTCTTGGTGTGGTCGTTATTTTTCAAATTTTATTTCCATTACTTACATATATATTGTTGTGTTAATCAGCGTTTTTTTAACAAATACTACATTTCCCTTAACTGATCCTAACAGTATTACCTAACTACCATTTATTTCATCGTATCACACTCCCCTTCAAGCTAGGTAGTTTCATACGCTCAAACTTACTTCTCAAATAAGAAGAAAGCGCTTTCAAGTAAATAACCCAACTTGTGAGGTTGGGATCGTTCCCACGGACGGAAATAGTTTAGATTAAACTTCAATCTATTATACTATGTTTCAATTAATTACTTCTTGGAAAGCAACAAAATGATTAAAAAAAAAGGGTTTTCTATTTCTTATAAATGAAAAAAAACTAGCAAAATTAAAGGATCCACTTAAAAAGCTCGAATGTTGGCGTTTAGTTTAATCAATTAATAAAAGTAACTAGGGTTTAGTGTTCTCCACAGGTTCATAATGAAATTCAACTATAAAAATTCCTTTCATAGTATCTTGCATGCAAGTGTAAGTTATGATATTCTAAATCCCTGGTCCGGGCCATCTAGAAAAATTTCACTCCGCACCTTGTCCGGCTACGTGTGGCCTATAAGAACACTTTACCTTTACCTCATATTAAGCTCACATTTCAATATTTGACTAAGTTATACTAGTACAATAAATACTACCGCATATTAGATAGTATACATAAAATCTATCGTGATAATCTTTTCCTATTATCTACATAATTTGGCTATCAATCATGATCAATGTCATTATATTTATGCATGCTATCACGATTAGGCTTGAATTATGTGGAATCAGACAATGACACATACTCACCATGAACTAACACTTGTCATCTTCAATTTCTCACCAAGGTAGTAATATTTTCGGTATTGCAACTAGTGTCCTCACTTCCAAACAAAGTCCTCATTTTTCGCACAATGATTCCAGTTTCAGCATAAGAATTACTTTTCAACACTCACTCTCAGATCAAATTCACACTCATTCATACATATTGCCATAAGCTTGCCTTTATTTTCACTTCTTTAAGGTCGCTATACAACTCTTAGGATCACGATAAGAATTTCCTTGCTTGTAACATATGCTCAGGGTCAGATAGGGTATATTTCAATATACTTTAGTGACTTTTTTGCCCTCCTTGACATATCGGCTAAACATACCATTTTCTATCATTTTATTTTGCCCAATTTCTCATATTCTTTCACATTGCTATTATCCCTTCTTTCTGCAATTGTGTAAGTGACTCGCTTCTTTTCCTTGCTTGTATGGCTTATACAGTGTATTATTTATTATGTATGATTATTATAGTGTTAATTATTATTATTATGATTTGACTTTTCTTCAACTAATTCTGAGTCACTTTACTTTTTTGCTTTCTCTCTCTTGGTCTTTATTGCATTGCCACCAAACTTAGCTTTTGGCATAAGCTGAGGTGCACATGTCCATGGAGGGACCAGGGCCACATTATTCTCAGGAAAAGATCAGTTAGGGTTGGAAAAAATAAAGGTCTTGTTTAAGCTCAAATCATTTGATCAGAGAATATAATTATTTGGTTTTAATTACTTTGTCTAACAATAGGACTATATTTCATAAGAGCTTATGATCGTTCCTAATTGTCTATTACAACTGTACTTTTAGAAGGACTCACCAGTCAAGTTGTAGCTCAGTACAAATAGTGGACTATCTAAATCTCCTCTCCTCACTTGACAACCTACATTCTATACCAGATGATCGGACACTAGGTCGATTTTAGACTGTTAGACATAGGGTTCATGCAGATGGGGCGGTACATCTAGTCATGCTTAGAGCCACACATTATCAATACTATGCTACTCATGCTCATTTTCCATTTATAAGATATCATTTTAGCCATCATGCTTAGAATTAAACTATGTACCACAAGATATAGACATGCAGGTTCACCAGAAAAAGTAATCAGTCTTGGGGAAAAAGAATACAGGCAAGGAAAACCCCAAAAGCGGATAGGAATGGGGCTACTCAGATTCACCTAGCCACTAACGTTCCAGTTTCCAAACCCCCAAACAAAAAGACATTGCAATTGTCCCAATCCATAAAAAAAGATTGAAATACAAGAGTGGTAGTGTGATTGAAGAAAACATGGGGCGTAAAGCACCGACGATCAGCAAGCTGGTAGGTCCGTTTCCTAGGAGCCCACTACCTTGTAATCTGGACACCCCAGTAGTGTGCCTCAGCATCACAACACTATCGCATTGCCCCCGCTATCTCCACATTTCTGGAGCTAGACGCCCAAGCAGCTAACTCTATGGCTCTCAACGACCGTCCTTCTCATAAGGCCAACAGGCTCTCCTCGCAGCATCCCATCTCACGGCGCTCCTTCTTCCGTGATCGCGCCTAATAGTACGATACGAAAAATACGACTAGTGGTTAATGCTCTCGAGGGGAGGGGTGGATATCTCTGATGTGGCGAATATGGTCGCCATCACTGTGTCTTCAGCAGTAACAGAAAGGGGCATTTGACTCAGGCACCCTAGCCTCTTTATCATATCAATATCTGCGTAAGACTGTCGACCGCATCTGAGAGGGTCGACATATCCACATGAGGGGTTGCGACAAAAAATCAAACGCAATCAAAAAGCATCCAAGCGGCTGATGAACCTCAGCGATCTTCTGCTCTGTGTTGATGGACCATTTCCGCTCAAAGCGCTTTCTGCCTCAGCCAATAGACCTCTTATCCAAGGCTTGATATGATGCAGAATTGTAGACATTTGTGTATCATTTACGGACCTTAAGCAAGCGGGACCAGAGCAGGGAAAGGGTTGAGACGAGCAGCTGGGGGGTAGTGCTACTACCTGGATAGACTCGAGGGGGGTAGTGTCAGTGGGACAGCACGACTTACGTATCCGTGAATGCATGTGCTACTGTATCAGCAAGATTGTCACCAAGTGAGCCAATCTTGACGGGGGGCTTCGGCGTGGAGCCAAATCATTGGCCTCATCCCTGATGAGGCCGATATAAACCAGTCCCAGCAGGGGGTCTTGAGCTGATCAACATTCCCCTATAGGCACCACCAGCGGACTCTGATGAATAGAGAAAAATCATACGGGAAAGGGTAAGTAGTTTGGACCTTAAAATCCCTCTCGTGCATGGCCGCCATGTCGAAAGCCACGGCAAAACACCTCAAAGCCCGGGATCATTATGCTTGCCATGCCCAGTACTGATCGACCATGGGACTATATTATCAGCGGCTGTGGCGAAAAGGCCAGGGGGACAATCAACAACAAAAACTTCACCGTGAAGGTTAGGTTAGCCCTTTCTTGTGGCTCCCTGGATCGGGTCACCCCAGTCAGCACCCTCTCCATCAACGGGAAAAAGTGCAGAGGGCCCATCCACTTCATCGGTGGTCTCTCTAGCGATGGCTCAGCAGAAAGAAAATTGGCCATCTTTGACAATGTGCCGTCGGTAGTCAAACACTTGCAGTGAGAGGGTCTGATAGCACCAAATTCTCGCCGTTTATAGCAATTCCGACGGTTGATTCAGGAGATATCAACCTGAACGCCACGTACTCAGACCAGCTCCAGTGAGGCCTGTTTGGCGGGGGCAGCACGCCTATCAATCTGTGATTGGAGAGTCGCTACGTAGGAGGTGTAGAACTCTTAGACCAACTTTTCACGATAACGTCTCAACGGACGTGATGTCCACTCCATTCAATGTCGAGTGAAGAGATTGTGGATCTCGGGCATTGTCGGGAGACTTCCCATAAGGACCCACCACTCCGATGTAAGTGTCCGAGTCATGACTTTTTTGACATTAAGGAACATTGCATCAGAATAGACTTGATGTTGCCCGTCGACACACCACCGGTTGGACTAGTCGGTAACTGGGGTGAGAGCACGAGTTGGTGAACGGGGTGTGGATTTCGAATTGTCAAACTCATCAAATGAGGTATACTCTACAACGGCGGCGGGCGCAGGATTCTCAGTAGATCCGGAGGCTTCCTCCGACCACGGAAATCCTGGGACAAGGAAGACGCTCTTTCTCATTAGTTAGCTGACAAAAGAAGGTGTGGAAGGGACTTAGGGGCATCCTCATCAGAAAGGAGGCAGTGAATAGCCATACCGTCCAGTTTTTGGGATGGCTCTGGCCTAGAGTCGTTGCATCTCGGGTGGGTGTGTGGAAATTCCTGAGGGAACGTACTCAGGGTCACGCTCATCATCAGAGCCATTGACCAGGCGTGGAGATGGGGAGACAGACTTTTATTTCCCGCGTGTGTAGACTCGATCTTCTTTTGGTGACATAATAGATAGTACCATTAAAGAATCAATATTATTAATGAAAGGAGCAGACAAGACTAGCAAAACCACACAAAACAAATACAAGATTTAAGATGTAATGATCTTTTGTTTCTAAGAGCAATGAAACACGCACGGTCCAGGGGATGAGGCTCGTAGTAGTATGACGAATCCGGCATGGGGTCCGTCGTTCTTCTTTAAACTTGTTTATGGGAGAACCCTGAAGAGTGTTTATGACAATATTAACGGTATATGCAAGGACGGGACAGTCAACAGGTACGAAGGTCTAGTAGGGTCACAGGAGACATAAAAAAATTTGGAGACCCTTAGAGAGGGGGATCTGCCATTATAACGGTCATGCAGGATGGACGTTTTGAGGGGTAGACGAGAAGACGTCATAGTTGTCCGTAGAGGAACACTTAGAAAAAATATGGAGACCCATAAAGAGAGGGGTCTCTGCCCGTCATAAACGTTAGCAGGACGGACCGTCATAAAGTATACGGTCAGTGAGAGTCCGTTCGAGGACACGGGGAAAAAGTGGGAGACCTTAGGAACAGGGTCTCGGACCACCAGAACGTTGTGAAGGATGGACGTCGTGGGAACTGACGGTCCGTCGGAAGGTGTCCGTTGGAGGACACTTAGAAAACTGAGAGACATAGTAAAGGATATCTGACAACCCGAACGGTTGTGCAGGATGACCGTCGTGGAAACGGACGGGTGTCCGTCACATGTGTCGTTGGGGGGGGGGGCACACTTGGAGGAAAAGAAAAATTGGACAGTGGGGTGTTAGGGCTGGCTTTTGGAAACGGACCCAATGACGGTCGTCGTAGGTACAATAGTCAGTTATCGGGGGGTTCTTGTTTTTGTTTCTGTAGCTCAGTGAAAGAACTGGGGATGCCCCAATTCATCACTATTACCTAAATCGAATTGGTAGTGTTTAACCTACATTTAATCTACCCAAATACCTGTTTAAGTAGCGCCGCTAAGCACCTATTTGTAGAGTTTTAACACGGAAAATTTCAAGAATTTTTTCAACCTAGGTCAGAAATTTTTTATTAAAGAATGAATCCTTCCAAGTAAGAAACTAGGCTAATACTAATTTGATAAACAAAAAAGTAGTATAGATGAGTAGAAATTAGAGGACACATCATCCTGGAGAATTTTAGAAAAAACAAGGACCGAGAAGGTAAACTTGGTGCATCAAGTAAAGATCCACAGCAGCAGCTCCAACTAGTAGATTACGAATTTTAGGCATTGGAGAAAATTTGCGGAAAATGATCGGTTGTAAGGGAAGGGTTTTGAATCTTTGGATTGTTGAAAGAGAGGGAAATGGGAGAAAGATGTGAAGGGAATGGCGGTGTTGAACATGATGAAATGAAGGGGTGGGGTTTTAAATGTTGAATATTTTTTTTAAAAAAAACAGTCGGGGGGTCGGGTTGGTGGGTAGCTTCATTATGAGCGACGATTCCACGACGATGGTTCGCCTCAGTTTGTAATAGTACGTCGTTGATTCGTGCGTGTGCCCTAGTGTGAAAAGAAAAAACTGAAGACGTCCTGGGCACGACGGGATTTTGCGACGGCCAGCACAGGCACACCGGTTCGGCGTTTTGTTGGTGTATCCGTCTAGTGAAGCTGCACAGGAGTGATTTTCTGTCAGAATTCCTGGTGTGTGCCTGCAAAATTTAAAACCCTATAGTAGAAAATGCTACCATTCTAGAAAATAAAAAACTATAAGTAAAAATTTTTGGGTTGCTCCCAACAAGCGCGTGATTGAACGTCGCGACACGACTGAGGGAAACTTTATTACTTCAGACTTTCATCAAGATCTTTTGGTATCGTTGGTATACTTCTACACCTATGCACAAGTTGTCCAAAAAGGAGAGTTTTGTATTTCATTCTCTTTTCAACTTAAACCGCACCATCCCTCCTTTGTTTTTAAACTCAACTGCTCCATCAAGGAATACTTTTGGCTAACAACTAAGGCCAGTCGTTTTGAATTAAGCCTTCCCAGAAGCCAATTGCAACCTTGAACGTCTAAAAAAACCACCAAATCCCCACCCATAAAACTCTCGTTTGTACTTTTTAGGTCATTATCCTTCTTATTTTTCTTTGTCGGATTATAGCAGAATCATTGAAAGCTCACCACTCTGCCTTAGGGACCTTACAAAAGTGAAGGTCGCTCCTTCATTATTCAACCGACTTTCATATGGCCCCTTTTCCCATAGAATCTAAGGCTCTACCTTAGAAGGAATGGCCCTACCAAGAATAATAGGCACTTCAAAAATTGAGCCTTCACAATCAAGATAACAAAATCTGCCGGGGAAATATGAACGGACTCCACTTTTACTAGAATATCCGCGGGTATCCCTACCGGCCTTTTCACTGTCGATCATCCCTCAGTTAGCCGCATTGCAGTGGGCTTTAGGTAACCCAAAACCAACGTCGTCTAAATCGATAGGGGCATGAGATATGCTTGCCTAGATTACATTAATCTTTCGCAACATGTAATGACCCGACATACAAGGAATAGTTGAACGCACCCAAGATCTTCCTTTCTTTGGTGCGAGAGATCTGTAGAAATAGCGCTACAATACTGATTCTATCATCATCTTCAAAAGTGAATGTCAGTTCTTTGTAACAAGATCTTTTCATAAAAACTTGGCATAAACCGGGCATTCGGCATTTGTTCTTAGAGCTTCTACCAAATGGACATTGAGAGAAAGATGGGCTTCAAAATTTGTTATAAAACGCCGCCGTATTTACCATCCTCGGTGGTTTTTCACTAATCTCTGAGGGAAAGGAGGGTGGTCTAGGCATGGAAAGTTAACGTATGAGGGACTTCTGCATCATTCAAGTGTTATTCTTTTCTTCACCACTACCCCTCTCCCACCATCATATCCTTTCTCACGTTTTACTCATTATAGACATAGGTGGCGGTCAATGGTTGCTTACACCCGATAGTGATTGCCATACAATGTGCAATCATTTTTTCCGGATTGGGACAGCGTTTCTAGGAAGCGCGGAAGAGTGGCCCGGTTGCCTGGTGTGTTCCGCACCAGTCGCAGATAATTGGTCCATTTGCAACTCGATCTACTTAATCGATATTTCATGTGTATCAACTTTTTACCCAATACCCGCTAAATCACTCTTTAACTCGTTAATGTGATCATCACTAGCATCGAACCTCCTCATTGTTTTGTGCAACATATCATCAAATCACGCCATACTATCTCCACCATCCCTAGGAGTAACATCATGATTTTGAAAGGGACATAGGGCCCATTCCTATCATTTCAGTTACCATAGTTACCCCAGTTGAAGTTTTTGTCGCGGTTGTAGTTTCCATGTCGGACATAATGACCTTCACGATTATAGTTACCATAGTTCCGACCTTGGTTCACTTGACCATGGCGCTAATTCTCCTGATTAGAGCCTTGGGTACTTGGTCAAAAACCCCGCGTCTGCTCATATACCGCATAGGAATCCTTCAAATAATAGCACTTATCATTTTGTGGCGGTGGTTTCAACAAGTAGTTGACTGCATTTATCTTTTCTGCACCCCCAGTGACATGTTTTAGTACCAACCCAAGCTCTGTTCTCATCTGAGACATTTCTTCACGAATCTCATCTGTGGATGGGTTATGAGTGGACTGCACTACGAAGGTATTTCTCCCGGTATCTAACTTTCTAGTACTCCAAGCTTTATTATTTCGGGAGATTTTCTCTAATTTTTCAGCAATCTCAGCGTAAGGACACTCCCCATAAGATCCACCTGCTATAGTGTCCAACACCGCTTTATTATTATCATCATGTCCATGATTTAAGTATTCCATCACTCTCACTCAATCCATCTATCCGTGATTTGTGATGCTTCTAAAAAAACGAGGTGAATCTATCAAAGAACTATACTGACTCTCCTGGTAGTGCCAGCAAAGTGTTCACTCGTCTTTGTGGTTTTGTTTTCTTTGAGACCGGGTAGTAGCGAGCTAAGAAAACGTCAATTTTAGTTGGGTTCCAAGTTGGAAAATTGGTTGTAAGGGAGCTCATTGAACCATATACAGCCTCTCAAATCAATCAATCCCTCTCAAGTCAGTAAGAGAGGAAAATAGTCTTACCCCTATTACAATCCAAGTCCAGTGAGGCCGCCCACACACTTTTACAATTGGTCATTACCTAGCTATATAGGCATGTGGATCCTCAGAAGGTGAGCCCTGAAAACAAACTTCTGGCAGTGAGAAATTTTGCATCAGTCTACTAGTTCCACTAGGTGTGGCCAATGGTGGTATAGGGGGCAAACAGTGGCGCATCAGCATCATAGTCTTCGTATATTATCATACCTCTATATTATTCTTGGGGCCGTGGAGCGGGATTTTGTCCCTCTGTTTGGTGTTCACCCGGGGCATGGGGTACACTTACCTGAACATCACCGAGTTGGGATGTTCTGGTTTGGCTCATCATCCATTAATGCCAATGTTTCGATTCAATGTTGCTAGTGTACCGCCTAATTCATGATCGAGGGACCAAGGGTTTCTCTTCCTCTCCCCTCTCGCGGGTATTACATACAAGGAATATGGTTCTTCAAGAATCAAAAAACAATAAAACAAAGTAAAAATCAGAAAATATCAACTAAACTATAGTTATAATTTTAAGTTATTCTAAAAGCTACTTTCCCTTCCCCGTCAGGCGGCGCAAAATTTGATAAGCTCAAACTTACTTCTCAAATAGAAGTAAAGTGGTCCGTGTCATGTTATAACCAACGAGTTGAGTTGGGGATCGTTCCCCCCCTACGAGGAAAATAGTTTAGACTTTATGTCTTCATCTATTATTGTTATTGTTCAGTTATACTCTTTGAAAGCAAAATGATAAAAGGGGGGTTGTCTATTTCTGACTAAATAAAATTAACTAGCAAAATTAAAGAACACTTTATCGCTTGAATGTTGGAGGTTAATAATCAATTATAAAAGAAGTAACTAGGGTTTTATTGTTCCCCCCCGGTTAATAACTTGATAATTTCGAACTTATAACAATTTTTTCCTAGTATTTTTCATGGCAGAAGTGATAATTAAATGGATTTCTAAATCCTTGTCCGGCATCTAAAATTTAAACTCCGCACCTTTCTGCTACGTGTGTTGCTATACTAACCTTACCATTACCTCATATTAAGAATCACATTCTATATTTGCTAGTTTATTACCACCTCGTACCACTAAATACTAGCCTAATAAATAGTATACACCAAGCTATGTGGATAATTCTTTTTCCCTATTTATCTACCTCATGGTCTCCGGCAAAGTACATTAAGACAATTCTAACGTGGGCCATCCGTTTAAAAAGACTTCTAAAGCAAAAGAATCATCAATCATGCAAGACACGTATTCTAGAATTGGTTTATTTTAGTTAGTTTTAAAACCTATTATTTTCGCCTATGGTTCCACAACCCTAGTTATGGAGTTTAGTTACTCATAGTCCATAATCCCAATATTTTAAATATATTATATAAGAATTCATGTACTTACTTAAATTAGAAATACTAAAACCCCAAAGTTCACTTGATTAATCAACAAAAGTCACCAACAATCAATTGCTAAAATTAATTGAAGATTAAAGATTCTTCAAAAGTGTAATAGTAATCACAAAAATTCTAACAAAAAGTCTAAAAAATATTCAGGAGTCTAACAATAATCAAGGTCCTAACCAAATAATCTAGAGTCTAACATCAAAAATGAGTTTTTTTGAACTATTTATTAAAAATAAAATACTAATTAAATAAGGACTCTATTTGCTAGAAATCAGTCAAAACGCGGCTGGGTCGGCGGAACTCACGACGGATCGTCGTGGTCACAACGGATCGTCATGTACTCCGTGATCCCATACTTGTGCAATTTCTTCTGCTTCTCTCTTCATTACCATCGACGGAAGGTATAACGGATTTTCATAGGCACAACGGTCCGTCGGGGGTCTCGGTTCCAAAACACTTGAACTCTAGGAATTTGAGTACTAGGACTACTTCTCTAAACTTCATGAAAAACATGCAGGTGGACCGTCATGGCACGACTGTCCGTCATGATTCCGAAAACCCCACACTTTGGTCAGACTTCCCCAGCTTTTTCAGCAGCTGCACTAACTAAACTACGATGCACTTACAAACCGGCATGAGCATGATGGACCGTCCCAAGCTCTATAGTTGTTTGTCTTCTGCATTCTTTGCTCAAAACCTCTGCATTCATCTTGGACAGATTTCCTGGAAATAAAGGAGAAACGATATAAAAATTAGCTACAAACAGCTTTTGGACACATAAACTAAGAAAAAGTATTACTATACCGTGAAACCATATATCAGTAGTGCAATGACATTTACATTCCTAGCTAGATATAATATGGTTCATGTGTAGTCTATATAGCCCTTTAGTTAACATACCAAAAGGTGTTCTTTTGGTAGGTATATAGTTTCTTTGATTCATCCTTGTTGCAAAAAAAAAAACCCTACCATTTTCCCTTATAAAATAATAGTCGTTCAATAATTTGAGTCCTCTTTGTGGTACCCTTGGTGTTTCCAGCAATTTGGGTTTGCAGCTTGAAGTCACAATACATTTGAACTGGTAGTTTTGTTTCTTCAACACCCGTCTACTTTCCTGTTAGTACTCCCAGGACCAGACTAGTTCAAATACAATGAGGCAGACTGCTGTCGATTTTAGCTTTTGTTTGATCATCTTTGAACATGTAGTTTTTTTCTTGCTTTCCATGACACTAGAGAATTCCCACTAAGATCAATTAGCTTTTACAAATTTCCTGGTTATTCGACAATAGGCCAATTAAACAATCACAAAATGCAGTGACCCCTCTTATTAGATTACAAGCTAATAGTACCCATGTCCAAGTTGGTCTTTAATATATTGACCACCCTTATGCAGCATCCATGGTTACTCTTTGGTTGTTGCAAAAATTGATTAGATTTTGAGTGCTAAAGACATAATCAGTCTTGTCATGTGAGATAAGTTCAATGGCATCTTCTTGATTCTTATTAATACCATTTGCTGATCTAAATGAACTCAATTCTAAAATATTCCAGCTCTCCTAGTCAATTTGAAATTATTGTTGTAGTGCCCTTCTTTGTCTTTTTACATCAAGACCCCTTCAAGTTATAAGCTAGTACTACATCAGAAGTACAACAACCATTCCTTCTTCTTATTTCTTAATGAACATAGATTAGTCACGTGACTTTGTTTGACCCTGGTTGTTATTAGATCTACTGTCAGCTTAGATTCCACTATCTTGGTGATTTTTTGAGTCCATAAGATTTCTTAGGCTACGTACTTCTCTCCCTTGGCTGATAACCCCTGAGGTTGGTGTTTGTGTGTGTGTGTGTGTTGTTGTGTTTGTGTGTGTGTTGTGTAGATTATATGTAATAGTCATCCAAATACCCCTGAAAGAAAGCATAAACATCCATCAATGAATATGCCAATGTCTAGAGGCTGGCAAAGCAACAAACTTGGCCTGAACGTTTCTATAGTTACCGTGGCCTGTCGATTTGTACTTGACTTTGTATATCCTCCTACAATCTATATAGCTCTTCCCCTTTGAAGTTAGTGAGTACCCTCAATTTGTTACTCTCCAAAGCTTTTACCTCATTCCATAGCATCCACACCACGCATTCAATGTTTTGATGGATTCTCTTTCTTGCATATGACAGAGGTGCTTTACCAGTGGAAGTAGCAGCAATGCAACATTTAGAGAGGTGGAATGTTTGGAAAACGCGGACGACACAAAAATTATAGGGTAAACATAATGGAAATAAAATTGTAAATAACGACCCAATAATTTGGATGTGGAAATCTGTTCAGAATAAGGAAAAAACCACGGGCAAGATGAGGAATTGATATTACTAAAGTAAGGAATTTTACACTGTGTAGTCACGAATACAATACGCCAAGTGACTACTACACACTCAAAAGGAAAAAACCACTCTGTTCGGTTTTCGGGTCCTTTACTAAAATATTTCTCACACTCGATTTTTTCAATCACAGACTAATTTAACTTGTAAAGTCTATGAATACCTCACTTTGCTCTCATATGGTTTTCTCATCTCTACTTGGTGTGTTTCCACAAATGAGCAAGAGTGGCCCTATTTATAGAAGGAAAAAGCAATTAGCCTTTTCACTAATGAAAATATGTAAATTTATAGCAAGTCCAAGAATGGGTTTGCGAAGTCTTACCATTTGCAAACCACTAAATCT
Source organism: Solanum habrochaites (assembly GCA_027704765.1). Classification (NCBI taxonomy): domain Eukaryota; kingdom Viridiplantae; phylum Streptophyta; class Magnoliopsida; order Solanales; family Solanaceae; genus Solanum; species Solanum habrochaites. Next base: position 29,725,737 of record JAKWJA010002494.1, on the reverse strand, counting down.
TTTATTTCATCCCCATTCTAATTCCTTTTTATACATTGCTTGTACCAATTGAATAGCTTTAAGTTGACTAAAAATGGATGGATTCAACAAATCCCCCCCGCCATTCCCCATTTTATATAGGGAAGAAGATATCTTCAAACTTTTGTAAGAGATCTCATACCCACAAGTTCTTTGAATAACTCAAACTTGTCTTTCGTTCATCTTGGTCAGCATACTGCAAAGGATTTTCATTCAGTGTGTGAATCTTTTAATATGAAAATGATTCATTCTTACACTTTTCTCACGGAATCGCAATGATATCTGACGTCGAGGTATTTTGTTCTTTCATGTTACTGGATTCTTGATCAATTCTATTGCACTTTCGTTTCACACACAATAGACATATACTCATCTGAACAAAGCCAGCTCGTAAAGAAATCATTTTTAGCCCATATCATTCCCCTTTCTTCCAGCTCAAGTAGCCGCAATATACCAGCTTCAGTTGTATGATAGTGCAACACACCTTCCTGCAACTTCCACTGGCCATGCTATTGACTCCCCCCCCCCCCCTGAAAAGTAAACAAATCTCAGTACTTGCATTTTGTTTCAAGATCACTGCCATATCAGAATTGTGTATAGCCTTTCAAGATTGGAATTGAAGATCCAAAACATCAAGCATTCATCTAGCTTCCTCAACATATTTGAGTACCCAACTCTACACTTCGCAATGTTGTTTTTCCTAAATTTTCGGAAATGCTACTGACAACATCAACTGCGTGAACATATCAGTCTAGTGCACCACCATTGCATACATTAGACTTCCGATGATGGAGGAATATGGAACTTTGGCCATCTTATCTTTTTTCTCTTTTCTCCTTAAGCTTGTAGGAGGACACAATCTGCTTACGTCAATTTCATCATGACCGGGAGCAAGAGCTCCACTATAGTCTTAGCATTCTTCATATTGAAGCGCTGCAGTACGCATTCAATGTACTTCGTGTTGAAAAATAAATAGTTCTTTTATTTCTCGACTAGTAATTTCATTCCTAAAATGTCCTTGCATGACCCAGTCTTTCATAGACAAGACTTACCAACTCTTCTTCATGGCTCGCAGTCTTGGAGTATCCGTGCCCACCATCAACATATCTCCACTTACAAACCACAAGATGATAAAATTAATTGTCCAAGAATTTTTTGTACAAATACGCAACGATCTGAAGAAGTCTTCTTATAGCCTTGCCTTTCCCCATAACATATGTCAAACTTTTTTGTACCACTGTCTTGAGCTTATTTTATGCCATGAAGACTCTTTTTGAGTTTTGCATACAAATTTTCATACCATTCTACTTTGAAATGCCCTCAGGTTGTTCCATATAAATCTCTTCTTCTAGGGTCCCGGTGAAGAAGTCGTCTTCACAATTCATAAGCTCAATCTCTAAATTAAGACTAGCAACCAATACCTAGAATTGTGCGAGTCCATGACATTTTACAACAGGAAGAAAATATTTCACATCAAAGTCAATACCTTTTCCTTTGACGCGGACCTTAATAACCAATCTAGATTTGTACATGGATCAAGTTGTGTTCTCATTCAAGTTTCCAACATTGAACACCCACTTGTTCTTCAAGCTCCCATGCCTTTGGGAAAATTTTAAACAAACTCAATAAGTGTGGTTCGCATGGCAAGCTTTCCTCCGTCTTGTATGTCTTCAATCCATTGATTCTTCTTGTGCTTCATCGTCCATGGCACTTCATAACATTCATCAAGGTACTCCCCGTAAGTGAGTAACACATACTCATTGAATGAATAATGGGAGGAAGGAAATCCCGCCTGTCTGTGGACCTCCGAAGCGGAATATTTTATTCGTCCACAACTTCATGAAGCAACAAGATCATAATAACACTATCCATTGTTATTATCGAACATCAACATGTTGATTCAATACGATTCTGGGTGTCCACCATGCTTCTCAACCCAACAAACTCATACCCACTTGTGTGAGGAAGCTTCATCATGATGAAATTACCATCAAAACTTGAAGATTCTACCTACCCTTCTCCGCCTTTGTCAATATCTTCAATTGTTTGTGTTCTCAACGAAAATAATATCATGATTTCTCACAAGTTTCTTTTCAATTGGATCAAATATCCTGTAAACAAATTTCTCTATGCCTGTATCAAATGAAGATCTTGCAATTGTCTTGGGGCATCTAACTTTGAGCTCTAATCTTTTCGGCACATGTACAAAAGCGTGCAACAACCAAATATTCTAAAATGGTCATAGGGAACAATCCTTTCCATACCAAACACTATTTGTACATCACTTTGCAGCACACAGCACCAGATAGATTATAATAACATGTGCACGCGGTCAATAAAGCCTCACTCCAAATGAGTTTGGCAACAATCTCTTCATAAAGCAAAAATCTAACTCTTTCCATCAAGGTTCGTGTTTCATCCTCTCAACACAAATCATTAAAGTTTAGGAGTCTTGTGAGGAGTCTTTCTTGTGTCTAATACTTGATACTTGCAAGTATTCGTCAAATGGCTCACCATATTCAACCACCATTATAAGTACGAATTATATTTCACTTTCTTTCAAGTTTTTCTTTAAACTGAACCCTGAAACTACTTAAAGAGACCTAACACTGGTATTTAAGTCTCAGATCTTGACCCAAAGTTTTCTCGAGGGCTCATCCACAACGAAAGTGACAAGTAAAGTGCACCACCCAATGTCTTTGTCTTCCATGGACCACAAAAAGGAGTGCACTAATCAAGCAACTCTTCTTTCTCAAGGAGGTAGACTTAAAGGAAACTCTATTTTGTATACCAGCAAGCATTGCTCAAATTTTTTCAGAGAATGTAGCACTCTTGCAAATTTGATAATAATTTCTTCTTGCCTTGGACATTAAGTCATTTCTCAAAAATGTGGCTGTCTCTTATGCCATAATGCTGAAGAGTTATTTCTCTCAACCAAATTCACCTTATCAACACAAGTAGGAGCTGTAGTCTAGTATAGACAACGATGTTTGTTACCAGGAGCCAAAACCAAGGAACCCTTAATGAGCTTCCATTTTCCATCACCGTTGGTACTAACATATCCTTCTTCATATAAAACACCAACATAAATTAGGTGCAGACAAACATTAGGAGCATGTTTCACATTGTTCAAAACTATTTTAGTTCCAATACCAACCACCCTAGAAACAGTCTTATTACCCATACTAAAGGTTCCAAAATCACCAGGGGTGTAGGAAGAGAAAAAAATGCTTCCTTGATGTCAGATGAGATGCGGCACCAGTGTCCACAACCCAACTTGACTCATCACAAGCAATATTTATCATGTTTACATCAACAAAGGTAACAAGTCTTCGGTGGGGGACATGGCTAGGCAATTTTCATTCCATCTTCTTAGTTTCCTCTTGTTTTGTTGTCCCTCTTACAACTTCCGTCTATCCTTGCCTAACTTCTGTTTGTGACCTTTCATGACACAATGATAGCACTCAATATCCTTAAGTCAGCCTCTCGATTTGATCATGTTTTGTTCTCTATTCTAAGAATAACGAGTTTTATTTCTTCCCCTGGGGACAATTATCAGGACATCCGACAAAAAGGAACCTTGACTTTTTCTTTTAATCTCTTCGTTCATGCAACTAATCTTGGCGGAATCCATAGAGATCACACCATCCGAAGCATAATTTTTACAATGACGTTCTAAATGTTTCCCAAGAATCTTGTAGGGAACCAAGTAGAATCAAGCCTTGAATTTCTTCATCTAATTTAATGCCCATAGTAGATAATTGGTTCATAATCCTATGAAAATTATTTAGATGGTCTATGCTCGGAGAATCATCATGATATTTCAAACTGAACATCTTCTTTATTAAGAAAATTTTGTTGTTGCCAGTCTTTGGAACATACAAACTTTCAAGATGCTCCCATATGGGGTCTATTGGTTAGTTTTCCTCATAAATGGTTCAACACATTACGTCGCCCATTTCCTAATGAATCCACACACCTATTATGCAACAGCTTTCCACTCTTTATCTATTTTTATTATTAAGGCACAGGGGTAAATACTGAAATACTGGTTGAAAAAAGTCCTTAACATAAAGCATATCTTTCCATTGTCCCTTATAAATGGCAAAATTACACCATTCAAGTAACCATTCTACTGTGTTGTCTCCATTGTTTTTCCCAAAAAAATATAGTTATATCGCAATCAAAAAGTAATCTTTTCTTATTTGGAAATTCATATTGCGCTGTAACTTGGTGTTGTTTCTACAAGAGACAAGAATGCTCTTTTTAACAAAAGCTAAAACCATGCCTATGTAACTAATGACAGAAAATGTAATATAGACAAGTCAAGAATGGTTGTAAATCTTACCAATTTGCCAACCACAAGATCTTTTAATTTCAACTCCAATTACTATTCCTTTTTAACAATTGCTTGTACTAATTTAATAGCTAAAGTTTACTAAAAAATGGGATGGATTCAATAGACAAGTGATCATAGCATCTGTAATTACACAGTGGATACTATACATCCTTAGTTATATCTAGTGAGATAATGTCCCTCACCCATGTAGGAGTTTGTGTATTTCTGGTAACATCTTGGTAGGCCCTGGTATTGCAAACTCAACTACATGATCAACTTTATCAGTAACTATATAAGGCACTACATTCTCAATTGCATGATTAAAGATTTTAGTTACTTCTAGCTTTTGTTGTTCTGTTATTTCCTGCTCTTGTTGCTCTATGAAATGCATATAATATCCTCTATCATCTAACACAACAATTTCCTCATCATAGCTTAGTGGAATAGGAGTGGACTCAGTGAAGGCTTGAGACAACTACCCTGAACTATGTATTGTGTCTTCAAATATAGGATGATAATTAGAACCACTCTCATTTGCAAAAGTAAATGCATCTTTACTGAAGATGACATGTCTTATCACAAATAAGGTCCTATTGGCCAGATAAAAAAGAACATATCCCTTCTAGACTTCTGAATATCCCATATGAAGAACTGACCTTGATCTTGCTATTAGTTTGACATGTCTGGCGAGATTCTTAGCAAGATGAGACAGACTTGGTTAGCTTCCATATAATAACTTCTCAGAAGTAGTTTGATGACCTATCACACTACTTGGTAATCTATTGATTAGATAAACTGCAACTAAGACATAGTGCCCCCCAAAACTTCAAAGGAATGTGTGCCTGCAATTTGAGTGCCCTAGTTACTTCAAGTATATGTCTATGTTTTCTCTCAACAACCCCATTTTGATAAGGGTATATGGACAAGACCTTATGAAATACAAGTAAAAATTACATAAGCTTTGATATATGCTCAGTTTAGATCGTTGAACCCGTTCCATAACACCCACAAGATACTCCTTATATGCATCAGTTTCTTCCATTGTGTTTTTATTCTCCACTTTTGGTTCATAAGAACTATTAGGTCCAAGGGATTAAATAGTTATTAAAGAGCAACACTTTTTAGAATATTTAAAAGTAGAGTGAACAACTCTTCAACCTTCTTTTCTCCTTTGCTTCACTTAGTATTTTTTGGAGCTCAGTAAGCTTCTCTTTATGAGCCTATTATAAAAATGCATCTAAAATATATCAAGTTACAAAGGTTTTAGTAATAATAAATATAGGCTTATAACTACTAAATATGCTAGAGCACATTGTCCAATCATCAGCATCGTAAAAACACCCAACAAAAATAACAAGAATTATTCAATCATGTAAAAAAGTACCACACAACAAACAAATAAATCAACAGAAAAGAACTAGAGAAAAGTAGAGTGTCATACGTAGAAATCTTTTCAATCATACCTCTTTCAAATTTTGATTGAACGAGACTCTGCATCAAATGCTGCAAAATAAAGGTCATGTTAAGGTCAAATGAAACTCCAAAGATTAGTAAAAGATGTGTAAAATTTAGTACCTCTTCATCTGGATTTGGACTGGATCTTCAGCAATAAAAAAAAGCATTTGAGTTAGTCAATTGAATGAAATTGGTGAAGTCTAATTCATGAATTTAATATATTAAAATAAACATACCGTCGATTTAGTTCATCAGGTTGGTTCATTGCTTTGATCGTAATATCTTCAAAACTAAGCGATCAAAAGAAATTACATCATATATTGTATCATAAACTAAACATAGAACATTGAAACATAAAATATCATTCTAGAAATCTCATTAACATTTCTCCGCTAGAATTGCTGGTCACTTAACCATTTGGAGAAACCATTAACAGTGCAATATTTGACTTCTTAACAATGCTATCCTTATATTTTGAGTAGAGCTTTTGACGGGATACTGGATCCTAAATTTTCTTCATCCTAATCTTATTGAGATCCATGATATTAAATGATGAAAACTAGAATTAGATGCAATGTCGTTCTTCAATGAACTGAGAAATATATAGATCAACATAAAAAAAAAAGGAAAAGTTAGCTCAAAGAATTTACTGAAATAACATGGCAGTCTTAAGTTCAACAGTTAATATGTTAAAATCTAATAGACAATCAAATAAGTTTTTTTAGAAGAAACAACTTTCTACAAATGCATACATGTTAAAATCTAATAGACAATCAAATATTTTTTTTTAGAAGAAACAACTTTCTACACATGCATACAATCGATGAACAAAAATTTGTGGGCGGTAACTTGTTGAGAGGAAAATAAAAATAACTTCTAAGCTCCTTATTTCACATAATGATGTTAGCCAAGTTCTATTAATTACTTTCCTAGAAAATTTTAATGTCATATGATATAATTTTAGTTATAGAATAATTTAATATGGTGTATCGTAAGCACATAAGTACAAGGTGTATGCGGGCAAATTGTGAAAAAATGAAAACAGTCTCACATTAGTGGTTAATGAGTTTTGTGCATTTCTTTCTTCCCTTTTGAGCACATTTTGGGGTGTGAAGTTATGGCCTACTACATAATTTCACACAAATCACCTTTGAATAGAACTAAGAATTAACTCCCTCTTACCAATTTATGTTCACTTTTTGTTTTCGAGAGTAAGTAGTTTAAGTTTTAACAAAAACATTGTTCATGAACTCTTTCACTTTTTAATGAAATTTATAATATTTATAAACATGTTAAAAGAAATATAAATCAACAATATTGTAAATTAAAAAAATATTAAAAGATTCTAAAAATTTTGAATGTCAAAGATAGACTTGTTTGAATCTTCTATTTCTTAAAACTGGTCACATAAATTGAAGACAGAGGGATATATTCTTGAAATAAATGTTTTGTCAGTACGTAGTAAAACTATTTCTTTTGTATGATTATTATTTGCACGTAGGAAACTAAATTTTGGGTCAAGTCGAATTCAAGATGTTTTTTTTTAAATTAATAGGTTCTATATTTTAAAATTGATCAAGGCCAACATATTTTAATGTTAGGTGGTTTTTGACACAAATATTAGAATTTGAATCAAAGCTACTGAGGTAACGACTTAATTAATAACTCACAATTTAGATTGACTAACTGAACAAAACTATACATAATAATTCTACAACTAAATATTATAAACAAAATAAAAAGGTCAGATCATTTTGTTGTATGACTTCCTCCTCTTCTGTTTATCGACTTTACCCTTGACTTAACAATAAAATATGTGATCACAACTTCTAATTTTTTTTTATGTTTATCTACTTATATTTTTAAATAGTAGATAAATTTGTAAGGGCTAGTGACACATGGTTAGAGACTCTTGGAATCTTTCTCTTTATACGATTAGCAACCTTATTTGTGATAGGGTTCAAACTCGAATCATGCACTCAAATATAGCTTAAGACTTTATTATGGACCCCTCTAATTGAAATTATCAACTCATACTAAATGGTGAACTTATGATTGAAATAAACAAACTTAAGATTATTGAATCTGAACTGAGAAAGTCATAAAGTCTAGCTAACATAAATCGTCACAAACTCACTTCTCAAGATGCAAGCATTTATCATCATCGCACGAATAATGCTACGTTCACTCCCTTTGTAAAACAATTGTATTTTGAGTTGAAGTAATACAAATTTGTTTTCCCACTATATCATATGTAGGATTGTTTGTCAAGATACCTGGTTGCTGTTAAAATAGGATTGTTTTCCCTAAAGATGACATGTATTCTTACAAAGAAAAGACCTATTGGTCAGATAAAAAAGAACATATCCCTTCTAGACTTCTGAATATCTCATATGAAGAATTGGCCTTTATATTGCCATAATTTTGACATGTATGGTGAGATTCTTAGCAATGCACAAGAACCCTAATGTCCTTAAATGAGACAGACCTTGTTGTCTTCAATATAATAACTTATTAGAAGTAGTTTGATGACCTATCACACTACTTGGTAATGTGTTGATTAGATAAACTGCAACTAAGACATAGTTCCCCCCAAAACTTCAATGGAATGTGTGCATGCAATTTGTGTGACCTAGTTACTTAAAGTATATGTCTATGTTTTCTATCAATAACCCCATTTTGATAAAGGTATATGGACAATACCAGTCGTGTATAATTCCCAACTCTTTGAAAAAAGCAGTGCACAGTTAGCAAAATCAGTCACATTGTGAGACCTTAATACCTTAACATTTCTCCCTAATTGTGTCCTAACATAGTGCATAAATAGTTTAAGATAAATACACACATCAGACTTATGTTTAAGTAGAAATACCATTGTAAGAATATTGGTTACCATAGAAAAATGGGTGTTTTATAAGGACCCCCCACCCCAGAAATCAACATTAATCAAATCAGAACAAGTACCTTCTTTTTATACTACTTGAAGGAAAACCAGAACTGCATACAAGCTTAGAACAAGGGCAAATGAGAATTAGAGAACTTTACAACCCTACTGCCTTTTGTTCATATCAAATATTTTTGCAAGAACTATAGAAGATCACTAACCTAATGTTTTGATGCCAACAACCCATGTTTAGAAAGTACTCTAGGAACCACAAATCAGACTTCTGACTTTTGTTACTATCAGTGCCATGGTGTGAACTGTATGGTTGTAGAAAATACAATCCTTATTCCTCTTTACCGACCATCCTTCACATTACACTTGACAAGTTCCAGAAAAAACATAAAATGAGGAAATAAGGTGCCTACACACTAGTTTCCTTTGTTTTTTACTTACGTACATAGGTTATTCTTGAATAAGTTAGTTGAAAATATATTTGGGGTAACACATTGTTAGACTGACAATCATAATTACCCCCAGAGGCACGTGAGTAGTGTTACCTACTAGATCATCAAGTTGTGTCATAGACCCCTTATACTCATATCTCAGTGAGAGACCGGCATGATGTGTAGCACAACTTAGTACCTACAATCCACAATTTTGTTATTTTTCATAAACATAATATTTAACCCTGCAGTATTAACATCATTGCAACCAAACATAGGCTAATTTTAGTTTTGCTAGAACATTTTGAGGATGTGATCATATTTGTCTTTTATGAATGTACAACCTTGAAGTTGTTGTTTGACATCTTTCTCAGCTTTGATTAATGACGTAAATCTTTACCCATTCAGTTTCATAATTACCACCATTACCAATTTGAGACTCATTAACCTTTCTCCCCCACTCAGAAATCTGTACATTTGTGTTAAGAGCATAAGAGAAATGAGCCTGGGGTACTGAAGTCTGACCATACTGACCAGACTCACTACCCTGAACCTTTATTTTAGACTTGAAGTCAGGTGGATACCCAACAGTTTTGTAGCAGAACTCCTTGATGTGGCCTCTACACTTGTAGAAATCACAATTTGCACAGAATTCTTCTTAAACCTTTGCTCACCCCTGAACTACTAGTTGTGCTCACCCCTGAGCTACTACTAGTTGTCCCTTGCGAAACAGTCCGGTTCTTCCTCTAAAAAAATGACTCAACCCACCGGCAGCCACCCTTTTTCGGTTGCTGGTTTACAAGCATTTGGTTTATCAGGTGCATTCTACCAACATTGCTGGGATATATTGGGTAACAATATTTTCAAAATGGTACAAGATTTTTTCATATGTAATTCTCTTCCTAAATCCATAACTCACACTAATTTGGTCGTTTTAGCTAAGAAGGAACAAACTCGTTCTCTTTGTGACTTAAGACCAATTAGTTTGAGTAAATTTGTGACTTAAGACCAATTAGTTTGAGTAAATTCAGTAATAAGATTCTATTTGTGGTTATTCATGATATAATTTAAGTTTAATCACCTAAATTGATCACCCACAATCAATCAGTTTTTGTTAAAGGTAGAAGCATCACAGAAAATGTGTTGTTGACACAAGAGATTGTTACTAAGATCAGAAAGAGGGGTAAACAATCAAATGTGGTCATAAATCTTGATATGACCAAGGCATAAGATACATTATCTTGTTTTCTTCTGATGAATGTTTTAAGAAATATGGAGTTTCCAGAATTGTTTGCTAATTTGATTTGGAGATTGATTTCTAAGAACCGGTATTCAATCTTGATCAATGGCCAAGCACATGGTCTCTTTTATTCCACTAGAACAGTGAAATAAGGAGACCCTCTATCTCCGCCTATCTTTATATTATTAGCAAAACTTCTTTCAAGGTACCTAAATACGTTGTTTGAGGATGCTCAATTTGTGGGATATGTTTTACCAAAATGGAGTGCTAAGCTTAATAAAACTCTCACTGATGCTCAAGTTGATGCCACGGTCAGTGATAGTCATATTGAAGGAGAAAAATTTTGAGGCGATCTTCATGTTCATCTCAATGCTAAAAAATCTAATTCAAACAGGTTGGAAGTTGGTGAAAAGGATGATGAAGGAACAATTAAAGATTTACGGATAGGGGCTGAAAAGAGTGATGTTCAAGATCAAAATTTGGTGCCGCAAAATTCTGTCCAGCGTCTGGCAGTGTTAGACGACTACTCTTCTCCCAATCAACAAAGCTGTAATTCAGCTGATCGTGTTTAATTTGAAGAGAAACTCATTGTGGATACAAATAAATCAAACGATGCAGAATTTGCGCAAAAAATTGACAAGATAAAACAGAGGGGAGTTGTTGATGAAAAATCAAGTATGTGGAAAGGTGATAAGCATACTGTTGAGAAACTTCACGATGCTATACAAACGCCAACATCTAATGTGCAACTGTAGAATTTGGCAATTGATGGACAAAAATTTGAAGGATCAAAAATAGGTGATTTGCAACCTTTTGAACCTGGCGATTTGCAAGTTGAAATTTCCAGTCGTGATTAGAATGCACTGGGTCGACATCAATGGGGGGCACAAAAAAAAAATCAATTTCGATGTGGGGGGGTATTAGTTTTTCCTCGGCAAGTCGAATTAAATCTCCAACTTCTTTAAAATAAGCAATAGTTTCTATCCTCCAATCTATAAAGCAATCTAATGAAACCAAATGATATTGTTTGTACAATCCGTTTTGAACACTTGAGGTGAGAAGATTAGAGCTGTGATTCTAACCCAAGAAGAGCATCGTACATTATTTTGAGCCGATTTTGATATATTAACAATTAGCTAGCCCACCCAATTGGAAGTTGTATGCATGCAACTGAATACGATAGTGTTATGAGTCCTACATATATTTCTAATCGTAAAGTATCTAAAATTAGTGAAGAAAGTGAGGCTTCCATATCGCTCAAACTCAATTCAACGATCGTAAAATGACAGGAGAGTTTGTTCCAAGGCACCTACCAATGCGACTGGCAAAGCAGAACCATATGACATTGTCAATGACTTCAATAAGATCCAGTACATCTAAGAAGAAATGATGAACTATCAAGTTTTGTTGGATGGATTTGGAGAATAAAACAAGATGAAAATACTTCAGGTCACTATAGATGGGCTATCTAACATTTTTAATTCACACATTTGTAAAAATAAATTTGAGGTTGATAACTCACTTTCTTCTTGGATTTTATATTTGTGCATTTTTCAAGTATTCTCATTTATAATATCATCATAGAGTGTATTTCAAATTCTGTGATGATAATAAAATATTTAGTTCTCTCTAGCTCTTTTTTTCATGTTTGTTAATTAGTAGAGGTTTGTTGCCTCATTAGGATTTAAAAGGTAAGGCCAATCCCACCCCTTGCATGTACTTATTTATATTGAGGATTTTTATTTTTAATAAAAAACTACTAGACGCTCTGTCTAGTGGTATAAATTGAAAAAAAAAATATGCAGGGAACCCAGCTGACGAAAGAATGTTGATGATGCGTTTGGGTATGTCCTGCAGTCATTTTTACTTTTAAAATACCTTGGTCGTCCTATCACCCACTCCCAAAAGGGAGGAATCCCTGCAAGAGTTTTATAAATAAGGTGAGGCAAAATTTCAATCATCGAAAGGAAATATATTTTCATATGGAGGAAAAGAGGTTCTAATCACTAGTGTGCTACAGAGTGTTCTAATTCATGTCTTATCAGCTATAGTTCCTCCTATATGTGTTATTAAGGAACTTCATAGGATTTTTGGAATAAAAATTTGGAGTAATAAAATTACAGGTAAGAGTAAACACTGGCCTACATGGGAGAAATTGTATTTACCTAAACAGGAATGAGGATTGGGTTTTAGATCCATGTTTGATGTTTCTAAAGAAATGTATGCAAAATTATGGTGGAGATTCATGACTCAAAATACCACCTTACGGGCTAATTTTATGTGGAACAAATACTGTAAGAAGCATATTCCAACTTTGGCTGAATGGAAAGGTAGATCTCAACTATGGAAAAATGTGTTACACAATAGGGAGTGCATTGAAAAATTTCAATGGTGAGAACCTAAGAGTGGGACTTCTTCTGTTTGGTATGATAATTGGACCCAACTTGGGCCTCTTTACACATATCAAACTGAAGTACAAACTTGTCACTCATTGACGAACATTGATTTTTTCCTAAAGGAAACAGGGTGGGATTATGATAGTATGCATGATCATATTGTGGAACATATCATACATCATATGTATCATAATAGACGAATTAATATGGACGGAGATCAAAACAAGCACCTGAAAGTTCTCAGTTAAGAGTGCTTGGGAGATTTTGAGAAACAAAGTGGCAGAAAATGTGAATTTCAGGAAGATATGGGCAAGATCTTCCTGTCAAGATATCATTCTTTAGTTGGAGATTTTGGAATACTAGAGATCCAATAGCAGTTGCTATAGATAATTGGAACACTCCCAACTTTGCTTATGTTGTACTGCCCCAACAAGGGAAACTATGGAAAACTTATTTTTTAAAGGTGAAATTGCATATAGAGTGTGGCGATATTTCTCTTTTGCGGTGAGAATATTAGGTCCTTGGATTCAGTTAACGCAGTCTCCCAAAAAATTGTGGGATGTTCAATTGAATACGAGGCAAAACATTATTTTCATGCTATTTCTAATTTGATTTTATGGTTTTTATGGAAAAGGAGAAATATTGTACTTCATGGTGGTAATTATACCACAAGTAAAGTGATTTAGGACGTAGAAATTCATGAAGTTGAGAGACTGAATACACTTATATCCCTTCCACTTTGCCTTAACTAGTTGCTTTATTAGATGGTTTTAGTCCTGACTTCTTTTCGAAATTGGTTAAATGGTATCCTCCACCATGGGGTGGTAGAAATGTAATACAGATGGGGGCTTCAAGGGATAATCCTGGACTTAGTAGTACTGCTACCTTTTGTATCATAAACCATGAAGAAGAGTTAATGTTTGGGGTGCAGATTCCCGATTCTACGAATGTAGTTCTTGAAGCTATTGCTATTAGAAAAAGTCTTCAATGTTGTTAGGAAAAAAAAATTCAAAACATTATAATCGCAATCGACTCTTTGGCTTTTGTACATATGTTAAATGGATGGTGCGAAATACCTTGGAATGTAACAATGGATGTCTATTCCATCAACATATTAAGAAACTCTATGTCAGTAAGAGTGCAAAACTCCTTAAGGGAGGGAATACTCTAGCTGATTTTTTTGCTAACTTGGTTTTTCCATTTGCGGGTACATAGGAATTTAGATCTTTCACATCCACATACAATCAAAGAATTTATCACAAACTAGGATCAAGCAGTACAATACACAGGTACTCATAAATTTAACCATTTTCAGGAAGTCCCAAGTGAAGGAGGTTGAATCATCAATTTAGATAAACACAACATTCAATAGTTCATATTAAGACAAACAAGTATGACTCAATAAAGTAATCTTTATTGTATGAAGTCTCGATTCCATATGAAGTTTTACATGAATCATAGATTGAGTACGCTACTAACGTACCTCAAGATGTCTCAATTAGTTTCGGGTTGTTAATATATCATGCACCTGGTAAGAGCTTTGAGGTGTTACATATGATATAAAATCAGGACTTAAGGGGCTAAAATAGCATGTTTAATCTATAATTATGTTAAATTTCATATACTGCTCATTCATGTATTGAAAACTACTGAATGATCATTAGAGGTGAAAGAAGAACTGAACGATGAATTAAAGGTACGATTTTCTTACACAAGTAATATGGAGATGTATCAACATAACCTCATAAAATAAATTAGCAATATTTTTGTGGATTTGGGTTGTGGTGGTGGTATTAAATGTATTTAATTTAATCCACCAAAATCAAATTGATTAAAAGGAAAACTAATTTTACTCGAGATTTCTTTTACAATATCCATATTCTAAGTTCCACAATTTAATAAGATCATTTTTTATTGCAAACCTCATTCAAGTATTTAGAGAGAGAGAGTAGAAAAAGTACACCTGAGAATATGAAGTTGAAGTTCACCTAGTGGTTGCAAAACTTTGTGTAGAAACTGGATTAGCTGAAAATGATGCTCGACCCCATCTCTGATGCCAACACCTATATGCCTCTTCATCTTCCTCCATTTTAAGGAAATTAATGCTCATATATTGGTTTGTCTCTTTAGGTTTTGACTTTTATTTTGTTCTTTTTAGTTCCAACATTGGCCAAGTTTTGGGCCTAATTATTTTTTAAACGAAAATAAATAGGCTATAAGCCTGAAATTTTTGGTTTAAAGAAATCTCTTTCGAAAGAAAATACTCTCAACATACTCAAAGCCTTTTCTCTTGACTCATTTATTCTTGATTTTAATCCTCCTCAAAAAATCATTATTGCCACCCTAACTTCAATCAATACCACTACACATTCCTCTCCCACTCAATCACAATAAGAAATGTTGAGTTCAATCCAGTTTTTTGATCTTCATCATCTGTCACAAACTATGAGAAGTTTTACTACACACAACTTTGCAACTGCATAAAGTCTAGTACAATACTTGGCATTAAGGAAGCTAGCCCAAAAGGATTTGATAGTTCTGTACCTCCACTATCTTTTAACCACTATAGTGGTACTAATATCATCAAAGCTTCTAATTAATATTCCCCATCCATTTATGGAAGCTACATTTATTTTCAACTACGCCAATGAAGTTTGTTTTTGTTCCTAGAAGATCACCAAAAAGTTAGACATCTACTTCTCAATCAACTCTAAAGTGCTTTTAGGGGGGCTTAGGGCAGGGAGTGTGTAAATTGGAGTGTCTAAGTCTTAATGGATTGAACCCCAATGGGTTTTGACACACCATAAATTAAGGTTTAATAATTTAATACTAATAATTAGAGCTTGTAGCTTCTGTTTCTATGCTTATGTCATTCGATTGGCTGGACTAATTTTCCAGAAGAAGCCTAATGCCTTGATTTGGTACGCTATTGGATTCCCAAGCTCGCACACGAATGCTACGTACAATATTTATTGAAATTTACTTCAAACAGCTTAGCTATTAGAAATATTACAACACTCAACCCATTCACCGAATCTGATTATAGTCCCCGAATAATATTTATTTTTGGTGTTGCTTTTGTTTAGAGTAGTCTGTTTATTCCTTTCGTGTTCTTCCTTATGGTATGACGTTCCTGTTTTCTAGAGTGAGTAAAATTTTTTCCCCTCAATGGAAGTATGTTAAAATAGTTTTATCAAAAAAAAAACTTGCAAAAGAGAAATTGAATTCGTAAAAAATGCACGAGAATTTTCCTCCCTAAGGGAATGTTTTACTCTGCGAAACACTTTCTTCGAATAATCCTGATGGTACACTTCCAATGCCAGAAAAAAAAGGAAAAAAAAAAAAAAAAAAAAAAAAAAAAAAAAAAAAAAAAAAAAAAAAAAAACTCAAAAAAAAAAAAAAAAAAAAAAAAAAAAAAAAAAAAAAAACAAAGAAAAAAAAAAAAAAAAGAAAAGAAAAAAAAAAAAATAAAAAAGGAAAAAAAAAAAAAAAAAGAAAGAGAAAAAAAAAAGAGAAAGAAAAGAAAAAGAAAGAAAAAAAAAAGAGGGGGGGGAAAAAAAGGAGAAAAAAAAAAAAAAAAAAAAAAAAAGAAAAAAAAAATAAAAGAAAAAATAAAAAAAAATAAAAAAAAATAAACAAGAAGAAAAAAATACATAAAAAAAAAAATAAAAAAAAAAAGAAAAAAAAGGAAATAAAATATATAAAAAGAGAAAGCATTCATAGGGTACAATCCCAGTCGACCCTCAATTTATATAACCCTCAGCTATTGAGTTTGTTCTCAAATAATAAGATTAGTATTACCATTGCTCACTACAATATCGAAAGGTTTTCCCTTAGATCTCTAGCTGGCATTTCATGCCACCACGATTGTAGTGTTATTCTAAAATAACCTGTATTTAAAAGGTTAATAACGAAACCGAAATAAGATGAAGAATAAAAATATAGAATAAAAGATTAATCCGAGTCACAAAACATGTGGTCCTTAGAAATTAATCCTATCATTTTACCTCACCAAGTTAGGATGAATTCCTCCCAAGATAAAACGATTAAAACCTAGTTAAAAACATAGCGGTACGCGTCCCCTATCAAATTTTTAACTTCACGCAATTAATAACAGCAACAGTCACTACAAGACTCAGTCGATCGACACTTTGGATTTTATTTGAGAGAAAAATAAATGCAGAGAAGGAAATTTTTCAGTTGTTCCAAAAATCAAAAATTACTTCCTTTTATAGTCATTTTCCAGTAAAGAACATGTCCTATTCAGTGAAATTGTCAAACCCCATTTGATCCGAAATTTGTGTCTTTTGGAAAATAAGTAACCCACTTTTTTCAGAAAATTGTGTCCTGTTAGGAAAATAACGACTTGTTTGGAATAACGAGCTTTTCGGAAGAGTAACAACTTTTCAGAATGTTACCGTTACCTGCAACTTTTAGTTTTTGATTTACAAAACGGACGACTCATGTTTTGTCTAAAAAATTTATCAATCATCACTCATTTGCCAAATCCAATCCAATCCAACGCAAGCCGAGCCAGCGAGCGACACACGCGGCGCGAGGAGCATATACGGTCTTAGCTCTTTAAGAGTAATGGAAGTGTTGTCCTTCTATAGGATAAACAATTTCCATTTCTTTTGCCGATATGGAGAAATGACTTTTTCATTGCACTTGGCAAATCACTTTCATTTTCCCTCCAAAGTAGTTTCCCTCACTTTTCATATTCTCTCTTTTTCTTTTCCCATTCACACTTGGCTTAACCCAACAATCCCCCACATTGACATGGGGAAGGCTATTGTTAAAAACAAAATGCAATGAAAAAACGTGTGTGTCTTGTAGTAAAGGTTAGATCGCAATTCTGGATAGTAGGTTTCCCTGTTAATCTTTTTCTTTGTTGAACATATATCGGATATACTCAGTGGATCGTAGATTGATATCTTTTGACCGTCGAGCTTTGGTGTATTACCTGACAACATATGTCACACAATCACCCTTGAACTGTTCTTAGTTCCTCCATTGTTTTGTTCGTTAAGCCATGAACCCAATTCTGCATAGTAATTGCTTAAAACTGGCCTACGGATTCCCTTGAAGGCGGCTTCACCTTCAACACTTACATAGGTGATTCTAATGTGTTATCCCCTCGATACGCCATTTGATATTCCTGTATCAAACTGTAGAATCATTAAAAAGTCCTATGTCATTTACCCTGGTTACTACAATTGTCTCTCTGAGAATGGACCATAAATAATAATATTTTTTTTATTTCTCTTTGACATGTGAACTTCATCCAAGGACTTTGTTTTTCTCCTTAGAACTAGATCTTGGGATCTACACTCTTCTAGGTAGAGTTACCGCCACGATGACTTGTCTCCGGCCATAGTCCTCATTCCCAGTCGATGATTTCCTCAACTCCCTCTTTTAGGAGAGGGCCTTTTTGTAAGTGGATCCGACACATTGTCTTTTTTGACTTCACATAGTCAATTGTGATCATGCCACCAGCGAGTAGTTGCTCCGCATGAGTTATGTCTTCGTCTTACTGTGACGAGACTTGCCGTTATACCTAATGCTTCCAGCCCTCCTATTGCAGATCTTGCTAATCAACAATTTATTCATATAGGGGCCAACTGGCTTGGCACATGGAATATCTTCTAAGAAATTTCGGAGCCATTTAGCTTCGCACCTGCCCTGTCTAAAGCAATGAATTCAGACTCCCTTGTAAGAGCAGCTATACATGTTTTGTTTGGTGATTTCCTAGATATTGCTCCTGCCCCAATAGTAAAAACGTATCCACTTGGGATTTTTGTTCGGTTGAAACCAGTAATCTCATTTTGCATCACTATATCCTTCCTTCAAGAAACCTGATATCGTTTGTTAATGTAAGCATAGTTTGAGTGTCAACTAAGTATCCATCCCAAAACTCTCTTCATTGCCGAGAAACCATGATTATTATTAGGAATTACTTGTGTAATACAACGCAGTTTTTACTGATAGCGCAAGCTTTGTCTGGCCATGTCAATTCATGACATACATTAAGCTTCCCCATACGCTAGCATAGAAAAAACAAAAAAAAAAAGGGAGGTCCAATTGAACTGACGTTTTCGCATTTATTTCTTTGCAAGATGAAGATTTACATAAAAGTTGGAGTCTTTTGCCTTTTAAAATTCAAAATTTGAATTTTCAGTAGCTTTGATATAATGAGTTTGAGACATGCTAGACCGTTAGGGAGTTTTCAGAATTTTAAAATTCCTAATATCACATCATGCGAACTCCTAAATTTTCATAACAAACTTACGAAGCACGCATACGCTTTTACTTTTATCTTAGTCTAGTCTTTGCATATTCTAAGCATATCTCTACATATAGATAAAATAACTTCCTGATTTGGAGTATTTTAATGGTAAACACATTTATCACATTCATTGATCTTTATACATTTGACAACACTGATTAGACTCAAATCTTTTGCATGCCCATTGTTTTGGTGCCTTGTTTTTTAGCCCATAAAGTGCTTAAAAGTTTGCACACTTTCTTTTCTTTACCATGAATACAAACCCTCATGATGTTCTTGTAAATTCCTCTTCAAGCTCTCCATTAAAACGGTTTTGTTTTCCACATCCATTTGATGAATTTCAAGACGTATACTTCAGCTCTTGCAATCACATCCGAATTGATGTAATCCAGTCCTAGCGAGTATGTGTCAAAATTAATCAAAGACCTCTTTTTGTCTAAACTTTGCAACAAGTCTGCTTTATTTGTCAATAGTTCCATCGTCTTTCATATCTTCCTTTTAAAAATCCATTTTGAACCCAAGGTTTGTTTCTCCTGATGATCAATCAACTCCCAAGTATGATGCTTAAGTTGATCAATTTCACTATTAAAACATAACAGCCTCCTTCCAAAGGTTGAGTCGCTAGACACATGCTTCTCCTTGAAATGTTTGAATGCTCACTTCAAGAAGAAATGTTACCAAACTGATCCCAATGAAGTAGAATGTCTTTTGACGTTTTACTGCGTCTTTTGGACTTTCTTCCTTTTTTTCATTCTCTTTTGGTCGTCTCTGGTTATTAGACCGCGAAAAAAAACGGAAAAGCCCGGCCACTAGATGGACTCAAGTCTAGTTTTATATGGATAGAATGTGGGTGGTTGTTTTTTTTCACAATATTTCGCACTATCTTGATCCATACTGTATTATCATGAATATCCTGATTGTTCGTACTTATGCAAAATTGAATGCCTTACTGTTTGTGGCTATCCATGAAATACAAATCACATTCTTAGGTCCTATTTGTACCCTCTTGGGGGTAGGACTTGGACTTTGTCTATACACCCCCACACTTTGAAATATTTCGGAAATTGGGTTTTCTCTTCTCCTACCTTTCCATTTTTTCACATATGGAATTACATTGTCTTTGAGTGGGTCCTTGTTAAGTATCGGTAATTTGCTGTAAGATAGCTTCCCTCCCCCCTAATTCCTTGGTAAACCCTGACCTTATTAGTATGCATTCATCATTTTTTTAAAGTTTGGGTTTGTTCTTTCTTCAAGTCCATTAACGGAGGAGTGTAGGGGCAGTAGTTTGATGATTATTCCATTTTCTAAACATATTTCTGAATGGAGATTCTATTCTCACACCTCTATCACTTCTGATCATTTGAGCTTTGTATCTACCTGATTTTCAACTTCATGTTTATATTGCCTAAATGCATCTATTGCTTTATCCTTACTATTTACAAATAGACATAACATAATCTAGTGCAATCCGTTCAATAAACAATTCTGACTATTTTTTCCCACCTACGTGATGGTGTTGACTTCATGTCCAAATATCAGTGTGAATCAATTCCTAAGGATTTAATCCGTTCACCAATTTAAAGAATGCTTAGCATACTTAGATTCAACACAAAGTTACTTTTGATTCATGGCACTCAATTTTTGGCCAATATTTAGTTAATAAGTTTCCTCAGGTTTTGTTATTAACATGTCCCAAACTTTCATGCCATAAACATGTAGATCAGACAATAAGAAGAAGGCAAAATCTTTATTCATATCAACTGCAATACATTGAGTTGAAAAGCCATCCCTAAGGGAGCCTTTTCCTACATACATTCATTTTTGCTTACTACTAACTTATCAGAAACAAATACACATGTTAAATCCATTCTTGGTAAAACTGGAATTGAAACTAATTCTTCTAAATTCTGGAACATATGAGACCTTATTCAAGAGTCACCAACAATTGCCTTATGTCATCTTTATAGGACTTTTCAGTTCCTTCCACCTTTGTCAACAACGGAGTTTGCCACAACAACTTTTTCATCTGTAAGTGCTGAGTATTGATAAATAATTCTTTGTTGGAACAACGATTGGCATGAGGCACCAGATCTATCAATCCACCTTCTCATCTCTTGGATTTCCAACAAGTTAACATTCTGAATGCATTGCACGAGATCGTCCATTTCTCCTTTTGTATTACAGCCAAGTTTTGCTTTATCCTTCTTTTTCTTGTCCTTCTAGGACCGCACCGCATTCATTAGCCCTTGAACATGTTTACACAATTAAAGCATTTTCCTTGAATTTCTTCTTAGGAGGATTGCTTTTTGGAACACATCTTTCTTCTTTTCCTTTAATTTTGTGGGATCTTCTTCATCAAATTTACTCCAGACTATTGCTGACGTTACCACGTGAACCCCCTCTTTTCTACGGCCTTAATAGCTCTTCTCGCTTCTCAACCTTCCTTGGATCTTCAACATCATCTCCTGCGTTTGTGTTTCAAGTAGTTTTTAAAATTTCTGGCCCAATGGAGGTTAACTTTTCAATAATTTCAGCCACTTGAAAAGAATCATTCACAATCAATCCTACATTAAAGGTTCTGTGAGTTTAAGGGGAAAACTTAATATTTCTAACATAGGCATTAAAAATTTATCCCTTCAGCCAGGAGATCATGGATTATGAACCTGCAATTCTTGCAACTTTGGTTGATGACAGCGTACGGTCTACATCTTATAGTCCAGAAATTTGCCCGACACTGAAATTTCTTCATTCCGGGCATTCTTCGTTTTGTACTTCTTGTTCCTAAACATCCCAGAGTTCTTTGAGGTTATGTCGTTGTTTGTAACATTGTACCGATCAATCTTGCACAACTCACTCAAATATCTATTTACACAAAAAATCTGAGTATGTCCATGCTTTCTGCACCAAGGAATCGTTCATAGCCGGAGTTTCATTCATCTGACATACACAGTAACATTCTCATTAATAACTTCTGGCAGATCAACGTAGTGAGATACGAAGAAATCCTTTTTGCTGCCACTCTCTGTAGAAGTCTATCCGAAAACTTCGCAGGTTTTCTGGCCGGGTGCTAAGGAAGCTTTGAAGAACGATTATGTTGGCAACCAAACACCGTTTGTTGTTTTGCAACAAAGCACTTACTGTTCCCACGCATTTGGTTTTCCGTGATTAGTCCTTTTTTTTTCTGTCAAAATGACAGATAAAATTAAGTATTGAATATATCACATACAGAACAAAATTTTTACCAACTGTTTTTGATTTAATGAGAAAGTTGTTTATGTTCTTTTAATCGTTAATCTACCTCATGAATTTTAAAAATTCAGCAGAGTAGAAACCGTAAAGGTTTTAAAATAATCTCAGAGCTCAATACGAACTGTTAAATCTCTTAAGATTGTTATTCTTACAATAACCTGTATTTATAAGGGTTCATAAACAGAAACCGAAATAAGAATGCAGCAGAAAAAATATAAAAATCAGAATTAATTCGCGTCACAGAAACTGACGGTGTGTTCCTTAAGAATATTTAATCCCCTCACTGTACCCAAGGTTTATGGATGAATTTCTCCCAAGAAAAACGATTAAAACCTGTCAATAATAGCGGTACCTAAAACTTCTTTAACTTCAACGACTTAATAACAGCACAATCACACAGACTCAGTCGTCGACACTTTGATTTTATTTGAGAGAAAAATAAAGCAGAGAAGAAATTTTTTAAGTGTTTCTCAAAAAATAAAAATTTGACTTCCTTTTATATCCCATTCTTCAGCCATGAACATTATGTTCAGTGAAACCTGTTCAGACCCATTTTATTATCAGAAAAGTTTGTGTCTTTTGGAAAAAAATAAGAACTTTTTCAAAAATTGTGTCTGGTAGGAAGTCGGAAAATAAGCCGACTTGTGGAAAGTAACGACTTTGGAAAGTAACGACTTTTTCGGAAAGAGTAAACTTTGTCGGAATGTTATTTTGTCCAAAAATTATCAATCACTCACAGTTATTTGCCAAATCCAAAACCACCAAGCCAAGCCAAGCCGAGCGAGCGACTACGACGACGGCGCGAAGGGCATCTTCTCTCTTAGCTCTTTAAGAAGTAATGGGAAGTGTTTCCTTCTGTAAGGACAACAATTTCCATTTCTTTTGCCGATATGGGAGAAATGACTTGTCATTTGCACTTTCCATGACTTTTCATTTTCCCTTCTCAAAGTATTCCCTCACTTTTCATATTCTCCGTTTCTTTTCCCATTCTCTTGCTAAAACCCACCATGTAGTACCTAATCTTGAAACCCTTAGCAACCACCAGATTTTATACTCAAACTTAGGCTTATATCACTCTATCATCTGAAAAAATACTTCCATGTATTTCTCCTTTTCCACAAAAACGACACAATGATATTAGGAATAGCATAGGATCTAGGATTCCTGATGCATACCTAAAAGAGGACATTTTTAGAATATCTAAAAATACAGTGAAGAAATCTTCAACCTTATTTTCTCATATGTTTCACTTAGTGTTTGTTTGAGGTCATTGAGCTTCTCCATATGAGCCGATTATGAAAATACATTAAAAAAATTATCAAGTTATGTGTTTTTAGTAATGATAAATATAGGCTTATAACTACTGACCGAAGGTGATCCCCCTTCTAAATATTGCCCTATTAGAGTGAAAATTTAAAGTTTTGTAAGTATAACCAATCGACACTAGTGTGGAACTCAAGCCTTACCTAACACTACGCACATTTTCCACATCAGACCTCCGATAAAAATATCTAACAAAAATAACAAAAAATATTCTATCACGTAGAAAGTACCACAAAACAAAGAAATTAATCAGAAGAAAAGAACTCGAGAAAAGTAAGTGTGTCATACATAGCAATATTTTCAATCATTTCTCATTTAGATTTTGCTTGCGCGAGACTCTGCATCAAATGCTGCAAAATAAAAGTCAAGGTCAGATGAAACTCCAAACATTAGTAAAAGATGTGCAAAATTTAGTACCTCTTCATTTGGATTTGGAGTGGATCTTCAAAAAAAAAAAACATTTGTGTTTGTCACTTGAATGAAATTGGCAAAGTCTAATTCATGAATTTGACATATTGAAATAATCATACCATTGCATTGATCATGATATCCTCAAAATTGAGCAATCAAAAGAAATTACATCACATTTTGTATCATAAACAGAACATATAACATTCAAACATAAAAAAGAAAATCATTCTAGAAATTTCATCAACCTTTCTCGGCTAGAATAGTTGATCACTTCACCGGTTGGAGAAAACATTAGCAGTGCAATATGTGTATCATATAAAAACCCCAACTCACTCATTTGACTTCTTAACAATGATATCCTTGCAATTTGAGTAGAACTGTTGACAGGATGTTGGATCCTCAATATTTTACATTACAACCTTATTGCGACCCGTGAAATTAAATGATGCAAAATAGCTCAAATAATTTAATGCAATAACATTCCATTTTAAAGTTAAAGCCGTCAGTATGTTACCATCTAATATACAATCAGATAATTCTTTTTTTGAAATGAAAACGGCTTTCATTGCTAATCTTTAGTCAAAATTAGTGTTTTTCTACATATTTACACAATTGGTGAACAAAAATTTGTTGGCGGTAACTTATTGACTGGAATATAACAATAACTCCTAAGCTCCTTTTTTATATAACGGAAAAGGGCTTAAAATACCCTCGAAGTATTGGAAATGGTACAAAACTACACTCCATCCACCTATTTGCTTCAAAATGCCCTTCTCATCCACCTATTGGCTCCAAAATGCCCTTCAATCAACAATGTTATCCTTCCTCTTTGAGTAGAAATGTTTATGCGATTCTGGATCATCCATTTTCTTCATTACAACCTTATTGTGGCCCATGAAATTAAATGATGTAAATTACTAGAAAATTGGAAGTTAGATGCAATGTTGTTCTTCAATGAACTGAGAAAAATACAGATCAACAGAAAGAAAAAGGAAAAAAAATAACTCAAAGAATTTAATGTAAGTCTTAAGTTAAAGTAGTTAATATGTTAAAATCTAATAGACAATCAGATAAATATTATTTGAGAAGAAAACGACTTTCAGTGTTAATCTTAAGTCAAAATTAGTGTTTTTCTACATATTCACACAATTGATGAACAAAATTACGTGGGCGTAACTTGTTGAGTGAAAAATAACAATAACTCCTAAGTTTCTTCTTTCATATAAGGATATTAGACAAGTCCTACTTATCACTTTTCCTAGAATTTTAAAGGCAATATGATATAATTTTACTGTATAGAAAAATTTATATTTTGATATCTCAAGTTAAGTACAAGGTGCATAGGAAAATTACATTTAACATAATTAAAATAATACTCCCTCTCTGCTACAACATCAACTCCTATTATTTAGTTTGACTAAGTCTGCAGTATGGCTATATTTTAGCTTTCAGTTGATAGTTATTTTCTTTTTACTCGTGATAGTTTTTCGATTGTGTAGTATTGCAGAATTGTGTTCCTAATGTTTAGGTGAGTTGGTCTAGTGGAATTACATTAATGGTTTAGTGGAATATGATTCCATAAAATGTAAACTTATATAAGGCTACAAAGTCTATTAAATAATATCATCCAGTAATAATCTTTGCAACAAAATTTATTTATCTTTTATTCTTCCTCTAATTTCCTGTTTTTCAACTATTGGTTTTGTCACGCCCGAGCTACCCCTAAACGCGGACACGGGACCTAGGACCACAAGTGATCCCAAGCTAACCTAGCTGGCATGATCATAAACATACTAAAGATAATAACATGTTGCAGAAGCTATATCATAAGTAAAATGAAAATATAGGGAATACTCATATGTTGTAACTGAGATATATAAAAACTGATGAGTTCAATAGAAAGAAGATATTTACTCAATACTAAGCTCAAACTAACTATGTCTGAAAATAGCCTCTAACTGACTAGAAATGTTGGGACAGGCCCTAGCTAAGTCTAGCAAAATTGAAACTAAAGGACTAAAATACTGAAAAGAAACTCATGACTATTGTCCTTCAAGAATGAGGACTCATTACTGATTCTGCCGAACTCGAGATCGAGAACCGATCTAAGTGTGATCTGGATGCTGTGAACATGAACCTACATCAAGAGAAGATGTAGCGCACGTATGCGTCAGTAATTGAAAAGTATTGAACATGTAGGATAGAGTAAAGCTGAAATAATATATAACTGAACAAGCACAAAAGCAAGTATAATATTCTGAACATGATATACTGAATGCTGAGCTAACTGGATGCAATGACCAAATTTATAACATGCTGAGATTGATTACTAACTGAACTGTAAATATGGTCAATGCAATAGAGTCTGACGGAACTGTGGGAGCTACTAATAACCGATAATAAAACCACATGAGCTAAATGTTGAGTATGATTTATACGCTCCATCGAGAGGACCCAATATACCCTGCCAGAGGTATAAAGGCATAATGGCGTGATCACTAAACTGATGCCCACAGAGGGGACTTACAACCTACTTGGCTAGTAGTTCTGGGACTATTTGGGTGTGTTATATCCCTAGTCCAACTCGGTGTTATGCTACTCCCAATGATTTAAGTAGTTAACTGATTATGACTGAGTTTCTATAAATATTGGATAGCTCAAACTCAGCATTCAAACTAAGAATACAACAATTAATATGATCATAATGAAATAACTTAGGCTTGCATAACTGAAATATCTGACCTAATATGTGTAATTCAAGAACTAAAGAAATACATAACTAGGGTTATGAAATTCATGCGATAAACTAAATATTAACGTAATAATCTGATTTGGATCATTCTAATATCTAAGAACCCTTCTAACATTCAAGAAACCCTAAGTCTAGTCATGATTTGGGATTCAAGAAACTTACTGAAAACTAGGGATCTAATGGGTGAAAGGAACCCACTAGTGAAATCCCACATACCTAGTGATGAAATCAACGGAGAAATATTTAGATTTTGAGGCTGGAACTGATGAAACCTTGTTGCGTTCTTGAACTAGGGTTCTTGACCTTTTTCTCCTCTCTTGCTTCTAATTTTCTATGTTTTGATTAATGATTTGACTTAGTCAAGTTTTAGTTATGTTTCTAGGCTTAAACTGACTAAAATCTCATGATTTAGGGTTTAAACGATGTATAGGGGTTGAAAGAACTAGGAAAAGACCAAAATACCCCTAAAATAATTATTGTCGGAGCAATCGACGACCTAGATTGATGGTCCGTCATTTGAGTTTGTTCGACATGCCTTTACTAAAATGGTCATAACGTTTTACTTGGAGGTCGATTTTTAGAAAACTCAGCGGCGTTGGAAAGAGGATTCAATTATCTATCATATATAGGTCATAGGACACCTAATTCATTTTGTGCTAAGAGTTATGACCATTTGAAGTTCACCCAATCAGCAATTTCCCCTTAACTAAATGCTAACTTCACCTACGGTCAGACCTATGTATCGTAGATCGAACGACGACCGTGCTAGTCATCCATAGTTCATGTAAGAGGCTGGGTAACAGGAGTCTCAATCCAAGAAAGAACATGGACCGTGGTCTAACTTACGGACCTTAGTTTTGTCTGTGGGTCGAGACTTAGTCTATTTTTTTAGTTGAGTTTTGGGAGGGGTTGTAGATGTCAACTACTGACCTACAATACGGGCTGTAGATCAGACTACGGACCGTAGATGGTGACCGTAGATTGTACCTGCAATTTCTGAAAAACTAAAATCTCGTTTGTTTTAGATACGGGGCCTTACATGTTTCTCTATAAGTTATCACGCCTCGAGCTATCCCCGAGACGCGGACACTAGACCTAGGATCACAAGTGATTCCAAGCTAACCCAGCTGGCATGATCATGAGCATATAAATATAATTAAAATGAAAAAAAATGGGGAATACCCATATACTAAAACTGAGATATCTGAAAACTGATGAGTTTAATACAAAGAAGATATTAACTCAATAATAAGCTGAAACTAACTATGACTGAAAATAGCCTCTAACTGACTATCTAACAAAACTAAAACTAAAGGACTAAAAATACCGAAAAGAAACTCATGACTATTGTCCTCGGAGAATGAGGATTGACCACTAATTTTGCTAAACTAGAGATCGAAAATCGATCTAAGAGTGATCAGGATGCTGAGAACTTGAACCTACGTCACGAGAAGATTTATTGCACATATGCGTCAGTACTTGAAAGGTACTGAGCATGTAGGATAGAGTAGAGTTGAAATAATACAAAATTCAACAGCCCAAAAGGAAGTATAATATTTTGAACATCATATATTGAATGCTGAGCTAACTGGATGCAATGACCAAATTTATAATATGCTTGTACTGAATTCTAACCGAATTGTAAATATGGTCAATTCATTAGAGTTTGACTGAACTATGGAGCTACTAATAACCGATAATATAATCATATGATCTAAATGTGTTGTTTGATGTAGAGAAAAGACATAAAGTCACTACTGAAGTTGTCCTGAATTTTTAAAAGGACACCTTTACTTTGCAACCTATTATCCCACTAAACAATTTTGAATAGATTTAGTTACATAATTTTTCGTCCATCTAACAAGAGTTGTACACTCTCATAGAGAGTGAGCACCCTAAAATAACTAATATAATTTTATTTTTACAAGTATTTTATTATAAAATATATTTTCTTATTCTTTTTATTATTTTAACTTTTTTTTCCTTTTTATTTTTCTCTTTGTTTCTTCTTTCTTTTCAACATTTGATTTTCATCTCCATCCATTGAAACTTCTTACTTTCATTGTCATTTTTATCACAACTTCACATTTTTTTTATTACTATTACTTTTACTCTCTTTAGTTTTAAAATTTTATCTAATATTTTATTATATTTCGAAAAAATCGATAAACTCATTAGATTTGAAGATGATTAGGAGTATCATATATTTGTTATATCGATTTCAATTAATTCTTTCAATTTTTTGGAGAATAATCATTGTATTTTAAAATTAATATATCTAATTTTGATGTATATGAAAATGATATTGATAAGACCTTCAAACTTTTAAATTTTCTTTAACAAAAATTAGTTTGTTATCAATGATTCAATAAGTCCTAAATAATATATTAATTTTTATAAAGAATTTTGAACGGAGAAATGAACAAACACAAAAGAAAAAAATGAACTGAGTTTCAATTTGGACATGGGGGTTTGGAGGATGAAGAAAAAAATTGAAGGGATTGAAAGTGGCGGTGGAAAATTTAAGATTATCCAAAATTAAATTCAAAATACGAGAGAGGCAGAGGGAAATACAGAATAAAAGATAAAGGAAAAATTTTACATGAAAAAAATATAATTTTTAACTTACACTGGTGTCATGTAAATGATTGGGGGTTGGAACACTCACTTGCTTGTGAAAATTTGAGGCTAATCGAAAAATAATATAATAACATGGTTCAAAATTGTTTAGTGGGATAATAGGACAGTCGCAAAGTTAAGGTGTCTTTATGAAAATCCAAATCAACTTCAGTGGTGACTTTATATATTTTCTCTTTAATGTGTACGCCCCATCGAAAGGACCCAATATACCCTACTAGAGTTATAAAAGCATGCTGGCATGACCAATAAACTGATGCCCATAGAGGGGATTTACAACCTACTTAGCTAGTAGTTTTGGGACTATTTGTGTACCGCTGAACTAATTAAACTAATATTGATGCATAATAAATGATGCATGTATAACTGAAATGTCTGACTTAACATGTGTGATTCAAGAACCAAAGAAGTACATAGCTAGGGTTTTAGAATTCAGGCGATAAATTGAATAACGACATGGTAATCTGATTTGGATCATTTTATCAGCTAAAGAACCAAACAATTCTAATAGGGAAAAAGGAAAAATATACCCACGAACTATCGTAAATCGTATGCAGTTACCCTTTGTCATACTTTAGGGACATTGGTGCCCCAACCATCCAAAAACTAGAGCGTATATGCCTTCATTTTAAAGGATGATTAAATAGGGACACGTGGAAAAATCTTATCCATCGATCTGATGTCGGGTCAATGGATAAGATTATGACACGTGTATGTCTGTTAGTATAAAGGGTATATATATTTTAGTTTTTGGACAGCAGGGGCACCAATGTCCCTAAAGTATGACCGAGTGTATCTGCATACCATTTACGATCATTCGGGGGTATGTTTGTCCCTTTTCCCATTCTAATATCCAAGAAACACTAGGTCTAGTAAGAGTAAGAGAATCAAGAAACTGACCGAAAACTAGGGACCTAATGGGTGAAAGGAACCCACTAGTAAAATCCCACA
This sequence comes from Solanum habrochaites, assembly GCA_027704765.1. Lineage (NCBI taxonomy): Eukaryota > Viridiplantae > Streptophyta > Magnoliopsida > Solanales > Solanaceae > Solanum > Solanum habrochaites. The sequence goes on along the minus strand of JAKWJA010002494.1, from coordinate 29,695,353 downwards.
TACCTGGTGATGAATTTCACGGAGAGATCTTTTGATTTTGAGGCTGGTATTGATGGAAACTTGTTGCATACTTGAACTAGGGTTCTTGACCCTTTTTCTCTTCTCTTGCTTCTAATTTTGTATGTTTTGATTAATGATTTGACTTAGCTAAGTTCTAGTTACGTTTCTAGACTTAAACTAAATAAAACTTTATGATATATGGTCTAAACGACATACCTTAGGGGTCCAACAAAATAGGAAAAGACCAAAAGACCCTTGAATTAACTGTTGTCGGAGTCATTGACGGCGTCGAGTGACTAACCGTAAGTCAATTGATGGTCCGTGCTGGTCGACCGTCATTTGCAAATGAGCATTGAAAGCCCCATCGACGGAGTAGACTGACGGACCATAAGTTGATTAACAGTCCGTATTGGTCGACCGTCGTTCGCAAGTGAAGACTGAAAGTTGATTGGCCTATCGAAGGATTCGACTGAGGGATAGTAAGTCGAGTGACTGTTCGTAGTTGGCTCTGTCGTTAGCACCTGCAACTTTTGAAAATCTGCATTTTTGGTGTGTTTTGGAAATGGGGTGTTACACAAGTTGTCTTCATCATTTGGTATCAAAGTTGTGTTTAAAAGAGAGAAAGAGATGACACACATCTATTGTGATGACTGATTTACAAGCCATAGGTGGAGTTAAGAAACTCAACCATCAAAATTACAAAACATGGATGACATGTATGACTTCCTAAAATGAAGGTCAAGATCTTTGGGAGGTCGTCAATGGAAGTGAAGTCAAACTAGGGGAGGAAGAACCAAATGGCACATTGAGAAAATGGTAGATTAAAGTAGGAAAAACATTATTTGCCCTCAAGACCACCATTAAGAAGACGTCTTAGAACATATACGAGATGCTGGAAAGGAATCTTGGGACACTTTGGTTGCACTCTTTTCAAAGAAGAACGAGACACGACTACAACTTTCACGACCCAACCCGAAAAATGGACGTGAGGCACTCGAGCTTTCCACAAACAAGTCAGCCTCAACCGATAATTTTGATAAAATCATAAATAAAACAAGTACTGATAACGAATAACAATCAAGAAACATTCAACTTATTCAAACCCAAGACCTGGTAGTACACATGAAACAGCCTCTAATGTAAATCTATAATTGATTAAAAAATACGAGTCTCAGCATGAAGTTGGCTTTCAATTAAAAACAAAGTCATAACCTGGAGTAGGAAAGTTCGCTGAGATGACAAGCAGCTACCTCATAATACTCAGAAGATGCCTCGGAAACGAAGAAATGAAGTTATCACAAAAATTAGTGCTCGTAACCTACAAAATTTATAGAAGCAAGGGTGAATAACCAAACCACGCAGTACCCAACACGCACATCTTCAAACACAAGTTAAGGGAACAAAATACGGGTACTCCTTACACCCTATCTGAACCTCCACATACCAATATTTCCCCAAAGTACCAACACAAACTCACTAACCACACTCTATTAGTTTACATATTCTCAATAACAACTCAATAGTCAACAGTCACAATTTTCACAGAGAAAACACAACAAGATAAGCAAACCAGTATTCAAGTTTAACAATAACAAAAAATGTGTAATGCTGAGATGCCAAATTCAAGAATGTAAATGCATGTCTTCCCTAACTATACACACCTTTGGTCCTCAGTCGTGGACCCCATGGTGGACATATATGTCCATATCATTTGTCTTGGCGCAAGACATCTACCCTCGTAATAGAAACCATCACAGCGGTGCGATCGTCCTCAAAATATATATCCATCGCGCGTGCGATACAAACCTCGAAATGGTACCGTCTCTGACCACAACCATGTTCTTAGATAAAGTGCAACTGACATGCCTCAAATAAAAATTAGTATAAAACATTTGATGACAAAAATCAATTTACAACATGAATATAAACCCCAACACATAAGAACAAGTCTACAATCATTCTTCAACACCGACACAAGAAATACCAGAAGTTGATCGCTTAACAAGGGTTAGAAATCCCCTTGCTTAGTCATCGATAATCACTCAAGGACTTGAGCTTCCCATTTCGTTGAATCTTCTGAACCAATACCATCTATTCAAATTCTATTCACAATAAGATTTCGGAACTAAACCTCCACATATTAAGTTTTAACCTTGCCTTAAAATTCACCCAAATGTATATCAAAATTCATAATCTTGTGTCAACTAACATTTCACTATCTATTTTACAGGTTCCAAGTCTTAGTTTAAGTCCCTTTTTTTTCCATCCCAATTCTAATAATCCACGATACGATATAATACAGCAATGAAATTTAATTTTCGATCTTAGTGTAGTCAAAACTTGCATATAATATGACAACAATAGCAATGAATATTTTCCATAAATTTACTGATCTATCTATACTTACCCATCTAGTCAAAACGTTTAATTAGTAGAGGGTCACCTATCCTGGTACAATTATCCACTGCAAAGTACAAATATTTACATATATTTCCTTTTCCAATAACTTCCAAACAACAATTCAATAATATCTTATTTATAGAATTATTAATGCCTATATAGAGTTTTCCTCGTAAATTGGTATCATGCACCACTTATACTCCACTTACAATTTTATATTGCAAATTATATTGTGGCCTATCAAGAACCCATTTTAGTACACATACCAAAATGTTATTCACATTTTAAACATCATAACCAAAGCTAAACATAACATATCTCAGCCATTATATAATTTATTAATTATTACTACTCATCTCTTATAAACTTGTCAAAACCCATTTTTTTTTTCTTAAACTCGAGCACAGATTTTTTCCCCTCAATACCGTGTCTACATCTTTCCTAATAATAATAATATATAATTTAATAATAGTAACATTGTTTCTTGTCTTGTACTTCTTCCAAAAATTTCCAGAATTATGCACAATATCATATGAATTATCACTGCCGAATTCCCATTATCATACTATTACTATACTAACCTAATAATAACACAGTTAATTCTCTTAGGAAGAATTCAATAAAATACTCAAATATACCTTAGGAATTACAGTGAATCTGACAACTTTTCAATTGAAAATTTCCATTAACCTTACCTTTTTGTTCACTATATTAATGCCTTTTGTCTTTTTCCGTTTTAACTATTCCCACAATAACCTTAATTTGTCCAAAAAGATAAAATAAAATATGAAGACCATCCAACATCTATATTAATCATATTGAAAGAAAAAAAAGCTCGATTACTTTACCTGATTCACAAAGTTTTCTTTTGTTCTTGTTTTTCCGCGCAGTAAGTCCTCTCGTTCTCTCAAGGCCATACGTTCTCCTCTTTACCCTTTTTAGTTATGTCCCATATGTTAACTTTAAATAATTTAATTCACTTTAACCCATGGTGTATAGAGTATTATTAAATAATTACTTTAGTCGATTAAATACTAATTAATTAATTCAAGTTACACTAATATTCAAATTTTCCAAAAATGACCTTCCGAGTCATTACAACAACTTTTAGAAAGTGAGTTATTGTAGATAGCTCAAAGTGATATGAGCATTGCACAATACTTTCACAAAGAGAAGTCGATATGCCGTGAAATTTCAAAAGTGCAACAAACAACTACAACTGGGGAAACAAGGATAAAAAGAATAATCATTCATGGTTTGATATCTGAGTGTAGAAACTTTGTTACTAAAGTACTAGGATGGAAAGGTCAACCATCACTTGTTAAGTTTGAGAATATGTGTGCTAGGCAAGAAACCATGGCTAAGCAAATGGGCGGAGTTTCATAAAAAAGTTAGGAGGAAGCACTCTATATCAACAAAAGCAGGGGGAACTCAAGTAGTACAATGTAGCTGTAGAACAAGAGGAGTTAGCTCTTACAGTAACAACCTTTAAACAAATTGATTATGAGAGTGACTGGATTGTTGACTTAGGGTGAACAAACAATATGAATAGCGACAAGGAGAAGATGCAAAATCTAATCAAGTACAATGGAAATCGTAAGGTGGTGACAACCGATGATACTAAATTATCGATAACTCATATTGGTAAGGCTGTAGTGTCACCAAATAGTAATGTTGATATGATGTTGCTTCAAAATGTTTATAATGTTTAAGGAATGAAGAAAAATCTTCTTTCAGTAGCACAGCTAACATCTACGGGTCATTTTATTTATATATTAAGATCTTGAGATTAGAAAAAGCAAGTAAATAAGTGACAAAGATTGAATTCCGTCTATGTTATGTCGACAGAAACCACATATATAGACAAGACAAGGAAGAATGAAATTGCAGGCTTATGGCATGTGCGGTTGAACGCCCTTAGCTCTCTAATACTTAATGGTTTCAGGAGAAGAAAAAGTTAATGTTGAACGGGTCTTCCAAATCTCCGACTAAGGAAGATTTTTTTTATGTGGGGGATTTGACATATGGTAAAGCACAATCAATTTTGTACGAGGAGTTTAAAATTAAGGCCAAGGCATTAATTATTAAAATTAATTCACCTCTGCTGTATTGGACCTCTCAAGCACTTTCTCTCTCTATTGGTGGATGAAATATATGTTACCTTCATTGATGGAGTTTTCGGTATTATATGATTTTATTTTAAGAAGGAAAAGTCTACTACATTTTTAAAATTTAAAGAATTTATAAAGGTTGTTGAAACAGAAGTTGGAAAGAAAATTCTTTGTCTGCGAAGTGCCAATGGTGGGGAATACACATCATATGAATTCTCTAAATTCCTTGTGAAGTATCAAATACATCGTCAACTGACATTTCCAAATACTCCAAATGGTGTAGGAGAACGAAAGAACAGACACCTAGTAGAAATCTGTCGATGCTTGCTTCACACAAAAATGTTTCGGGACAATTTTGGGCAGAAGCTATGAAAATTGCAGCTTTTGTGATCAATAGAATTTCTCAACAAAGGTTAAGTTTTATTTCACATTTTGTGAAGTTATGGTATATGAAATCGTTCGTTAGCTATTTTAATGTTTTTGGATGTGTATGCTATGTATTTGTACCTAAACATTTACGTAGCCATATGGACAAAGAGGTTGTTAGGCGTATCTTTGTTGCATATGACAGTCAACGAAAAGGGTGACATTTTTTTTACCCAAGCACGGGAAAGTGTAACACTTCTTGGAATGTGATATTTGATGAAGTTTCTCCATGGTTGCCTTCAAATAAAGAGATCCTGTTAGATTCAAATGTTCTCAAAGATGTGTTGGACTCGTCTCATGTCCAGTTGAGTTTAGATGAAGATGAAGATGAAGCTAACAGAGATATCGCTAAAAGGCAGGGGTCAAAATTCTTTGCAAATTTGTGTATATCAACAACAAAGTGAAGCAGACGAGCTAAGTTGAACAAACACCCCCGGTCTCTTAGAAGGTCATCAAGAAACATATAGCTTAATCCAAAGTATGCCAATGCTGCCATAGTAGAAGGAGAAGATGAAACAGAACCAGAGAATTTTGAGGAAGCATTCCAAAATCCGAAGTGGATTAAAGCTATGAACGAGGAGATGGATGCGCTAGAACTAAATCAAACTTGGGACCTCGTGGTAAATCTAAGAGATCTCAAACCTATTTCTTGCAAATAGATTTACAAGATAAAGCGTCACACAAATGGGTCAATTGAAAGGTACAAAGATCATCTTGCAGCCCGGGGATTTTCTTAACAATATTGACTAGATTATGATGAAACATTTAGTCAAATGGCTAAGCTTACTATAGTCCAGATCATACTTGCACTTGCTGCCAGTAAAAATTAGAACCTATGACAGATGGACATAAAGAATGTCTTTCTGCACGGAGAGTTGGATCGCGAGATCTTTATGTGTCAACTAATGGGATTTCAGAGTCAAGATCATCCCAAGTATGTATGTAAGATTCAAAAATCGCTATATGGGTTAAAGAAAGCACCAAGGGCATGGTATGTAAGATTTCTGAATTTCTTACTCATAGTTGTTTTTCTGTAGCACCGGCAGGTTCCAGCTTGTTTGTGAAAATTGTTTGAAAGAAACAAGCCATTGTGCTATTATATGTGGATGATCTAATTATAACAGGAGACTGTGAAGAAGAAATTCTACTTGGACAACTCAACCATTTTCTTGGCTTTGAGGTTGATTGTAATGAAGATGAAATTTGTTTGCATCAAAAAAGATATTCTAAAGATTTGTTGATGAAGTTTGGAATGTTGAATTGCAAACTAATATCAACACCATTGGAGCCAAATGCTAAGATTTGTGGGGGGGGGGGGGCACATGAGGAAAAGACATAGCATAGTGGAACATGGTAATCGCAATTGGTAGTAATATGATTTCATTTACATTAAGACTCGACCTGAATTTCTTTTTGCAGTGGTGTGATAGTCGCTCATGCATAATCAAAAGAAGCACCCTATGAGGTTTTTTAACGGATACAAGAGATGTTGAAAGGTAAATTGGGGGGGGGGGGGGGATTATGGTCTTTTGTACAAGAAAGGTGAAGAATGCAAGTTGGTCAGATATTGTGACTCTGACTATGCAGGGGATCATGATACCAAAGGTTCAAAAACTAGCTATGTGTTTAATCTCGGAGATGGAGTGATTTCGTGGTGCAGCAAAAGGTAACCAACTGTGTCGGTGTAACAAAAGAAGCAGAGTATAGGGCAGCAGCAGTTATAGCACAAGAAAGTCTGTGGCTTATGCAATTGATTAAGGATTTACACAAACCAGTTGGCTACTCAGCTACCTTGTATAGTGATAATCAGTCACCAATTTGCTTGGCTGAAAATCATGTTTTTAATGATAGGAAGAAACACGTGAAAATACATTACCACTTCATTAGGGAAAAAGTGTTGCAAGGAGAGATTGATTTGCAGCATATTAAAACTGAGCAACAAATTGCAGACGTGTTCACGAAAGGCTTAAGTTTCCATAAGTTTGAAAGTTTATGTCAATAACTAGGCATGGTTAAGACCGAAGCTGATGTCGAGAGGGGTGTTAAAAGTTGTACAACATCAGCCGCTATTATTTAGTTTGACTAAGTCTGCAGTAGATCTATATTTTAGCTTTCAGTTGGTAATTGTTTTCTTTTTACTCTTGATAGTTTTCCTATTGTGTAGTATTGCAGAATTGTATTCCTAATGTTTAGGTGAGTTCATTTAGTGGAATTACATTCGTGGTTTAGTGGGAATATGATTCAATAACATGTAAACCTATATAAGGCTACAAAGTCTATTGAATAATATCATCTAGTAACAATCTCTGTAACAGAACTTGGTTATCTTTTATTCTTCCTGTTATTTCCTTTTCTTCAACTATTAGTTTCTTTATCGAGTTGTCTTCATCACTCTCTACCAATTTATGTTGCACTTTTTGTTCTTGGGGAGTCCAAAAATTTAAGTTTGATCGGAAATTTGCACATGAAATCTTCAAAATGTTTTAATGAAATTGATATATTTATAACGGAAAAGGGTCATATTTTCCCTTGTACATTTGGAAAAGGGTCATTTTACCCTCCGTTACACTTTTATGATATACTAGTTCTCGAACAACGTGCACACAACTTTATTTCATACCATTTTTTAAATTACAACCCATACACACACACATCTATATATCTATATATATATATATATATATATCTCTCTATATATATCTATATATATATATCTCTTATTATAAGAGGGAACCAAAAAAATTAACGTTGAATTAAACGATTTAACCTTTATTGTAAATTCAAACGTTACAAAAACATTTCCTATTTAATTTAAATATTATATTATCTTATTTTAATAAAATGGTTATGCTTTTGCACGTTTTACAGAATATGCTTAATTTACATATCTAATTTAATTTCTTTTTCTTGAAATTGTTTAAAATATTATTTTTTTCATTTAATATTTATTTCGGGATTCAAGGAATTTTGATTGTCCGTATTATGCATTATTAAAGTTGAATTACAATTTTACTCTTATGTTATATAGATAGATAGATGGTGTGTGTGTGGTGATAGTCATTTAGATGACAATAAATATGAAATATATTCATATGGGCTCTTAATAATGCCATCTTCAAATAAGACCTTTGGCTTTCTAAAATAAAATTAAATTAATCCCTCATAAACTACTACTAAATTAACTAAATTTATGTCAGCTAACCTCTTTTTCTATAATATGGAGAATTCAAAAGGTCAATAAGTAATTAAAATTGAAAAAGAAATATTGTGCGCGATAAGTTCCTTGTTAGAGCGAAATACATTCATACAATATTGATTGATTTGAAGGTATACAATATTTATGTGGAACTATCTATGAAATTATAAGTCGTTTACTATATTGGTAAATAGTATCTTTATTTTTACAAATTCGGATGTTCTCCTTGTACTTTAGTTTCTTATTTTTTTGTAAGTTCAAAATACTCCGTCATTACCCAAATTCGTAAACCTTATACGAGAGTGTCTCCTACTTTAGTATGCAAAAGAGAAATATGGGATGTCCTTGCATTCTCTTCTTATTGAAGGTATAATGTTATTTTTTTTGAGAAGGTGTCTAAAAGCTTCCCTGAATAATTGCAAATTTGTTGGACTTTTTATATTATGGTATTTATTATCTATTCGAAATAACACAATTGTGTCTATCATTTTAGTATTTTTGTAAAAAAAACTGCCTTTTTCTTAAAGCAAATGGTTAAGTAAATGCAATAGAGAACAATGATATGTTTGAAAGAGTTAAAGAAATAAAATTATGGTAATTAAAAAATTGTAGTCATTAACCTTGAAATATATATTATATAGATATATATCTATATTATATATATATATATATATCTAATTATATATATATACTAATATCTATACTAATTCTATATATATATATATATATATATATATATATGTTACATAAATATGAAACATGTTCATATGGCTCTTAATAATGTCATCTCAAGAAAGACCTTTGGCTTATCTAAAAAAAATAATTACATTAATCCCTCATACACTCTACTACATTAACTAAATTTATGTCAGCTAACTCTTTTCTGATATATGGAGTAATTTAAAAGTGTCAATAGAGTAATTAAAATTGAAAAAGAAATACCAACAAAAAAAAAGTATAAAAGGGTGAAAGGATTTACATCTGAATATTTTTTAGCAGTTTTTTATGTGATCTACTCATTTTTGTTTTCTTCTTTGTTAGGAAAAAAAAAACAGTAAAAGAATCATGCACAACGGTAAAAAGTTTGAATAAGAATTGTGCGCGATAGATTCCTTGTTAGAGCGAAATACATTCTTACAATATTGATTGATTTGAAGGTATACAATATTTATGTGGAACTATCTATGAAATTATAAGTCATTCCTATATTGGTAAATAGTTTCTTTATTTTTACAAATTCGGATGTTCTCCTTGTACTTTAGTTTCTTATTTTTTGTAAGTCAAAATTACCCGTCATTACCAAATTCGTAAACATTATAAAGAGAGTGTTCCTACTTTAGTTATGGAAAGAGAATATTGATGTCTCTTTCATTCTCTTCTTAATTAGAAGGTATATGTTATTTTTTTTTGGAGAAGTGTCTAAAGCTTCAATAGAATGATTTGCAAAGTTATGTTGGACTTTTTAAGATCATGGCTACTTATTATCTATTCGAAATAACACAATTGTGTCTATCATTTTATTATTTTTGTAAAAAAACTGCCTTTTATCTTAAATCAAATGGTTAAGTAAATGCAATAGAGAACAATGATCTATTTGAAAGAGTTAATGAAATAAAATTATGGTTATTAAAAAGTTGTAGTCATTAACATGGAATATACGTGTAGCACATGTTTTACGAAACTACTTTCTTAAGTATATATATATATATATAATATATATATGAAAATTACAGAAATTTAATGAGTGACATAAATTTTAGGTTCCTACATATAAGAATTGTAGGGATAAGTAATAAAAATTTGTCTTGGAGAATTAAATTTATAGAATACCAGTTTTGGGCATAATGAAAATACACATGAAAATTGAAAGGTCAATTCTATAAAATAAATATAAAAAGATAGAGATGAAATTTAACTTTAAAAAGATACACAATCTATTTTTTTTCTTGTCTTTAAGGAACAATTATTCATTTGTATTTTTTTTAGAATTTGTGTGAGAAACTTGAAAGGTCAAGATTATGAGATGAGAATAAGAGAATTAAATATGTATATATATATATATATATATATGAAAATAATTAAAGTTTTTATTTCGTAGAGGAGCAAAATGATAATTTGACTTTTCACTTTGGAGCTTCCAACTTATAATAATATATGATGATCATTTTCCCCTACCATCCTACTTTGAGAACATATATGTCCTTGTACAATTGAGTTATCATGTCACCATTTTTATAAGCATACGTGGCTCTATGTGTATATATATTTATTATAATAAAAAATTACTTTCTATTTAGTATCATATTTGACCCATTTAGAAAAATCCGGCCCAACCATTAACCCGGTTCTAATTCTCCCTCTCTCATATCACTTTACCCATTAAAAAACAAATAATACAGAGTCGACGCTCTTCAATTTTCTCTCAGTCGCTTGTAATCTCTTAGAAGAAGTCCCAGAGATAAGATCATTGAGAAGCAAAACTGTGTGTGGAATAAAGCATGTCAATTAGCGCGAGAAAAGAAAAAATAACGACACCTCCGTGATATTGTCGTCCTTGTCATCTGAGGTCCTGCACAGAGGTTTAGCGACACCTCAATCAATTCCCTTCTTGAGATAGAGGCCTGGTAACATATCATGTTATTTTTTTTGTACATCAGTTGGTCTTTTCTGTCTCTATCCAGTAGTTTGGTGTTGGTTTTTGTGATTTTGTTTTCTGGTTTTTTTGTGAGGTATTTAGTTTCATCTGCTATGCATTTTGCTTCTTCCATTAGCTTCTTATTATGCTTATGCAGGTTAGCTTGGTATTGTTTATGTAAATATGACATACCTTTGTGCATGAAAATACAAAAGAAACACCAATTTGTGTATGATATTTTACAGAAATATTAGTGTAATGTATTCATATTGAATGTTCAACTTCAGGCTGCTGCTGCAATTTCGTCCAGCAATGGCTTCAGAGAAGAAATTGAGCAACCCCATGAGGGACATCAAGGTTCAGAAGCTTGTCCTCAATTGTCTCTGTATTATCTTTGTTTTAATGGGTAAAGTGATATGAGACAATAGGTATTAGGATTGGGTTAATGATTGGGTCAGATTTTACTAAATGGGTCGAATATAATATTAAATAGAAAGTAATTTTTCTATTATAATAAATGTATATACACATGGAGCCACGTAGGCTTATAGAAATAGTGACATGATAACTTAACGTTACAAGGAAAAATGTGTGCCTAAAGCAGGATGGTAAGGGCAAATATATAAAAAAAAAAAGTATAGCGAAGGGTAAAAATGACTCTTTTTTAAGGGTACAAGGGCAAATATGACCCTTTTTCGTATTTATAAACTACTAGTTTTTCGACACGTGTTTTGCACGTGATTATCAATTCATAAAATTTGTGCAAAGATTTTAACAATAATTTTTGCACAAAATAATATTGGAGATTCTTTTGTGAAGTTTAATCCAGATGATCATATATATCACTTATTCAGATGAACCTATGAAGATGGTCGAAGAAAAATTTTATTAGTTAAATGCAAATATGTATATACCTATTCCAATTTGATGAGGTTCAATCATGTAATTAGTCGTATCTCACTAATATTACCTTATAGATATTTGTTGCGTATTTTTCTTGTCATCTAACTAGATGTGTTGTGCACGTGTATTCCACTTAATTTATTTAGATGTCATATGAAATAAATATACCTTCGATTCAGTTCATCAGGATGGTTCATGGCATTGGTCATCATATCCTCAAAACTAAGCAATCAAAAGAAATAACATCACCTTTTGTATCATAGAAAAAAAAATTCATCATAGAAATTTCATTAACCTTTCTCCGCTAGAATAGCTGGTCAATTCACCAGTTGGAGAAAACAATAACAGAGCAATATTTGTATCACATAAAAAACCCAACTCACTCTTTTGACTTCTTAACAATGCTATCCTTGCCCTTTAAGTAGAACTGGTTACGCGATTCTGTATCCTCAATTTTCTTCATTACAACCTTATTGCGATCTACGAAATTAAATGATGCAAATTGCTAGATTTTAGATGCAATGGTTTTCTTCAATGAACAGAGAAATATACATATCAACTGAAAGAAATTAAACAAGTCCTACTTATCATTTTTCCTAAAATTTTATAGGCAATATTATATAATTTTACTGTATAGAAGAATTTATATTTTGATATCTCAAGATAAGTACAAGATGTATAGGAAAATTATATTTAACAGAACTAAAATAATCCTCCCTCTCTACCAATATGTTGCACTTTTCGTTCTTCGGGAGTCAAAAAATATAAGGTTGATGGAGAATTTACACATGAAATCTTCAAAAAAAAAAATATGAAAATTTATGTATAAATAAACTACTAATTTTTTGACACATGTTTTGCACGTGATTATCAATTTATAAATTTTATGCGAAGATTTGAATAATAAGTTCTGCACAAAATAATTTTGCAGATTCTTTTGTGAATGTTTAATGCAGATCATTATATATATCTCTTACTCGGAGAACCTATGAAGATGATCAATGAAAAATTTTATTAGTTAAATCCAATAATTTATATACTTACTTCAATTTCATGAGGTTCAATTATGTAATTAATCATATCTCACTAATATTACCTCACATGTGATATTAGTTGCATATTTTTCTTGTCATCTAACCAGATGTGTTGTGCACATGTATTCCACTTAATCTATTTAAATGTCATATTAAATAAATATAACTTTGATTCATTTCATCAGGTTGATTCACGTCATTGATCATGATATCCTCAAAACTGAGCAATCAAAAAGAAATAACATCACATTTTGTATGATAGAAAAATAAAAGATCATTCTTGAAATTTCATTAACCTTTCTCCGCTAGAAAAGTTGGTCAGTTCACCAGTTGGAGAAAACATTACTAGTGCAATATATGTATCACATAAAAACCCCAACTCACTCATTTGACATCTTAACAATGCTATTCTTGCGCTTTAAATAGAACTGTTTACGCGATTTCGAATCATCAATTTTCTTCATTACAACCTTATTGCGACCCATGAAATTAAATGATGCAAATTATTAGAATGGGAAGTTAGATGCAATGTTGTTCTTCAATGAATTCAGAAATATACAGATCAACCGAAAGAAAAAGGAAAAAAATAGCTCAAAGAATTTAATGTCAGTCTTAAGTTAAAGAAATTAATATGATACGATCTAATAGACAATCACATAACTTTTTTGAGAAGAAAATGACTTTCAGTGCTAAATCTTTAGTCAAAATTAGTGTTTTTCTACATATTCACACAATTTATGAACAAAAACTTATGGGCGGTAACTTGTTGAGTGGACAATACTAGTAACTCCTATGTTCCTTGTTTCATATAATGATTTTAGACAATTCCTATTTATCTTTTTTCCTACACTTTTAAAGGCCATAAGATATAATTTTAGTAAGCTATGAAAAAGGTGTATGGGAAAATCATATTTAACAAAACTAAAATAATACTCTCTGTACCAATTTATAGGACACTTTTCATTTTTTGAGAGAAATAATTTAAGTTTAATCTGAAATGTGGACAAGAAATCTTCAAATTTTTTAAATGAAATTTATATATTCATAAACTACTGGTTTTTCGACTCGTATGTTGCACGTGATTATCAATTCAACAAATTTAATTGACGATTTGAATGTAAGCATTGCACAAAATAGTTGTAGTTTCTTTTGTGAATGTTCAATGTGGATCATCATATATATCTCGTATTCAGACGAACCTTTGAAGATAAACAATGAAAACCATTTTACTTAAATGCAATAGTGTATATTTTATTTCAACTTACTGAGGTTAAATCATGTAATTAGCCGTATCTCACCAATATTAACTTATAGACGATATTTTGTTGCATAATTTTTTGTCCTCTAACAAGATGTGTCATGCAGGTATATTCCACTTATAATCTGTTTAGATGTCATATGAACATGTGTAGAACAACTAAATTTTATTTTTTAGAACTATTTATGTGTATTAACTTTTATGTGTGTGTGCACGCACACATGTGTGCATGAACGTGTGTGCGTGCTTGCATTACTTAAAATATATATCTCATACAATTATATATTAAATAAATAATAAAAATTAAAATAATACAGACTTTAACTGGCGTTACTAAAAGTCACATGAACCTTTCTTCGCCGAAAAGATTGACATATTAAGAAAAAGTAAATTAGTTAAACAAAAGGGCAATGTTTACATAGTAATAACTACTTTGAAGTAAATTCTTGACAATCTAAATAATATAAGTGACATTGACAAATAAAGTCGTTATTTTGTTTTGAATATCAAAAAATCAATCGTGATAATTCTCTTACTCTTGAGAAATTTAATAATTTCGGGGAAATATATTCAGAAATATATATTTACATCACTAGAGAACTTGTTGACAAAAACAAATGACGTTATACTACAATATAAATTGAACTAATACAAACTTCAACTAGAGTTATTACATGTCATATATATGAACATATTTCTTCATTGAAAATATCAAAATATTAAGAAATAATAAATAAGTAAAACAAAAGAGCAATGTTTGTCTAGAAATAAATATTTTGAAGCAAACTTCCTGACAATCCAAATCACATAAGTAGCATTGATAAATAAAGTTATTCTATTGTCTTGGACATAAAAAAACTCTTGAGAAGTTAAATAATTTTGGTAAAATATATTTAGAAGCATATATGTACATCACAAGAGAAATTATCAATAAAAACAAATGAACTTAGACTAGAATAAAAATTAAATTACTACACATTTCAACTAGCGTTATAACAAGTCATATAAAATATTTCTTCGTCGAAAATACTTAAATATTAAGAAATAGTGAATTAATAAAATAAAAGGTAAATATTTATATAGTAATAACTATTTTGAAGAAAACTTCATGTCAATTTAATTTAGATAAGTAGCATTGACAACTAGAGTTATTCCATTGTATAGATCATCAAAAAAATAAATGGTGACAATTTTTAACTTTTGAGAGATTTAATAATTGTTTAAAAAGATATGTTGAAGCACATATCTACATCACAAGAGAATTTGTTAACAAAAAAAATGATTTAGACTACTTCATGTTAATTTCATATATTGAAACATTACACAATAATGTATATAGTATGCAAAAAAATAATTATTATATCAAAAGAATTATTTTTCTCAAGTGCTCGAGGTTAAAGAATATATTCTCTTGGGATATAACAATTTACTCCATTAGAATAGTGGTACCTCATATTCCGCTAAACTTCAAACTCACTCAATGACAATAAATCACACAATTTTTTATAGAATGCAAGAAGAGGAAGAGTAAAAGATAAAAAAAAATTGCGGTAGAAAAATGAGAGAAAACCCTTCTATTTATAGTCAACAAAGGTGTAAAATATCAAAATTTGAAATCACTAGCAAGAAGCTAGAAAGTGGAAATAGTCTTTTTTGGAAAGAAAATAAAAATCAAGAAATTTATTTAAGTGTGTAAAAGTTGAGCTTGGTCAACTTCAAACGATTATAACTTCTATCTCAGGATGAGCGATATGTGTTTCTAGATATGATGTGAAATCTCCTGGAATGATCTTTCCAACTCCGCTGAGTTTGTACAATTTCGAGTTCATACGAGTGAGATACGCCTTTTGGAAGTTGGGTTGTTAGATTACGAAAAGTCCAATACAAATTTCGGAATGGTAATTTAGTCTTTTCCTTGACCTATTGTGTTAATCAATTTTTAGGAGTTTAATATGGGTCCCATTAGATTTTTTCAGTATAGAAAATTGGGAAATCTACGCTAGGGCTTGGACAAAAGAGAAAAGAGGAGAAAGAAGAAGAAATGGAAAGATTCGTTAGGTTCGTTCAATGTAGTTGTGAATTTCGCAGAGGATTCAATCCTACAAGGTATGTGAGATTTTCATAACTTTGGGTTCGTTCACCCACATGCAAAATATGCTTATATCAGCGCAGATTCTCCTAAAAGATTTTGAAAGTTAACGTGCTTGATATTTATTTTTGATTTTAATGTCGTTCGGGCTGATATTGAGGAGTTTCTGAGATCGTTACATCGAATTATTGAGTTTTTCCGAATTAGGTTCGCAAGTACAATTACTGGGTATCTTTATCGAAAAACAATTTGGTAAAAAGAACCGAGTTTGGGTCCATTGGAACTATAAACTGAAAAAAAAAATCTGGTCGGGCAAATCTTAGCGGTGCCTCTGCGTCGCAGACCTGCTCCAAAGATTCGGGAAAAATTGTTTTGCATCGCAGAGCATTCACAAATTGTTCTTTTTTAAAAATTATTTCCGAACCAAAAACATAAATGCTTCTTTGCGTCGTGGACCCACCCTCATATATTGCTATATTTTTTTTCTCATGTTTAGTAATATCTTGAGATCTTTTTCATCACAAATCATAATCTTTGAATCCAAGAATTCAAATCAAGGAGAGTTAAGACTCAAGTTAAGAAGTTAAGAAGCTACTCTATAGATGTTTATAAAGTTTTCAAAAGTCTTTGCAAACATTTTTACTTTATTTTAAGCCTTAAGTTCAAACTTAAGCAAAGAGTAAAGATTTGAAGTTCATTTCTTCAAAGAAGTATATGAGAACTAAGTATTCTCAAGAATTTTAAAATGTTTTCACATTTGAGAAAGAAAAGGAACATTATTTCTAAGAGAGATTTTAAGCTAAGTTTTGAGTAATTATCTCAAACCAAAGAAAGAGTTTTGTTTTTACAAACACATGAGGTAAGTATATTTTTGGAGTAGTATTGAGCACCAATATGATAATGGAAGTTCATATTAACTCGAGTCTCCATAAACCATGTAACCATCGTGGGTAGTAAAAGATCATAATTTTATGACTCCTTAAAATGCTTTAAGCATAAGCTAGTGAATCCACTAAGTTAAGTAGTTTTATATGACTGAAAAGTATTGAACAGTTCTGACAGTTTGGGGAATATGTTGTATCACCACTTAGGCTTATAATGGTGGTTGTGGGTTAGAGAATCTCCCATTGAAATTATAATACTTTCTTGTATGAGTAAAGTTGAGTTTGTTATTGTATTTTCTTTAACGAACTAAGTTGTTTTCAACTGTTTTATAAGCTTCATATGTATGGCATATGTTTTATCTCTTCATATTTTAGTTAGGTTATTCATAAGTTGAGAAGAGCTGTAAGTGTGTCTTTAGATTCATTTCGAGCTTATATCTTGTTTATCATTCCAACTTGATACTCGTACATTCAATGTACTGATTCCAGTTGGCATGCATAATCTTATGACGCAGACGCAGGTAACCAGGATCAGCACATCTCACAACATTAATCAAGTGAGGACTCCAGAGTCAGAGTGTGAGCCTCCTTGCATCCCAGAGGACTATTTTTTACATTACTTTCAGTATTTTCACTGTTAGTATAATCGGGATTCTTGTCCCTACATCCCTCTTTGTTTTAGAGACTTCATAGAAAGTTAGTAGTTCAATTGCCTTTACATTATCATCTCATATATTGTTTAAAGACTTCTGGTTCCATATTAGCTAGGTTTTTTACCTACTTAAAGTTATGTTTTTTAGATTGTTTTTTAAGTCTTCCGTTGAGTAAGTAAGTTATCCCAAGGGTTTGCTTGGGGCTTGTAATGGTTCTCGAGTGCTAGTACCGCTAACGGTGTAAGCTCCGGGCGTGAAAAACTTGATATCTGAGCACAGAGTTCAAGAGTCCTAGGGAGTCTATTGAGCCATATCAGTAGAGTCCTAGTTATTGGTGTGAAGCGCACCACATCTATAATTAGGAGGGTGTAACACAGGAAAATTTCTCATTTCTTTCACACTCATTTTGTGCATTAGAGTTTGATCTTAAAAAAGTTTCCTTCTAATTCGTGCTTGCGCGTGTTTTGAGATAATCATGCCTCCACGAAGAGTAGTAAGAGGTCATCCATCTAGGAGAAATGTTGAAGAGAAAAGGGTACCTAATGCACCTGAAGTACAACCTAAAGGATAAGTTACCAATTCTCAATTTTTTTGGGCTATCTGAAGTTTAAGGAAAGTTGTGACCTATCAAGATGGGAAACAAAGAGGAGCTAGTCAGGAACTGAATCATAATTTTAGGATTCGAGAGTTCTTAAGGATGAATCCCCCAAGTTTATTGTGTTCGAGCACTACTGAGGATCCATAGAACTTTATTGAGGATTAGAAGAAGGTCTTTGAGGTTATGAATGTTTTTGATACCGATTGGGTTAAGCGAGATACATAGCGAAGAATGTTTCTAGGAGTTGATGTGATCTATGGAAAGAGAGTAGAGATGAGCATGAACCATACATGAGTTGGGCTTGTTTTGAGGAGGCTTTCTTGGGGTGTTTCTTTTTGGATAATTAAAAGAGGCCAAGGTACGAGAGTTACTTACCCTTAAGCAAGAGTCATTAAGTGTTCATGAGTATGATTTGAAGTTCACCAAACTATCCCGCTATGCTCCTGAGACTGTTGCAGATATGAGAAGAAGAATGAGTTTGTTTGTTGGTGCCTTATCTCTTCTACCAAGCAAAGAGAGAAGGGAAGCCATGATTATAGGAGACATGGATATATAGAGGTTTATGGTACATGTACAACAGGTTGAGGAAGAGAAGCTAAGGGATAGAGAGGAGTTCAAGAATAAGAGAGTTAAGACAAGGAACTAGTCCGGACAGTAGAAGAGTAATGCCAACCAGTCATCCTTCCAACAGAAACAGAAGGGACCTACTCCATCATCTACTAGTGAACCTACTATAGGAACAAATTTGAGTACAATAGCCATACTTTCAAAGCTAAACCTTCTTATTCTCAAGGCTCCACTTGTTGATTAAAGTGTGTCTAAAATGGTCATTTCATGCGGGAGTTACTAAAGAACAAGCAGGATAACGATAATGGGGGCAATAGAGCCGAGTCTTCTTCAGTTGCTCCACCAGAAAGAGTTGCACCTAGAGAGGATACTTCCGATAATTTTGGAGTATTAACCCGCTTATATAAAATCGGTCAATAGTCACAAGGAGCAAGAGGATTTGATAGATGTTGTCACGGGAAAGATCCAAGTCTTTGACTTTACTATTTATGTTTTGCTAGACCTAGGAATGAGTTAATGTTTTGTAACTCCATATGTTTCTATGAATTTTGATGTTATTCCTGAGCAAATTAGTGAACCATTTTGTGTTACTACACCTCTTGAGTTTATTCTAGTAGAGAAAGTCTATCGTTATTGGCCTATTTTTGTCAATCGCAAGAGTACCATAGTTGATTTAATTGAGTTAGACATTGTAGATTTTGATGTCATTCTTGGTATGGACTAGCTTCATGCCTGTTATGCCTCAGTTAATTGTAGGACTCGAGTTGCCAAATGCAATTCCAAATGAGCCAGCCTTAGTGTGGAAAAGAAGTTCAACAGTGTGTAAAGGTCATTACACTTCGTACCTTAAGGCAAGAAAGTTAGTTTCTAAGGGTTGTATCTATAACTAAGTTCAAGTTAACGACTCAATTTTTAAGATACCCTCCATTCAGCCAGTTCCCATGGTAAAAGAGTTTTCAGAAGTCTTGCCACATGATCTATCGGGAGTCCACCCTGAGAGAGAGATAGACTTCAGTATAGATATTTTTCCATATACTTGTCCTATATCAATTCCACCACATAGAATGACACCAGCAGAGTTGTAAGAGTAAAATAAACAGTTGAAAGATCTCCTAGATAAAGGTTTTATTTCACCAAGTGTCTCATTTAGGGGCACTCTTTTCTAGAAAGAAAGATGGTTCCCTGAGGATATGTATAGATTATCATCTGTTGAAAAAGGTTACCATCAAGAATAAGTATCCTCTTCCAAGAATTGATAATATTTTTGATCAACTTCACAGTGTTTTTTTTTTCAAAAATAGACCTCAGATCTGGCTACCTTAGTTGAAAGTAAGGAATGTGATATTCTCAAGACATCATTCAGGACCCGTTATGCTCATTGTGAGTTTCTGGTCATGTCATTCAACTAACCAATGCACCTGTAGAGTTCATGAACCTTATAAATAGAGTTTTCAAACCTTATTAAGATATGTTTGTTATCATCTTCATTGATGACATACTAATACATTCAAGGAATAAATAATATCATGCTAGTCATCTTTGAAGGCTAACGAGATACATACTAAGTTCTCTATATGTGAGTTTTGGCTTGAGTTTATGTCGTTCTTATGACACATATTTTCCGATGATTGGATTACAGACTATACCTAAAAGAAGTAGGCAATGAAGAATTGGCCTAGACCAACGTCTTCAACTGATATTAGGAGTTTCTTGGGTTTGGATGGCTATTATAGAAGGTTTGTAGAGGGATTATCATCTATTTCATCCCATTTGACCAAGTTAACTCAGAATATATTGCAATTTCAATGGTCTGAAGCTTGTTAAAAAAGATTTCAAAAATTGAAGAAGAGGTTGACTATTGCCCTAATTTTAACCTTATGAGAAGGTACTCAAGGTTTTCTAGTCTATTGTGATGCATCAAGAGTTGGTTTGGTTGCTTGTTAATGAAAAATGACAAAGTTGTATCTTATACCTCTAGACAATTGAAGGTACATGAGAAGAAATACTCAACCCATTACTTAGAGCTGGATTTCATAGTATTTGCTTTGAATACATGGAATCATTATTTGTATGGTGTACACGTATATGTGTAACCATTCACAAGAGCCTTTTCCATGTGTTTACTTAAAAGAGTTTAATTTCAGACAGAGGATGTGGTTAGAGTTACTCAAGGATTCTGACATGAGTATTCTTTACCACCCATGTAAGGCTAATACTGTTATTAATGCTTTAAGTATGTTTTCTATGGGTAGTAACCCATGTTGAGGAAGAAAAGAGAGAGTTAGAAAAAGATGTGCATAGACTTGCATGCCTAGGAGTTCGACTAATCGATTCCACAAAATGAGTAGTGATGATGAATGGGGTTGAATCATCATTAGTGTCTGAAGTAAAAGAGAAGCAAGACTAATATCCATTTTTCTTGAATTGAAGGATAATAATCATAAGCAAAAATTAATCGATTTTGAACAAGGCATAGATGGTGTGTTGAGGTATGAATGTAAATTATGTGTACCTAGAGTGGATGAACTCCAAAAGAGGATCATGGATGAAGCTAATAATCCAGATATTCCATTCATCCGGGTTCCACAAAGATGTATCGCAAATTGAGAAAAGTCTATTGGTGGAGTAATATGAAGAAGGGCATTGCTGAATTTGTTTCTAAATGTTCGAATCGACAACAAGTTAAAATAGAGCACCAAAAGCCCGTTGATATGGATCAGAATATAGGACTTCCGAAATAGAAGTAGGAGTTGATCAATATGGATTTTATTATGAGTTTACCAAGGTCTCACAAGAAGCATGATTCTATGTAACATCTCGTAAACTTAAATATCTAGGAATAAACAAAGGAACTAAGAATAGTTATTTTTTGAAAAAAGAAGAAATCTGGAAATATTTTCTAAGTGTAAAAGTAAGTTTTTGGTCATTTTCAAACAGCCACAACTTCTAGCTCAGGATGAGTTAGGGACATTTATTTATATGGTTTGTAATTCCTTGAAAGGATTTTTCCAACGCCACCGAGTTTAGGAAATTGTGATATTGTATGAGGGAGCTATGCCTAACGAAAGTTGGGCTATTGGACTGAGGTAAATCCAATCCGGTTTTTTTTAAGGGTAAAGTAGTCGTTGTACCCTACTATTTGCCAATTTGTTTTAAGGGTTTATTAGGGGTAAAATTAATCCTTATATAAGTTTTTAGAATATTGAATACGCTTAGCGCTTGGGATACGGAGAAGAGAAGAAGGAGAAAGAAGAAAAGACTAAGATTTCGCCAAGATCTCTGAGTTAGTTTCGTCGGGGTACCCACTTCTAAGGTATTTGAGATCTGTATGGTTGGGTTCTTCCACCATGCAAACAAATACTTTGAATTCAATGCAAGTAAGTAAATTGAATGATGAACATTGAAAGTTCTTGAGAAAAACAGTTCGAAGGTTGGAATTAATTGTAGTACTACCTTTGGTTGTTTGATTCATATTCCGGGATGTTTACGAGTAAAAATATTGGGTATTGAGGATCATAGTGATCTAGTAATTGGGGTGAGTACATGGGAGTTTAGAGGTTGGAATAGAAAATCGGAGAGAAGAAAGTCAGAAATCTTGTTTTGACAAGCCTTAGGCGCCGCGACTACATTACCCATTAGGGAAAAACTCTATTTAACAGGGCGTGGCAGGAAACGCCCTCCAGCTAGAGAATTCTCAGGATAGTATCTTTCCTTAAGGACTCTGGCGCCCCACGCCTTAAGAGCCGATTCAGAGGGTCACCCTGGAGATCCCATTTCCCCCTCTATATCGTCAAGTTACTAGATAGAAAACACAAATTAAAAACATATCCAGTCAAATTGTTAAATCAAACTTAGAAATTAGAAGCAAGAAAGAGGGACAAAAAAGCTCTCAAGCAATCTAGTTCAAGAACGCAACAAGCTCCAGCGGGTTCCGCCTGAAACTTAAGTATTTTTCCGGGAATTCAACCAGGCATGTGGAAATTTTACGATGTGGGTTCTTTACCCCTTGGGTCCATAGTTTTAGCAGAATTTTGATTCTCTCTCATGAGTTAAACCCAGGGTTTCTAGAACTTTGATTTGAACTTCATAATTTAGTTAAATATATTTCAAATCAAGATTATCATGTTATAAAGCTCTAAAATCTAATTGAATTTAAAACCTAGCTTGGTATTTCTTTAGTTCTTGAATTAACAAATGCTAAGCAGAATTTAGACGACTTTAGATATAATGTCTCGTTATAAATGCATAATTTACCAGCATTAATTATTGCATTCTCAGTGCAGGTTCAATTTTAAGATATCCAGATTTACAGAATTCAGACATAAATAGCCTAAATTTTATAGAAATTCATTGGGAGTAGCATAATATGAGTCCAATTGAGGGTTTCGCAGAACCACATGTCCCAAACTACTAGTAAGTACGGTTGTAAGTCCCCCTGGGCGACAATCAGTTTTAGTGGTTACGCCAGCATGCCTTTTAATTTGGCAGGGTATATTGGGTTCCTCTCAATGGGGGCGCTATACATGGAAAAATCCACATTAGCTCATATGGTTTTATTATCCGGTTATAGTAGTCCCACAGATCAGTCAGACCACTCAGCATTGACCACTTATTAGTATATTCAATTTTTTCAGTTTTTAGCATGTGATAAATGGTCATTGCAATACAGTCAGTCAGAATTAAGGTTATCAATCAGATTATTATACTTGCTATTTGCTTGCTTATTTATGTTTATTTCAACTTTACTCGATCTACAGCTCAGTACCTTTCCCCC
Organism: Solanum habrochaites; assembly: GCA_027704765.1. Lineage (NCBI taxonomy): Eukaryota > Viridiplantae > Streptophyta > Magnoliopsida > Solanales > Solanaceae > Solanum > Solanum habrochaites. The sequence continues at coordinate 29,671,825 of JAKWJA010002494.1, read as the reverse complement.
CCCAAAATTACTGTGATGCCATACAGTGCGTAGATTTAGATTTTCTTGGATAGGTTCAGGTTCCTCAAACATTCAGATCATGCATAGATCGATTTAGATCTCTACGGTTCAGCAGATTCATTGGTGGCTCTATTCTAGAGGCAGGACTAACAGTCATGAGTTTACATTCAGTCTTTTAGTCATTTAGTGCCATTGCAGTTTTTGCTAGTTATGACGTAGCTGGGCCTGTCAAGGATTTCAGTCCAATTTAGAGGTTATCTAAGACAGTAGTTTCAGCTTAATAGTGAGTTAATATTTCTTTGTTATTAAACCTCATCGGTTTTAAAATATCTAGGTTAGAATAGGGTATTTCTCATTGCTTCATATAATTGATATTTAGCTTTTTTGCAAAGTTTATTCACTTTAGTAGGCTCATGATCTGGAATCACTTTGGTCCTTGGTTCGTCCCGTCGCGTATCAGGCGTACGCTCGAGGCGTGACAAAAACCTGGTATAAGACACTAGGTGTCAAGAAGTCCCTAGGATTTCTTAAAAGCCCGCCAATAAAGTAGAGTCCTGTTCATGGGTGGTGAACGTGCACCCATCTAATAAGAGGGGTCTATGAAGTGTTTTAGAACAAAACTCATTTCTTGTTACTCTTACGATGCGAAGGTATGATCATATTCCCATTATTAATTTGACGTTGTTGCGCTTACAATTCATGCCTTTTGTAGCGCTTAGGCCATGGAAAATGCTAATGCATACACTTCTAATACAGGTTCCTATTGTCAGATCATAAGGAAGTTCGAAGCGCAGAGTCTTCAGAACGCCAATTGAGATTTTGTCTTAGAGTATGACCAACTAGAACAATCAGCAGGTTTGAGTTCCTACGAATAAAAATGATCAATTAGTGGCAGCCAGAGTTTGTGATTTTGTTAGGATGAATCCGCCTAAACTTTTAGGGTCACAAGTGTATAAGGACCCATGAAGTTCATTGATGAGGTCAAGAAATATTTGGTGTGATGCAAGTAAATGGTAGTGATAGCTGAATTTGGCATCGTACCAGCTGAAGGATGTGACTCACATATGGTTGAATTCACTAAGTGGAAAGACAACAGACGTGACTTTGTCTTTTGTAACTCAGTATAGGAATCGAATTCAGTGTTAGTCCAGAAACTCTTAGAACCTTTCTGAGTCTCTACTCCAATCGATTACCTAGTCATAGCTAGACGAGTATACAAAAATTGCCCGGTCACAGTCTCTTTAAAAGTCATCTCAGCAGATCTAGTAGAGTTAGAAATGCGTAGAACATTGATCATCATTCGAGGCATGGATGTTTACACTTAGTTAGCCTCCGTCGATTGTAGAACTAGGGATTATTATTTAGTTTCCAGACCGAAACCAAATCTAGAATGGAAGGTAGTATTTATTAGCGCCTATGGGTCGATTATTGCCTACCAAGGCATAAGATGATATATAAGGTTCTATCTATCATCATCGAATTTTGTTTAATGATTCTATACATTGACTGATGTGAAACGCCAACTCTTCAGTCAGTTCTAGTATATTGTGAGTTTCTAGAACTGTTTCCAGAAGATCTTCCCGGAGTGCCTCAAAGGGAAATCAACTTTGGAATTGATCTCTTTATAGATACCCAACCTATTTTTATTCCTCCTTAAAGAATGGCTCGAGTACAGCTGAAGAAATTGAAAGAGCAGTTGAAAGACCTTCTACATAAGGGCTTCATCAGAACTAGTATGTTATCATGGGGTGCACTAGTGTTGTTCGTAAGGAAGAAGGATGGTTCTCTCTGAATGAGAATTGACTATAAACAGTTGAACAAGGTCATAATCAAGAATAAGTATCCCATCCCCAGGATTGATGACTTGTTTGACAACCCTCAGGGTGCTAGCCATTTCTCAAGGATATACCTCAGATCGGGTTATTATCATCTTAGAGTCAGACATAGTGACTTTCCCAAAACAACCTTAAGAACTCGGTATGGTCATTATGAATTTGTAGATATGTTGTTTGGACTAACTAATTCTCTTGCAAATTTCATGGATTTTATGAACAGAGTTATCAAACAATATTTGGACTGATCGTTATCGTCTTTATTGATGATATCCTTTTTTACTCTAGGAGTGAGAAAGAACATGCAATTCATATGAGAGTCATTCTGCAAACTCTCAAGGATCTCCAGTTATTCACAAAGTTTAGTAAATATGAGTTATGGTTGCAATCCGTTGCTTTTCTTGGTCATATTGTATATAGTGAAGGGATCCGAGTGGATTCGCAGAAGATAGAACTGAAACAATGGCCCATACCTACCTTAATACACGACTATCAGACAGTCTTAGTATCGGTTATTAGAAGGTTGTTGCAGGATTTTATTCCAAGCCTTACATGGACTAGTTGACTCAGAACAGAAAGAAGATGGTTGGAAAATTTCTAATGGTCACTGATGTGAGCAAAGTTTGCAGAATTGAAACCTAGATTGACTCACACTCCTGTCTTGACTCTACCACGGGTTCAGAGGTTGAGTTGAGTATTGTGAGATCTAGAGCTGGCTTAGGCTTATGTGTTGATGCAGTGAGGTTAGGTGATAGATTTATGCCTCTAGAAAACTTAATGGTTCATGAGCAAGAACTACCAAACTCATGCCTCGAGCTTCCGACTTACACAGCAGTGGTGTTTGCACTAAAAATTGGTAAAACTATTGTATGGTGTACCGTAGCGTGTTCCACTGGACCATAAGAGCCTTCAGAGATAGCGGGTTACCAAGAAGGAGTTGAATCTTCACAACGTAGGACGAAGATGGCTTGAGTCCTAGGATTATGAATAGAGTTTACATTACATCTGGTTAAGGCGATCTAGTTGTAGATTCTCTTAGTGATTTCTAGGGTAGTTGGCCATGTTGAGAAAAAAGCAAGGACGCTAGTGAAGGATGTTCACATGACTGCTCGACTTGGGAGTCGCGTGGAAGCATATCAGACAGCGGGTACTGTGTAAACAGTTCAAAAATGGGGGCAGAATTACTCTGTGGGAGTGGTGGTTAAGGAAACAACAGGAAAATAAGACAGGACCAATGTTGCTTGAACTTACGGGTTTGCAGTCCATATTAGAGAGTGGAGGTTTTGTCCAGGGGGAGGAGATGGTGTACTTGCTAATAAGGGTAGCATTGTGGTTTCTGATGTGGGCGAGTTGAGACAACATATTCTTAGCAGAATCTATAACTCTAGGTATTCTATTATCCCAGTGGCCACTAAGGTTGTACCACGATCTGCAAGAACTCTCTCTTGGTGTGGGAATGACAGGAAGAGGGAGATAGCAGACTGTTGTGAGTAAGTGACTCCCCGATTTCTAGCCAAGTCACTTAGACTCAAACCAAGAGGTATGACTCAATAGATCGATATTCTTACTTGGAAGTGAGATGTGATCAATATGGATTTAATCACAGGGTTACATCATACTCGCAGATGGCATGACTCCATTTGGGTGATAGTTGATAGGATGACTAAGTCTTCTCACTTTTTAGTGGTCAAGACTACAGATTCGGCGAAGGAATATGCAAAGCTTTACATTAATGAAATTGTGAGGTTGCATGGGGTTCCTTTGTTTATCATCTCAGATAGAGGTCCTCAGTTTACCTCTAAATTCCGTAAGTCATTTCAGAAAGGTCTTGCTACTCAAGTTAACCTTAGTACATCATTTCATCCACAGACGGATGGGCAGGCAGAACTTACCATTCAGACCTTAGAGGATATGTTTAGAGCTTGTGTGATCAATTCCAAAGGTAGTTGGGATGATCGCCTTCCTCTTATCGGGTTTACCTATAATAATAGCTACCATTCAACCATTCAGATGGCCCCATATGAGGCTTTATATGGGCGTAGATGTAGATCTCCTATTGGTTGGTTTGAAGTAGGTGAATCATCTTTGATAGGGCCAGATTCAATCCTTTATGCTATGGATAAAGTGCAACTCATTAGAGATATACTTAAGACAACCCAAAGTCGTCAGAAATCTTATGCATATGTAAAGAGAAGGGAACTAGAGTTCCAAGTTGATGATTGAGTTTTCTGAAAGTCTTACCTATGAAAGGGGTGATGAAATTGTGAAAGAAAGGGAAGCTCAACCCTAGATATGTAGGCCCTTACAAGATCCTGAAAAGGATTGGCAAGGTGAAATATGAGTTAGATATGCCAGCAGAATTAGAAGCAGTGCATTCGGTCTTCCACATCTCACTCATGAAGAAGTGTGTGGGTGATCAAGCCTCTATAGTGTCATTGGAGAGTGTGACTGTGAAAGATAGTCTTTCTTATGAGGATGTACCAGTTGAGATTTTTGAGCGTCAAGTCAAAAGGTTGAGAAACAAAGAAGTCGCTTCAGTCAAGGTTTTCTGGAGAAGTCAGTCCGCAGAGGGAGCTACTTGGGAAGCAGAAGCAGCCATGAAAGCCAAGTATCCTCACCTCTTTCCTTCCAATTCCACTATAGCTTGAGGTAATACTTCATATTCAGTTTTCCAGTCATTCATGCATAAATTCAGTCTTAGAATCATGTTCCCTCAGTTTGAACTTGCATTTTCAGCGTATTTGCATGTACTCGGAACTCAATTCAGTCAGAAACTCAGTTCTCAGTGTTTAGTAGTTGGGTTTGCAGCTCTCTCCCTCTATTTTAGATAGTTTAGTCTTCATTCGAGGAAGAATGTTCCCAAGGCGGAGATAATGTAACACCCCATAGTCAAAATAGACCAAAAATTAATTTTTTTAAGAAAAATCTGCAGGTGCAACCAACGGTGGCATCGACGGTCCGTCCTGCACAACTCTCGATGTGATCGGAAACTCCCAAAAATTCAATAAAAAAAATTTGGCTAAGTCTTGATCGATGGACGGGCCGACAGTCCGTAGGTCGGATGATGGTCCGTAGTCCGTGACTGTTAATCGATACCCCCATTCACCTACTCTCTAATAAGAGCTATGAATTAACAACACGGTCCGTAGGTTGAACTATTGTCCGTAAGTCTGACCGTAGGTGAAAAATTTGCAGACAGTTAAAGGGAAATGCAGTAGGGTCAACTTCAAATGATAATAATTCTTAGCACAAAATGAATTAGGTGTCCCATGACCTAGACTCAAATAGATAATTGAATTATCTTTCCATATCAACCGACCATGCTAAAATCAGACCTCCGAGTAAAAAATATGCCCATTTTAGTAAAGGTCTTTCGAATAGGCCCTAACAACGGACCCAACGATAGGGCGTCGGTCAGATGAAGGAGCGTCAGTCTTGGCCGTTGTTTGGCCTGACAGCAACATTCCCATGGGTTATTTGCACTTTTCCACTCTGTTTAAACCCTAAGTTACCTCTTTTTGACCCTAAATCATCATATTTTATTAAGCTTAAGCCTAGAAACATAATTAAAACATATCCAAGTCAAATCATTAAATCAAAACATAGAAACTTAGAAGTAAGAGAGTAGAAAAAGCTTAAGAACCTTAGTACAAGAAATCAACAAGCTCCACAAGTTCCATCCCCGAAACCTATGTATTTTTTCCGTGGATTTCTTCACTAGGTGTGTGGGATTTTACTAGAGGTTCCTTTCACCCATTGGGTCCATAGTTTCCAGTCAGATTCTTGATTCTCTTATCATAATTAAACCTAGGGTTTCTAGAACTTTGATAAAACTTCATGATTTAGTTAAAAATATGTTCTAAATCAAATTATCATGTTATTACTCAGATTATCGCATGAATTTTAGAACCCTAGCTTTGTATTTCTTTAGTTCTTAAATTACACATGCTAGGTCAGATATTTCAGACATTTCAGATATACATGTCTCAGTTATAAATGCCTAATGACCATATTAATTGTTGCATTCTCAGTTTGCATGTTCAGTTTCGAGCTATCCAGTATTTACAGAAATTCAGACATAAATAGTAAATTTACAGAATGCATTGGGAGTAGCATAATACCAATTTGTACTAGGGTTTAGCAGACCCAATAGTCCCAGAACTACTAGCCAAGTAGGTTGTAAGTCCCCTCAGTGGGAAATCAGTTTAGTGGTCACGCCAGCATGCTTTTATACCTTTTGCAAGGTATATTGGATCCTCTCTATGGGGCGTATACATTAGACTCCACATTTAACTCATGTGGTTTCATTATCGGTTATTAGTAGCTTCCACAATCCGTCAGACTACTCTGCATTGGACCATTTATTAGGTATATTGAGTATTAGTTTTAGCACTGTTTATAAATTGGTCACTGCCTCTGTTAGTTCAAAATTCAGTTTATATGTCAGTTTATTATACTTGCTATTTGCTGTTCATTTATGTTTTATTTCAGTTACTCTATGCTACATTGCTTAGTATCAATTTCAAGACTGGACACATATGTGCGGCTAAATATTTCTCGTGATGTAGGTTCAGGTTCTCAACTTCTAGGATCAGCATAATTGATTTTCGACTCCAGTTCAAACACAGTAATTGGTGAGTACCATCCTTATCCTGTGGAGGAGAAAAACGTTAGGTTTCATTTTGGTCTTTAGTCATTTAGTACTTTTTGCTGATTTAGCGGGGCTTGTCCCTTGTATTCTAGTCCAGTTTAGACTTAGCTCAGCTTAGTAGTTGAGTTAATATTTTCTTTGTATTAAACTATCAATTTTCATTATCTTCGCTTAGCATATGGGTATTCCCCTATCTCTCATTTATAATTTATGATTTAGGCTTCGCAATTAGTTTATTTCTTAGTATGCTCATGATATTCTGGCAGGGTTTAGCTTGGGAATCACTTCTGATCCTAGGTTCCGTTGGCAGCGTCTCGGGGGGTACCTCGGGCGTGACAACACTTAGGATGCAAAAACATAGTAAAAAAAGATATTAGTAAATGTTGAAGGTCATGATCATTGAAGAACATATCTAATTTTAATATATTATAAAGATAAAGATAACAATTTAAAATAACTTAATCTGCATTTTTGGCAGTTTTCAAAGAGAGTGATGAAAAGAAGTAAAAAAAAAAAAAACATAAAAAACAAACAAAAAAAAAACAAAAACAACCAAAAACAACAACAAAAAAACAACCCCAACAAAAACCCAACCCCAAACACACCCCACACCCCCCCCCCCCCCACCCCCCCCCCTTCCCCCCCCCCCACGTATACTCACAATGATTATCGAATAATATTTGAAGAAGATACAAAAAGAAATTTTTTTCTCTCCGAATCAAAAATTTCATAAGCCGAGAATATCCATTATTCCCACGTTCATAATTTGAAAATAATTTTAAGACATAAATGCTCTGTGATGACAAGAAATATCAGTCCAATAGTTTATCATTCATCAATTTACACATGTATTTTCTTCCTACAATTTTCAGCACATACATACTTCGTATTATTATTTCTATCATTTTTAAAATATTAATATTATTAATTCGTATGAGATACACGTAAAGCACAGGTATTCAAGAACTCATATTATTAAAAGTTGAAAACCTAAAAGTTAAAAATCAAACTATTAAAATGACCTTGCATTGATATTTATGATTTTTTTTTGTCTTTTTTTTTCTTCTCTTATTTTGACTTTTACAACTTTTGATGATATTCATTTCTCAATTAATATTTTTTATAAGAAAACAAAGTCTTACAGTTTTCTAACCCTTTCATTTGTTAGGAGTTTTTTTTTAACTTATGCCCTATATATTTTCCCTATACTAAATGAAGAAGTGATTCAATTCCATTTAGTAGAGAGAAAAATAGTTCAACCACTTTTTTCTTTTACAATTTGCATCAAACTTCATTTTTGTACATTATAACAATTAGATATTGAAATGACAAATTTATTACAGAGAAGCTAATCAAGTAGTGGATAAGCTTGCTTCTCTAAGTCATAAAATTCAGAATGAAATCATTTTTCATGACTTGCGAGAGCTACCAAAACAAGTGTAAGGTCTACTTCATATGAATAAATAATGCACATATCCTAAATTTCGAGTTAGGGGTAAAAAGTATGTTGATGTGATTTAATTGTTGGTTAGTCCCCTGTTTCTAATTTCAAGAAATTGAAAGGAGGGAGAACTCGAGTAATAATCTTTTAGTATACTTTATGCATTTACATTTTGAGATAACTATAACTCAACAAGAATTTAATTTTTTTTTAAAAGATTGGGAATGTCCAATCTTGAAACTTTTGAAGAGGATAGGCATTTCATACATCTAGTAACATGTGTTTTGTTATTGTCTATTAATCTACGTGGTAGGAATCATGCGCGATAAAAAAGAGGTCAGGGTTTGAGAATGGGGGGGAGGTTTAGTTAAATATGAGTGTTGGGTTTACTATGTAGAAGATAATAATTTTAGGGTTCAAATGTAGTCTCTTAATATATACGGGAAAAAAAAAGTACTATATTACACTGCCAGAAAATGAATTAGGTTTTCTAGATTCAATTATAATATATTTTCTCGTATTGATCACAAAGCATGATTATTCTATGGAACATTTCTCCATTAATTAGTGTTTTCATCGAAACAAATTTTATGTGTTTATGCTTTTTGAAATGAACTTATAATCACTTCAAATAAAGCTTCAATTGTAGAGCAGTGAAACTTCAAATTATTATTGAGTTTTCTAATTCAAAACACAATATGTATGTTTTGATATCATACAAGAACTATTAAAGATGAACTAATAATAGGCATCTGCAACATTAATTGCATTTTTGCTTGGTTGCTTGTAGTTGTGCATTATGTGAAGTTATCAGTGATTATTACTATGTTTTTAATATGACATAATTTCTGAGCAGCTGGTTGGAAAAACCTGCAAAGCTACATCCCAATGACTGTTTCGTAAAATTCTTCCATCCCCACAGATCCTACAAAATAAGAGAAAGAACATTCAACTTGTTTGAAACTGAGGTCAATAAGTTATTGTATAGATTTTCTAATATATATATATATATGTATCATGTGACGATATTAATCATTACCTACAACAGCCGAATCCTCTGTGTTAATTGAAGCCATCTAGAAATCATAATGTTAATAGTTACGTTCCATACTATATGTTTGAAAAAAAGTGATATGGGACGACCAGAGTGATCTTCAAAGATCAAAAAAGAAGAAAAATTGGTGGTGAGGGGTGGTGGGTTTTGGGTTTGTAGGGGGGGTACTTTTCAGGGTTTTGGGGGAGATTGTTGTCTCTTGAGTGGAGTTGGAGTGGATTCTTGGTTGGGTTAGCATGGTGGTAAAAGAGTATACATATGATTGGATGCAAGGGTCTAGGGAGTGAAGAGGTAAGGGTGGATTCCGGAAGTATAGAAAGTAGACTTATGACTACAAGTAAAAAGTTTGAATTTTTTTGTAGGCTTTAAGAATGCTCATTGGATCGTTGACCCGTCCATAGCCCCCACAAAGATTTTAATCCATACTTGCATCAGAGGCTTTTCCACTTGTTGTTATCCTCCCTGGTGGTTCATAAGAACTTTCCAGATGACAAGGGAAAAAGATAGTTATTGAAAGAGAATAATTTGGGAGACACAATCTAAAAAATAGATGTGTGTTAGAGTGAACATCTGCAACCTTCTTTTGGTGTTCTCTTGTATTTACAAAACATAATTGAACAAAAAAATTACTTTGAACATCTTAGTAAGGAAAACAAAAGTATTTAGAACTTTGTCACAAACTAGAAAACTAAAATGTAGCGAAAACAATTCAGAAACTGATTTTAAAAAATATAACAAAATATTTTTCTAAAAGAAGAATTGTTGTTAATACTATCTAAATGAAATAGGAAGAGGGTGAAGAAAAAATTGAAGAAAGAAAAAAGGAAGTGTAAAAGTTGAAGGAACCAGTGAAGAAACAAAAAAAGAATAGAAGACACTGAAAATGAATTCAAAATATAAAATTTGTAAAAAAAAAAGTACCAGAAATCGGATTGAAAATTTTTAATGGAAAAAAGATCAAGTCCACTAACAACAGTGTACCCTTTTTAAGGCAAATTATTCTCATCTAGCATCCGAGGGTTTATTTGGAATATGACCTCCCCACGGTAATTAAAATGATCTCAATCACCAAAGTATAGATACAAAAAAACTCTTTGCTTCAGCGACCCACTCCACGACCATTAAAGTTACACTTAGAATACTAGATTATTAGTTGAAGAAGAAAAGAAAGTCAATTCAATTCCATATTAAAATGAGAGGAAAAAATACCATTTAAAAATATAGAAAATAAAGGGGTTAGCGTGCAAATGTTATTTTCATTGAAAAAGGGTGTGCCGAAAGGTTCTTAATTGTACCTTACCGGAAAAGGTAACAAACCTTTGGAAAAAAAGTCACAATATTGTAGAAAGGTCCGTCACCTTTCATTAATAAAAGTCACAACTTCAAATATAAAAGTCATAACTTTTCATTTAAAAAGTCTGAACTTTTATAAAAGTCCAAACAATTTCATTAAAAGTCACCCATCTTCATTTACAAAGTAATATATGTATGGAGGAGAGAGAGAGAAGAGAGAGAGAAAGAGAGAGAAGAGAGAGAGAATGAGAGAGAGAGAAGAGAGAGAGAGAGAGAGAGTGGGAAGAGAGAGAGAGAGAGAGAGGATATATTATTATTTATATAAATATAAGTTATTTGTGATTTACTTAACATACAATAAGTTTTATGTGAATCTGCGTAGGCAAAAATATAGTTCTAAAACAACATTGTTAGCTGACAAATCATAATTACCCACAAGAGTAACTTGAGTATGTACCACTTAGGAGCATCAAGTTGTATCATAGGACCATTAGACATCATATCAAGTTTAGAAACTGCATGATGTGGAGCACTAGCAATAGTATCTACAATCCAAAATTTTGTATTTCAGAAATAATACATGAGTTTAGCATGCCAGTCTTGCAGTAATTACATTCATTTCAACCAAAAACCAAAACATAAAGCTTAATTTGGAAGGGGTGAGAGAAAACAGGGCGCGAGGGGCTGTGCAACTATTTATGCACCCCACTTCCTCTTTTTTAGGACCTTGCCCCCAGCTCCCACGCTCATCCTTTTCCCCGGCCTCCTTTGGAGCTCCGGGGGGTGGACGGACGGCGGATACGGGGACCGAGCGTAAAGAAGGTTGGAAGGAGGGGGGGAAAAATTAGGGAGATCTAGATTGGGGAGTAAAACGCTAAAGAGTAAACAGTAAGTTTTGAAGAATACAAATGACAATTTGAGACGCACAAAACCTTTATCCTCCACATCCACTCAAGAATTTGTATATTTGTGTTAAGACCATAAGAGAAATGATCCTGGTGTGCTGAAGTCTTACCATTCTAACCAGACTCACTACCCTGAATACCCAACAGTTTTGCAGCATAACTCCTTGATGTGGCCTCTACGCTTGTAGAATCACAATTTGAACAGAATTCTTTTTAAATCTTTCACTCATACCCTGAGCTACTACTAGTTGTCCCTTGCGAAATAGTTTGGTTCTTCCTCTATTAAAAAATGACTCAACTCACTGGCGGCCATCCTTTTTTAGTTGCTGGTTTACAAGCATCTGGTTTATCAGGTGCATTCTACCAACATTGTTTGGGATAATTGGGGTTAAACGATATATTTTCAAATGGTTTAAAATAGGTTTCACTTAGGTAATTATGTTCCCTTTAAATAAAATTTTACTAACACTAATTTGGTCCTTTTACCTAAGAAGCAACAAACTCGTTCTCTTTGTGATTTAAGACCAATTAGTTTGAGTAAATTTAGTAATAAGATTCTATCTAGGGTAGTTCATGACATAATTGAAGTTTAATAACCTAAATTGATCACCCACAATCAATAAGGTTTTGTTAAAGGTAGAAGCATCATAGAAAATGTATTTTTGACACAAGAGATTGTTACAAACATCAGAAAGAGGGGTAAACCATAAATGTGGTCATAAATATTGATATGACCAAGGAATATGATACGGTATCTTGTTTTCTTCTGATGAAAGTTTTAAGCATTATGAGGTTTTCAGAATTGTTTGCTGATTTGATTTGGAGATTAATTTGCAATAACTGGTACTCAATCTTGATCAATGGCCAAACACACGGTCTTCGATTCCACTAGGAGAGTGAAACATGAATACCTTTGTCTAGGTTCATATTTATATTAATTAGGCAAAAAGTGCTTTAAAAGGGCCACATAAAATACGTTTTTTTAGTGCACGTGAGAGGGCTGCCGGGGGAGAGGGGGCTACCCTATGAGGGCGGAAAGAAAAGGGAGTTGATTCCAAGTCGTAAATTAAGAGGGCTGGGCAAGAAACACACCCCGAAAATTCTATTATTTGATTAATATAATAGGTTACTCTTTTGAACGAGAATGAATATGTTAATTTTGCAGATACGGTATAAAGTCAACAAGGAGAAAAGTGTTTTATATTTACATCAAGTGCAAGGGCCGTGAATCACCTACACAAATATGGTTTTAGAGAAAAAGAGAGGCCGCGAAAAATAAGGAAGAGGGGGGGGGCAAAGAACCCGACACCAAAAAGGGCGCGGCGCGGCGCACCCAAGGAGAAAGGGGATAGGGAAGAGAAGCAGAAAAAATGGACGGCATGAGCAAATCGAAAAGACTTCATGGGCTGTGGGAAAGACTGGAGAGGACAGAAAGACAAAAGTAACAGTTAATAAAGGTAGTAGATGTTTCATTAATCAACAGAAATCAACAATCAAGTGAGAACACTCTCAAACTAGTCCATCTTTTACATGGAGAACCCACAGTGGTTTTTAACTCCGAAGACCTTGATACGTTTATCACGGAGGAGAATATAATATTCGCTCTCATAGCCAAATTCTCATATGGAAGGCCTGAACTTCCAGATTTACGGAAAATATTGCGTCAACAAGAAGGATTAAAGGGTGAATTTAACATTGGGATATTAGATTGTCGACATGTGCTGTTGCGGTTCACTTTGAAGGAAGATATATGCAATTAATTCCAAAAAACTGTAGGGCGATTAAGTTCAGAGTAAGGGTATAAAAAGGTCAGAATCCAAAAGTGGCTATTTTTTTTAGTAAGAGAGAAAATGGAGAATAAATTAACCTCCATTGCAATGGAATGAAGTTGTTTTCAAAAGTTTTGCCAAGTCAATTTAATTCTGACGTTAAAATCTTTGTTTTCGATGGCTTCAGCAGTTGGGCATCCTCTAGATGTGGATCGAGCGACCAATGATAAAAACATGACCTAGTTCTGCAAGGGTAAAAGTCGAGGTGATCTGTTAAGGAAGCTTCCAACAATAATTAGAGTTCAATTCAAAAATTTAATCACCGGTGACATTACAAACGTATGGCAAAAATCAAGTATGATTATTCACCATATTATTGTAACAGAGGCAAACAATAGGGGGCCATTTAGAGAGAAGCTGTTGTCGAAAATCTAACACGTAAGGGTAAAGTTATCTGATGCAACGCTACAGTTGATAAATAAAATCTAATTCAATAACAGGTTGGAAAGTTGGTGAATTGCAAATGAAAATGATGATGACAGGAAACAATAAGTATTTAACAGAGCCCACCCCCAAGGCCCCGGCTGAAAAGAAAAAGAGTGATGTGAAAAGAGTTGATGTCCAAATCAAAATTGGTTTTGCCCACAAAATTTATTGTCTAGTGTCTGGCCAGTGTAGATGTTTTTAGACGACTACTCTTCTCCCAATTCAACAAAAGCTTGAATCATTCTGATGGTGTGAAGTGGAAGAGAGAAAACTCGTTGTGATACAAAATCAATTCAATGAGCGGGAATTTGCGCAAAAAATTTAACAAGGTTTTGATAAAACGGACAGGGGTCGTTTTGTGGAAAAATTCAGTATGAGGCAAGGTGTAAGCATACTCTTAGAAACTTCATGATGCTATACAGACGCCAAAAATCGATGTGCAACTAAGGCATTTGGCACCAATTGATGGAAAAAAATTTGAAGGATAAAAGAATAGGTGATTTGTAACCTTTTGAACCTGTCGATTTGCAGGTTGAAATTTCCGGTCGTGATGAGAATACAAGTGGGAATCGGAACACAATTGCACATAAAAATCAATTTCTATGTGTATTAGTTCCTCGACAAGTAAGTTAAAGTAAATCTCACGCTTGAAAGAAGCATAGCTAACTTACTAATCTAGTAGTGCATCAGTGAAACCGAAGCATTGTTTGTACAAAATCCGTTTGAAGCACGGAGCGTGGAGAAATTTTTTTTTTTTTAAAATGAGGATTAGTTGATTCTAATCCACGATGAAAAAAAAACTTGTTTTGAGCCAAATTTGATAATAATATACAATAGTTAGCACACCAATTGGAGTATATAGCATGAAAACTGAAAAAACGATCGTGTTATGAGTCCTATATGTATCTGTAATTGTTAAGTCGCTAAGATTAGTGAATAAAGTGAGGCTTCCATGTTGCTCAAACCCAATTCAACGATCAATTCACCCATGGTCACATCGAATACCTCAGCTCATGAGATCTCGAAAGAAAACCAAAGGGAGATGAGTACTCCTAGGTGGCCTGACTTGGTTGATAAAGAAGAGAATGTTTCACCTCCTCTTTTGAATAGAGAACTAAGTCCACAAGATTTGGAGTTTGTACCTCTAAAGGAGAAGGTGAAAAGAAGGGAGGGGACAAGGTCAAGGGGAAAGCGAGGGGAAAGGGAAAAGGACCCATCTCTATCTTTCTTAACCCCGTCAGGATTACTCCAACGGGCGGTTTATGATAGTTATTTGGCGATTGCGAGACCATTTGAGTGGAGGTGAGGAAGAAAATATGTTAGATATATTCTTTGACAAAGTGGCTAGGGATGGAGATATATCACCTCGGCATCAAAGAAGTGGAAGCAACAAAAACAAAAATTAGACACATGGAACGCAACACAGTTGGGATAGTAAACTGACAGGAGTGTTTGTTAAAAGGCACCTACAAATGCGATTGGGAAAGCAGAACTATATGACAGTGTCAACAGCTTCAACAAGATCCAATACATACAAAAAGAAATTATGAACTATCAAGTTTTGTTGGATGGATTAGAAGAATAAGACAAGATGAAATTACTTCAGGTCACTTTAGACAGGCTATCTATCATTTTTAATTCACGTATTTGTAAAAATAAGTTTGAGGTTGATAAGTTAACTTTCTTCTTGAATTTTATATTTTTCCATTTTTCAAGTAATCTTTTCAAATCCCTAAAAATGAATAGGATAAATACTTAAAATGATTTATTTATTATTTAAAATCTGAAATTTAAATGGAAAAATGGTCCTTTCATGTATTACTTGAAATAAATAAGATTTTATTAATTTAATCAAAACCCTATTTTGACTGATTCTTGAATGAGACTTCTAAACCTAAGCTAACACTCTCCTAACACGTCTATCACACCGTCACACGATCAAACAAACTCTCTCCAAGATATCTCTGCCAAGAATAACGTGAAGAACAGAATGTTTAACAAAGGTTCTTCACACTTGAAGAACTCACACGAACTTTGTAGAAAAACAACGTTAATCACATGTTAGGCCTAGGAAGGTTTGTTTGTCAAAGTGGGGTTGACATTTAGAGGGTTGGACGTGATTCAAGAGGAGGTTTGGGGTAGCAACATCAACGTTTGAACAACGAATAAGGTATGAGTTTCTTTACTCTTTGTTCCTTTCCCAAGAGACTCCTTAATATTCAAGATATTCATTCTGAAAACTAGGATTGTTCCCCCTTTTCATGTCCCTGTCACTAGCTCTCTTTGAACTTTAGGTTGGGTATGTTTGCTGGTACAAAGTATGGATGAAATATGTATTTGTGATGTTTATGTTTACTTATGCATGTTCAAAATTTTGTGACTAAAGATTATATTGTTCGAAATCATTTGAAAAAGTGATGTGTATGTGTATGTGTGGCAGTGAAGTTGGTAACTGTTTAGAGGTATGCAAAGGCATGTTGAGTTTTGTATTTTATGTGCTAAAATTGTGCACAATGTGAAGTTCATATGGTGTGTGAAGTTACAAATTTTGAGTGAAAATGCTTGACTAATGTAACTACTAAACTACACCTAATAATGCACTCAATTCTTGGTGAAATGCCTTAAGAAACTAACATAAAAAGGTTGATGAAGGGAAGCTAAAAATTATGAATAAAATTCCAGCTTAGTGTACTTTAATTTAGTTCAAAAACGAGGTAGAAATCTGGAAATTTAATACATGTAAAAGAGGTGAGGCCACCATGGTTCGAACCTTTGACCTCACCCTTTAGCTGCTGGAATTCGCGAACAAGGAAAAAGAAAAGGGGGTTGGGGGGGATTGAAATTAAGTCTGCTGGATAGTAAGAAGAGAATAAGAATTAAAATAAATAAATGGGAGGCGTGGGGATCGAACCCACGACCTCCAGGCAGCAAGTAAAAGAAGAAAAAAAAATATAGAAAGGAAACTTTGAGGCGTGGGAATTGAACCCATGAACCCAAGGCTTGAAAGTAAAGGGAGAATTAAATAAGAAAAATGAGGCGAGGTTGTGGCGGCTCGATCCCATAACCTCACTGCCAAGCGCCTACCCTAGTGACTGTACATTAAAAAAATAAAATAGGTGGGTGCGGGGGTTCAAACCTACAACCTCCCAATGCCTTGGCTAAAAAATAAAAGATTAAAATATAAGAGGTTGTGGGGGCTCGAAGCCATAACCCTTCAGCCAATTTAAGAGGAAACCAAGTAAAAAATTAAAGGTACAATGTTAATCTTGGAGTTCGATTTAGAGTTCCAATATTATGGAAATTAAAAATAAAATCAATGAAAAAAATTTAAATGTTATCCAAGAGATTCGAATTTGGGTTTCCTTGCCCAAACTTCCGTATTGATATATAAGTCATCCGTGAACAAAATATCCAAGAATAATGCCACCTACTTAGATCGAAATCAAGATAACGGCATATATACAAGATATATAAGTCTTGTATCAGATAATCTCTGTAATGTATGAATCAATTAACGTACTATGAACGAAACCCCATGGCTGTTGTGTATAGACTCATAAGTCTAGCATACGTTTAAAAGTAAGTGAACCTAAGATGTATGTAATCAAATGATGAAGCCTAGAAGGGTTAAGTATGAGTGTAATATACACTAAATGGCCAAGTGCATTGGCATTAGATGAAATGAAAAATGAAATGAGGAAATGAACAATAAAATGATTAAACCCTAGAAGGGTTAAGTAATGGTGTGAAACACATTAAATGGCCAAGTGCATTGGCATATTATGAAATGATCAGTCACGTAATAAGAGGTGGGTAACTATAAAAAGCAAAGGTGCTAATGATAAGGAATGTGGTGACAACATGATATGAGGCTAAGTTAAATGATGAGAACAATCTCAAATGAGCCTAAGTAAATGTTACCAAAACGTATTCATCTATGAGAGAGTAAGATAATGAGGAGACCAGTCTCTATGAACACTCTAATGAAAGTATTGAGCTTAACACTCTTAATACTAATGATGAGATGATAAATCATCTAATGAACTATGATTCCCTCATACTAGAAGACAACTTCCATGACGTATGAAATGAATAAAATGGAACTTTATAGTGAGCACCGATAGGCTAGCTATGAGCGGTGATGCCTTTTTCGGGAAGGGCGGAGGTTCAGGTAACTCTCATTAGATGAGACTGTCCGGCTTGCCGGGTATGGGTCTCCTTATATCTCCGATTCTTCGAATATATACAACCAATATAAGAATCTAGCGGGGTTAAATTCCCATGTACGCTAGCATGTTTTGGGTCACTTTGGTCAGTGATTCCATCTTTTTTCGGTGTGGGGGAGACACTGGATTTCATGATGCTCACTGATCTATGTCAATTAAAGTTAAAGTTCCCAATGAATTATGAGTCCAGCCTCAAATGATGCACATAATGAAATGAATGATACCAAATGTGTTAGGATAGGATAATCAAAAGGTGAGTTCAATTAAAGTTATCACATTAGGTCATTCTTGGTCATTGCACAACAAACCTAATAAAAGTCTTAAACTACATCCTAGGTATAGATGGTGTTTACAATGGTCTATGAATGAAATGAAATGGAGTTTGTATGAATTAACGAAGCAGACTCTGTTTTTTCTAATGAAGACTCCCTAGTTAAGGTCCGATCTGTTGAGCCCTCATTTCTGCGATGTCTTGATATTAATTCCATGACTCCAAGGTCTCATGGCATATGAATTAATTATATTAAATAAGTCATGTGCTACCTGCAAAAAAGTAATGTATGCTATATGATATGTGCTATGTGTAAATGTTATGTGCTGTGTGAAAATGTGAAAGGTATGATGATGTATGTTATTCTCATGACATAACTTTTCTATTCCAAATTAGGAAATCTCACTGACTTTCCTAATCCAAATTTGGAAAGATCATCGACTTTCCTAATTCAAATTTTGAAACTTTCCTAATCTCAAATTTGGAAAGTTCATTGACTTGCCTTTCAAAAAAATCATGTTGTTAGGAAAGTACTATTCTTTCTCATGCATGTCCTTGGTGTGTACTTTCATAAACCCATACTTAGTACAAGTTTGTAATAACCGTATACAAACTCTACTATTTTAGGTGCAGGCACAGGTTAATGATAGAGCTACAAATTATCACTGTATTTATCCAAACGTTCAGCATTAATCCGGCTTTGGTAGGTCCTCATGCTTTCGAGGATGCTGTTATTTTATATTCTAAATTTGAGCTAGTGGAGCATGTTCCACTAGCGTTTCTTTCCTGTTTTTAATCATACTATGTATTGGTGTCATTTTGGCAATCATACACTTAATAAAAATTGAACTATTTTTTTAAATTGCTTATCGTTTAACGTTAGATGGTTGATGGTAAACAATTACGTATTTATGAGAATGTTTTTATAAGTATGTTAAGAAACTTAAATTTTCAAATTTTCCGCTAAAATTAACCTATGTAAAGTAAGAATGACGTAAGTAGGATTGTCTGCGACCTCTGACAGGTCAACGACGTCGGTCTCGTCTGGAGTCTAGATTCCGGTCATGACAAAGTTGGTATTAGAGCTCTAGGTTAAAGTCAAATGAATATAAGTTCACATCAACAATATTGAGTAGTTTCTAAATCATGGTAGTGAAGTGCACCACTATCCTGGATTAGAGACTACATGATGTGTAGGAAAAATTTTCCTTCTTCTGATCTTATCGTGCTTTTCCTAATGTCTATGTTCTTGGTGTTATGAGCGTGTCTAACATCCATCTTTGTTTTTTTCATAGAACGAACATTTGGAGAGCTAAGGGTCATAGGAGGGGAGAAGTAGCTGCTAGGGGTAAGCAAAATCCATCCAGGCCCCATCTAAAGGAGTGGCCATGCCAGTTAACCTAGCTGGGTTAACTGATGCTGAGGTGAGGGAATCTCTAGATTAGATGGAACAGGTCATTACGATGCAGGCCCAGGCTATTACTGCCCAGGTCAACTGGCAGGATGTTTAGAGAGAAAACCCATAAGTTCGAAGCATGGCTGACAGGCTGCGAGACTTCACGAGGATGAACCCACCTATTTTCACAGGGTCTAATACATCAGAGGGTCTTGAGGAGTTTGTGGATGAAGTGCATAAGATTCTGGTGGCTATGGGGGCCACAAATACTGAGAAGGCTGAGTTGGCTTCCTATCAGCTCTAGGATGTTGCAAAGACTTGGTACAAGATGTGGCAAGATAGCCGTGTTTTGGGTGGAGTGCCAGTCACTTGGGAGTTGTTCAAGACAGAATTTGTGGAGAGGTTCTTCCCTAGAGAGATGAGGGAAGCCAAGGTTGAGGAATTCATCAACCTTAAACAAGGCTCTATGGCGGTTAGAGAGTATTCCCTAAAGTTTGTTAAGCTATCAAGGTATGTAATTTTCCTTAGTATTTAATAGCAAGAATGAGGAGAGTATTGAGCCTTGATGATATTATCCAGGTATGTTACCTCCCTAGTTTCAAATAGCAGGGATGAGATGAGCAGGTTCCTCACGGGAATCAGTGGATACATAAAAGAAAAGTGTCAGTTTGTGATGCTCCATGATAATATGGACCTTTACAGGTTAATGGTGCATGTCTAGCAGGTAGAGGATAGCCGCAAGAAGAGAGGTGTTCGTGATGTTACCAGGCCTAGGCCTCTAGATCAGGCATGTCCCAGCCATGGAGGCCACGAAAACAATTTTGGCGTCTGTAAGTAGACAAGTTTCAAGAAGGGACAACAGAGTTCTGGGAATTGTAACTCTCAGAGGAGTACAACACCGACAGAAGGCAGACCTGAACCCAAGAGGGGTAATGGAGGTGAGATGTAGCGTCCTAAGAAGAACAGTGTTAAGTGTGGCCGAGCTCACAATGAAGAGTGAAGAAAAGGAGCTAATGCCTTCTTTGGTTGTGGTAAGAGTGGACACATGGTCAGAGATTGTCCACAGAACATAGGTCAGGTTGGATTTAATGCTCAGCCTAGGATTAACCCACAGATTGCAGCAATAGGCGAGCCTACCAAGAGGAATAGATTCTATGCCCTGAAGGGTAGAGAGGAGCAGGATAAGTCCGCTGATGTGGTCAGAGGTATGCTGCAAGTATTCTCAACTTCTGTTTATTCTCTACTTGTTCCAGGGTCTAAGCTTTCCTTTGTGACTCTTTTTATTGCTCTTACTGTTGAAATACTACCTGATGTTTTGCATGATCAGGTAACAATATCTTCCTATCAAGATATCATTCTTTAGTAGGAGATTTTGGATTACTAGAGTTCAAGTAACTGTTGTTATAGCTAATTGGAACCATAACCAGCCCCAACTTTGCTTATGTTGTACATTGCAACAAGGAAAATTATGGAGTTTTTTTTTTGAAAGGTGAAATTGCATATAATGTGTGGTGATATATCTCATATGCAGTGGGAATATTAGGTCCTTGGATTCAGTTGAAGCAAAGGCATTCAAAAAATGGGGGGAGGTTGTGTTTGTGCTTGGTGTTTATGTTCAAGTAAATACGAGGTTAAAAGTGATTTCAAGTATTCGCTAATTGATTTTATGTTTTTTATGGAAAAGGAGAAATATTGTACTTCATGGTGGTAATTATACCATGAGTAAAGATATATGGGACGTAGAAATTCATGAAGTTGAGAGTTTCAATACATTGATATTGCTTCCACTAGGCCTCAACTAGTTTCTTTATTACATGGTTTTAGTCCTAAGTTTATTTCGAAATGGGTTAAATAGCATCCTCCACCATGGGGTGGTAGAAATGAATATAGATGGGGCTTTGAGGGATAATCCTTGACCTAGTAGTACTACTACCTTTTGTATCACGAACCATGAAGGAGAGTTAATGTTTGCTAAAGGGGTGCACATTCTCGATTCAACGAATGTAGTTCTTGAAGCTATTGCTATTAGAAAAGTTTCATTGTTGTTAGGAAAACAATTATCAAAACATTATAATTGAAACCAACTCTTTGGATTTGGCACATATGCTAAATGGAGGGTGGGAAATACCTTGGAATGTAACAATGAATGTTAATTCCATCAACATATTAAGAAACTTTATGTCAGTAAGAGTACAAAACTCCTTAATTTAACAGTTGAGGATAAGGCTGTCAAATACAACAAGGTACGTATAAATTTAACCATTTTCAGGAAGTCCCAAGTGAAGGTAGCAGAATCATCAATTTAGATAAACACAACATTCAATAATTGATATTAATATGGACAAGTATGACTCCATAAAGTAATCTTCATTGTATCAAGTCTCAATTCCATATGAAGTTTTACATGAATCATACATTGAATATGCAACTAACGTACCTCAAGATGTCTGAATTAGTTTATGGCATGCACCAGGTGAGAGCTTTGAGGTGTTACATATAAAATAAAATCAGGACTCAAGGAGGATAAAGTAGCATATTTAATCTATAATTATGTTAGATTTCATATACTGCTCATTCATGCGTTAAAAACTACTAAATGATCATCAGAGGAGAAACAAGAACTGTACGATGAATTAAAGGTACTATTTTCTTACACAGGTGCTGTGGAGATGTATCAACATAACCTCACAAAAATCAATTGGTAATCTTTTTGTGGATTTGGGTTCTGGTGGTGGTATTAAATCTATTTGATTTCAATCCACCAAATTCAAATTGATAAAAGGAAAACTAATTTACCCAAGATTTTACCTACAATATCCTGATTCTACGTTCCACAACTCAATAAGATCGTTTTTATAGCAAACCTCTTTCAAGTAATTAAAGGTAGAGAAGAAAAAGTACACCTGAGAAGATGAAGTTCAAGTTCACCTCGTGGTTGCAAAACATTGCGCAGAAACTGGATTATCCTAAAATGATGCTCGACCCCATCTCCGATGCCAACACCTCTATGCCTCTTCATCTTCCTCCATTTTAAGGAAACTAATGCTCATATATTTCATTGTCTCTTGAGGTTTTTACTTTTATTCTGTTCTATTCAGTTCCAAAACTGGGCCAATTTTTGGCCTGATTGTTTTTTAAATGAAAATAAATAGGCTATAAGCCTCAAACTTCCGGTTAAAAAAATCTCTTTGGAAAGAAAACACACTCAACATACTCAAAGCCTTTTCTCTTGACTCATTTATTCTTGATTTTAATCCTCCTCCAAAAATCATTATTGTCACCTCAACTTCAATCAAGACCACTACACATGCCTCTACCACCCAATCAGAAATGTTGAGTTCAACCAGTTTTTTTTATCTTCATCATCTATCTCCAACTATGATAAGTTTTACTAGAGACAGCTCTACAACTGCATGAAGTCTAGTACAATACTTGGCATTAAGGAAGCTAGCCCAAAAGTATGGGATAGTTCTTTACCTCCACTATCTTTTAACCCCTAGAGTGGTACTAATATCTTCGAAGCTTCTAATTAAAATGCTCCATCCATCTTGTGGAAGATGCATTTTTTTTAAAGTACACCAATGATGTTTGTTTTTTCCCCTAGAAGATCACCAAAAAAAAGTTAGAGATCTACTTCTCAATCAACTCTAAAGTTCCTTTAGGGGGCTTAGGGCAGGGAGTGCGTAAATTAAATGGGATCACTAATATTACAACACCAGAAGATGTATTAGGATGTTAGTTGTAACTTTGAAAAGATATACCTCACATCTATGAGGTCATTATTATAAACAATTCCAATTAAATTTGATTATTCATTTATTAATTATTTTCTCGATTGAGGCCCAAGACATGATTGGTCAATGGAAAACTTTTCATCCTTAAGCATTTTCATCACCACAAAGTTATTGTGAAATTACTTTTATCCTTTAAATAAAGTCTTTAATGATGAGGAATGGATTTCAAGTTTTTTTTAAATAAGAAAAGACAGTTGTCCGGGCTTATTATTACTATACATTCACAAATTTTAATAGGCCTACAACGAAGATTTACAGAAAACAAAATGAAAAACTTAAATAAGTAAACAAATTAATAAAAAGAACACATTCGATCTGCAGAATTGGAAAGTTTCAGTCATTTCTTTATCTACTCTCTTCTCAAATAGAGCTTCAACAATGGTGTGTTCGGTCCAACTATTCCGAGCCAAAGAATATTGGTCGATTTATAGGCGTTGAGATACCCCAAATCTTGCCCGGATTTTTTTTACAACTTGCAAGACTTCTATCAAACTGATGCTCAAGGATTTCCTTTACCATTCACAAGTCTGAGCTCTCCTGTACATCAGCAAATATCTCTATATGTTCTCTTTATTCTTTACATTGGTATTAACTTTTTAAAGTCTTAATGGGTTGAACCCCAATGGGTTTGACACCACCATTAAAGCCTTTATACTCAATAAAGAGAAATGTTATGCGTCTTTCCTGGCATTAGTCCAATGCGGTTTGAGGGACAATTTCACAAGAAGCTAATGCCTGATTTGGTTACCTGGATTGCCCCAAGCTCTCACAAGGCGTAAGTACCAAAATTTACTAAATTTCCTTCAAACACTAGCTTAGATATTTAGAAATATTAAAAACTCTTGCATGAATCTGATTATAATCCGAAGAATATTTAATGTTTGGTGTTGTTGTTAGGTGTCTCTTTATTCCTTCGTGTTTGTTCTAATGTATGACATATTGAAAATAGTTAATATAAAAATTACCTGCAAAAGAGAAAATTGAATTAGTAAAAAAATCAGCAAGAGCATTTTCCTCCCTAAGGGAATGCTTTACTCTTGATGAAACACTTTTTCGTAATCTCCTGATGGTACTAACTTCCAATGCCACATTGAAGGGTACATCCCAGTCGACCTCAATTACATTAACCATAGCTAATGAGTTTGTCTCAGTAATATGATTAGTAATACCATGCTCACTACAATATGAAGGGCTTTCCCTTATAGCTCTAGTTTCTGTCACCAAGATTATAGTATCCTAAATCTTGAAACCTTAGCGACCACAAAATTTTATACTCAAACTTTGACCTATATTGCTCCAAATCTGCTCAAATATGAGGCCAAGAATTTCTGCTACAGTTTAATTTAAATCTTACATACATGAACTTTAAAACTGTATCAATAATACCTAATATCACTCTAACATCTGAAAAAATACCTCCATGTATTTTTCCTTTTCCACAAAAACCACACAATGATATTCGGAATAGAATACGATCTAGGATTCCTGATGCATACCTAAAGTAATTTCATATTCTGGTAGCTACTTCTACTTTAAGAAAAGATGCTCAATAGTCTCTTCTACATGAATAACACATCTACAATCACTTGAAAACCAAGTCCTCTTTAAGAATGAGATTTTATTTATGCATTAAAAATGCAACAAAGATCTTTCCAAACTAATTCCTCCTCATTAAGAATTAGATTTTTAATGGAATACCTTTTATCCATAACTTTCCATGTTTTCAACTTTGCCTTTCTTGTTTCTCAAAAGTCCCCAAAACTGATTTTATTGTAAATTTACCATTACTAATTTCAGTGCATCAAGATTTATCAACTTTATTACTAAGATACACAGGGTGAAGATATTCCTGAACATGGTCCACCACATATTGCGGCACAAAATCTCTTATCACTGTATAGTCCCATCCCTCCTTTAAATATTCACCACTATCTTTAATAGGATAACAACTTTGCACATCTGAATCATGTATATGTAGGGGACATAAGAGAGTTAATTATTCAAAGGGAAAAAGTAAGAAATAGTTTTCAGTTTATCTCTACTGTTCATTACCTTAACCATTCACTATTTTTATAATGGAGAGAGTAATATATGTGATTTGTACTAATAGTATACTTATATATTTAACATACACGTGCAAAACGCGTGCCCAAAATCTAATTATACTAAAAGGTTTGAAGAATTTATGTAGAAGTGTTTTTAAGTCGTGAGTTTTAGATTCTTAACCACTTACAAAATGAATGAAAAAATAAATAGTTTTTTCAGATCTCGTATTATATATATATATATATATATAACCACACACTAGTTCTGGGTGCAGCACGGCGTGGGGCCATATAAATAAAAATATTGTTGCGAAGATTGTATATTATAATATGTAAAGTTATTTTAGGTGTATAAAATAATAAAAAATACAAAGGACATAATTTTAAAATTGATAGCTCTATCTGCTGTTTTTTTTTCTAAGATCCAAATCCACAAAACTATAAAACACAATATTTAAATGATCGTTGAATTTTATGTTACTACGTGAATTGAAATATTTGTAAAACAAGTAAACAATTGCAATCTTGTCCGTTAAAAATAATGTTATGTGGTGCACATATTAAGCCCTAGCAAGAAATTAAATAATAAAGTGTCATGACTGTAATTCTTCAACTAAGAAATTTCTTGATGAATCAAACAACATTCCAAGCGGAAATTATTGAACAAATCAATAACATTCATAGTGTATTTTAATAGCCTTTAACTGTGACATTGATGAGCAAAAAAACTTCTCAGAGAAATGATATACTCTTCTTTAGAGCCCATAAAAATGCAGAGGGGACTTGAGGAAAATGAAAAACTATTTTTTGCATTATATGATACTTTCAAATTTAATGATTAATTAGTCTCTTCATCTTGTTTTCATGTATTTATCATTCAAAATAACATATATTAATATATTAACTCACTACAAAAGGAACCTCAATTATCAACAAAAAAATTCTTTGGTAAATTGACCAAATCGTTTGGCAAATTGAGTTCCCAACCAAATTCCAACTTATATTAATCCGTTGCTAAAAAGCTGGTCGGTAAATATTACCAACTGATTTTAATTTGTTGGTAAAGTTACCAACCAAAAATCAGTTGGTAAATACCCAAAGATGTTGTTACAAAATTTTGAAGTATCGCTCTGAAATTCCTATTGGTAATTTACCAACTAACTTTTGGTTTGTATATCGTTAGTACCATTACTAACGAATTGAAAAGGAGTTAGTAAATATTTTTTTTCATTTTTCGATTCATACATTGGTAATTTGTTGGTAATTTTAATAAGAAAAAATTTGTGTTGGTAATTTGCCAATAGATATAGGCTTGTAACTACTGACCGAAGGTGATACCTCTTCTAAATATTGCCCTATAAGAGTGATAATCCCAAGAGTTTTTAAGTATGCACAATCAACACTAGTGTGGAAACATCAAGCCTTACCTTAAACACTAAAGAACATTTTCCAATCATCAGCATCGTAAAAATATCTAACAAAAGTAACAAAAAATATTCTATGACGTAGAAAAGTACCACACAACAATGAAATTGATCAAAAGAAAAGAGCTCGGGAAAAGTAAAGTGTCTTTCATACATAGCAATATTTTCAATCATTTCTCACTTAGATTTTGCTTGTGCGAGACTCTACATCAAATGCTACAAAATAAAAGTCAAGGTCAGATGAAACTCCATACATCAGTTAAAGATATACAAAATTTAGTACCTCTTCATTTGGAATTGGATTGGATCTTCAACGAAAAAAACATTTGTGTTTGTAAGTTGAATGAAATTGGCAAAGTCTAATTCGTGAATTTGACATATTGAAATAATCATATCGTTGATTCAGTTAATCAGGATGGTTCATTGCATTGATCATTATATCCTCAAAACTAAGCAATCAAAAGAAATCACATCATATTTTGTATCATAAACAGAACATAAAACATTAAAACATAAAAAAGAAAATAATTCTAGAGATTTCATTGACCTTTGTCGGCTAGAATAGTTGGTCACTTCACCACTTGGAGAAAACATTAGCAGTGCAATATGTGTATCATATAAAAATCCCAACTCAGTCATTTGACATCTTCACAATGATATACTTGCGCTTTGAGTAGAACTATTGAAAGGATGTCGGATCCTCAATATTTTACATTACAACCTTATTACGAGCCGTGAGATTAAATGATGCAAATAGCTCAAAGAATTTAATGCAATAACATTCCATTTTAAAGTTAAAGTCGTCATTAGGTTACCATCTAATATACAATCAGATACTTTTTTTTGAAATGAAAAAGTCTTTCATTGCTAATCTTTAGTCAAAATAAGTGTTTTTCTACATATTTACACAATTGGTGAACAAAAATTTGTGGGCAGTAAGTTATTGAGTGGAATATAACAATAACTCCTATGCTCCTTTTTTTATATAACAGAAAAGGGCCTAAAATACCCTCGAAGTATTGGAAATGGTACAAACTACACTCCATCCACCTATTTTCTCCAAAATTCTCTTCTCATCTACCTATTGGCTCCAATATTCCCTTCAATCAACAATGTTATCCTTCCGCTTTGAGTAGAGCTGTTTACGCCATTTGAAATCCTCCATTTTCTTCATTACAATCTTATTGCGGCCCATTAAAATAAATGATGCAAATTACTAGAATTGGAAGTTAGATGCAATGTTTTTCTTCAATGAACTAAGAACTATACAGATCAACAGAAAGAAAAAGGGAAAAAAATACCTCAAAGAATTTAATGTTAGTTTTAAGTTAAAGTAGTTAACATGCTAAAATCTAATAGATAATCTGATAACTATTATTGAGAAGAAAATGACTTTCAATGTTAATCTTAAGTCAAAATTAGTGTTTTTGTACATATTCACACAATTGGTGAACTAAAATATGTGGATGGTAACTTATTGAGTAGAAAATAAGAATAACTCCTAAGTTTTTTCTTTCATATTAGCGTGATTTGGATGCTGTGAACATGAACCTACATCACGACAACATGTAGCGCACCTATGCTTCAGTACTTGAAAGGTACTGAGTATGTAGGATAGAGTAAAGCTGAAATAATACATGACTTAACAAACACAAAAGCAAGTATATTATTCTGAAAATGATACACTAAATGCTGAGCTAACTAGATGCAATGACAAAATTTAAAATATGCTGAGATTGAATACTTACTGAACTGTAAATATGGTCAATGTAATAGAGTCTGACGAAATTGTGGGAGCTACTAATAACCAATAATAAAACCACATGATCTAAATATGGAGTCTAATTTATACGCCCCATCGAGAGAACCCAATATACCCTACCGGAGGTATAAAGGCATACTTGCGTGATCACTAAACTAATTCTCACAGAGGGGACTTACAACCTTCTTGGCTAGTAGTTCTGGGACTGTTTGGGTATGCTATACCATAGTCCAATTAGTTTTATGCTACTCCCAATAATTTAAGTAGTTAACTCATTATGACTTAGTTTCTATAAATATTGGATAGCTCAAACTAAACATGTAAACTAAGAATGCAACAATTAATGTGATCATGATGCATTAATAACTGAGGCATGCATAACTGAATAACTGAAATATCTGACCAAGTATTTATAATTCAAGAACTACAGTAATACATAGCTAGGGTTATAAAATTCATGCGATAAACTATATATTAACATAATAATCCGATTTGGATCATTCTAATATCTAAGAACCCAAAGTCTAAAATTCAAGAAACCCTAAGTCTAGGCATGGTATGGGAATCAAGAAACTAACTGAAAACTAGGGATCTAATGGGTAAAAGGAACCTACTAGTGAAATTCCATACCTGGTAATGAAATCAACGGAGAAATAATTAGATTTTGGGGCTGGAACTGATGGATCCTTTCTATGTTTTTGAACTAGGGTTCTTGCCTTTTTCTCCTCTCTTGCTTCCTATTTTCTAAGTTTTGATTGATGATTTGACTTATGTAAGTTTTAGTTATGTTTCTAGTCTTAAACTGACTAAAATCTGATGATTTAGGGTTTAAACGACGTATCTTAGGGGTTAAACAAACTATGAAAAGACCAAAAGACCGTTGAAATAAATACTGTTAGAGTAATCGATGACTTGGACTAACGGTCCATCGTTCAATCGATGGTCCGTCGTTTGACTCTATTCGACAGGCCTTCACTAAAATGAGCATAACGTGCGGAGGTTGATTTTTACAAAACTCTGTGACGTTGGAAAGAGGATTCAATTATCTATCATATAATAGGTCATAGGTCACCTAATTCTTTTTGTTCTAAAAGTTATGACCATTTGAAGTTGACCCAATCAGAAATTTCCCCTTAACTAACTGCTAACTTCACCTATAGTCAGACCTACCCGATCGTAGATAGAATGAAGGTTTGTGCTGGTAATCCGTAGTTCATGTCATAGATTGGGTAACATGAGTATCAATCCAACAATACAGAACATGGACCGTGGTCTGACTTATAGACCTAGGTATGTCCATGGGTCAAGACTTAGTCTATTTTTTAGCTGAGTTTTGAGAGGGGTTGCAGATGTCAACTATGGACCTACAGTACGGGCCGTAGAGCAGACTAAGGTCCGTAGATGGTGACCGTAGATTGCACATGCAATTTCTAAAAAACTAAAATCTGGTCTGTTTTGGATGCGGGGTGTTACAGGGTTCTCTATATAGTGATCACGCCTCGAGCTATCCCCAGACGCGTACACGAGACCTAGTATCACAAGTGATCGCAAGCTAACCCTGCTGGCATGATCATGAGCATACTAAATATTATTAAGTCCTAACCCATCGGTGGCCCCTTGAACTTGATACTAATTTTCATTTAGACACCTTAACTAAGCTTTGATAAATTTAGACACCTCAAGTCATGCATCATTGTGTTATTTAACACTTTTTACTGACATGGCATAGTAAGTGTAACACACTCACTACCAGCGCGTGAAAGGCTCATTTAATCATTTTTATTTAATTTTTTTCATTTTCTTCCTCATTTTTAGCCACCATCTCTCAAAACATGAACTCCTTCTATGGAGAAATAATTTTGATAATGTTATGGACAAAGAAACAAACTTTAATACGAAGAGATCAGAAAAATAATAAATTTCAACCCATTAAAAAAATCATGATACATGTTGTCGCAAACGAAAAAGGCAGCGAAAAATCTTGAAAGACGATGGATGGGGTGGGAGAGTGATGGAGAAGACAAAGTGGGTGGGGAATGGGTTGGGGTTAGGATGGACAAAGGTGTAGAAGACATTGGGTGGGTGGGTGATAGGGGTGAATAGTGAAGGAGACGATTTGGGTGGGTGGGTGGGTAAGGGTTGGAGCGGGTGGCAGAGAAATGACCTTGGTAGATTTGTTTTTTTTTTAGTTTTTTTTAGTGTAAAAAAATTCACGTGTCATTATGTCATTAGCTACTTTTTTATTTTACCAAAACATTATTATTTAAAAAATATTTTTAGTATACATGACACGTGTTTTTATTTAATTTGTCATTTTGACATGTCATCGGCGAGTGTGTTACACACACCTTGTATTTAGCTGGTTGTTAAAAAAGTTCTCAAATAACACAATGTGGAATTACGTGAGGTCTTGTAAATGAACAAAACATAGTTAAGGTGTCTAAGTGAAAATTGGTGCCATGTTTAGGAGGCACCGATGGGTTAGGCCTATAATTCAAATGAAAAAATGGGTAATACCGATTTTCTAGAACTAAGATATCTGAAAACTGATGAGTTTAATATAAAGAAGATATTAACTTAATCATAAGCTGAAACTAACTATGACAAAAAATAGCCTCTGACTAAGCTCTACTAGAAGGAATGATCTTAAGCGCACAACGTCAACTTAGAATTGAATTTGTTCATACCTTACATACAATATGAGTAACAAGAAAGTGAAGTTCTTCCTAAAACACTTCATAGACTCCACTCATTAGATGTGGTTCACTTCACACCCATGAAAAGGACTCTACTTAGTGTGACTATTTTAGACATCTTACGACTATTGAACCTAGTGCTCTGATTCAAAGTTTTGTCACGCCCCGAGCTACCCTGAGACGCGGACACGGGACCTAAGACCACAAGTGATCCCAAGCAAACCCTGCTGGCATGATCATGAGCATACTTGCGGTATCTAAATAATACTTAAAATGAAAAGTTGGTGAATCCCCATAATCTATAACTGAGTTATTTGAAAACAATGAGTTTAATACAAAAGAAATATTAATTTAATACTAAGCTGAATCTACCTATGTTTTAAAATAGCCTCTAAACTAGACTAGAAAAAATATTAGGACAAGCCCCAGCTAAATCTAGAAAAAGTTGAAACTAAATGACTAAAGACAGAATTGAAACTCATGACTGTTGTCCTCGGAGAATAAGGACTCACCACTGAATCTGCTGAACAAGAGATCGGGAATTGATCTATGTGTGATCTGGATGCTGAGAACCTGAAACCTACATAATGAGAAGATGTAGCGCACGTACGCGTTAGTACTTGAAAGGTACTGAGCATGTAAGATAAAGTAAAGCTGAAATAAAAAATAACTGAACAAGCACAAAACAAGTATAATAATCTGAACGAGATGCGCTAATTTCTGAGCTAACTGGATGCAATGACCAATTTATAACATGCTGAAACTGAATACTGAATATACTGATAAATGGTCAATTTAGAGAGTCTTACTGAACTGTGGAGCTACTAATAACCGATTATAAACTCACATGAGCTAAATGTGGAGTCCGATGTATACGCCCCATCGAGAGGACCCAATATACCCTGCCAAAAGTATAAAGGCATGCTGTCGTGATCACTAAACTGATTGCCCACAGAGGGGACTTACAACCTACTTGGCTAGTAGTTCTGGGACTATATGGTATGCTAAAACCTAGTCTAACTTGGTATTATGGTACTCCGAATGAATTCTGTAAACTAACTGATTATATATGAATTTCTATAAATACTGGATAGCTCAAAACTGAACATCCAAACTGAGAATGCAACAATTAATCAGGTAATTATGCATTTATAACTGAGGCATCTATATTTGAAGTGTCTGAAATATATGACCTAGCATGTGTAATTTAAGAACTAAAAAAATCCAATGCTAGGGTTCTAAAATTCATGCGATAATCTGAGTAATTACATGATAATCTGATTTGGAACATATATTTAATAATTTAATGAAGTTATATCAATGTTCTAGAAACCCTAGGTTTAATCATGATAAGAGAATCAAGAACTGACTGAAACTAAGGAATCAATGGGTGAAAGGAACCCACTAGTGAAATCCCGCATACTTGGTGATGAAATCCACAAAAAAATACTTAAGTTTTGGGGATGGAACAGCAGGAGCTTGTGGTGTTCTTTAACTAGGGTTCTTGAGCTTTTTTTTCTCCTTTCTTTCTTCTAATTTTCTAAGTTTTGATTTAATGATTTTCCCATCGTTGGGTACGTCTTGAGAGCCTGTTCGAAAGGTCTTTACTAAAATGGGCATAACTTTTTACTCAGAGGTCTGATTTCATCAAGGTTTGTGGATATGATAAGACAATTCAATTATCTATCTGTGGGTAGGTCATGGAAGACCTAATTCAATTTGTGCTAAGAGTTATGATTATTTTAAGTTGAACCAATTGCATTTCCCCTTAACTGACAGCAAATTTTCCACCTACGGTCAGAGCTATGAACCGTAGGTGCACCTACGAACCATGCTGGTAATCCATAGCTCTTTTCAGGGAATGGTTGAAGGGAGTCTTGATCGACGGTCATGGAATAAGTTCCGTCGTTTGACCTACGGACCGTAAGTCCGTCCGTCGTCCAAGACTTAACCAATTTATCTAGGCAGAAATTTTTGGGAGTTTCTGATCCCATCGACAGTGTGTGCAGGACGGACCGTGGTTCAGGCTACGGTCTGTCGATGCCACCGTTGGTATCACCTGCAGATTTTTCTGAAAAAGTATTTTTAAATCTGTTTTGGCTACAGAGTGTTGCATGTGCAATATCACAAATTTGACTCCTTAACAATGTTATCTTTGTGGTTTAAGTATAATCGTTTACGCGATTCAGAATTATTAATTTTCTTCTTTACAACCTTATTGCGACCCATGAAACTAAATGATGCAAATTACTAGAATTGAATGTTAGATGCAATGTTGTTCTTCAATGAACTTAAAAATATACAGATCAACTGAAAGAAATTAGACAAGTCCTATATATCACTTTTCATAGAACTTTATAGGCAATATG
The DNA here is from genome assembly GCA_027704765.1 of Solanum habrochaites. Taxonomy (NCBI): domain Eukaryota; kingdom Viridiplantae; phylum Streptophyta; class Magnoliopsida; order Solanales; family Solanaceae; genus Solanum; species Solanum habrochaites. Next base: position 29,638,411 of record JAKWJA010002494.1, on the reverse strand, counting down.
ATAAAATTTTATTGTATAGAAAATTTTATATTTTGATATCTCAAGACAAGTACAAGGTGTATGGGAAAATTACATTTAACAAATCTAAAATAATACTCCCTCTCTACAAATATGTTGCAGTTTTCATTCTTCGAGAGTCAAAAAGAATACATTTGATCGGGAATTTACACATGAAATCTTCAAAAAAATTTATTAAAATTTATATATTTATAAACTACTAGTTTTTCGACAAGTGTTTTGCACATGATTATCAATTCATAAAATTTATGCGAAGATTTGAATAATAAGTTTAGCACAAAATAATATTGCAAATTCTTTTGTGAATGTTTAATGCGGATCATCATATATATCTTTTATTCAAACGAACCTATGAAGATGGTCAATGAAAATTTTTATTAGTTAAATGCAACAATATATAGACTTATATCAATTTCATGAGGTTTAATGATGTAATTAGTCATATCTCACTAATATTACCTTACAGATGATATTTGTTGCGTATTTTTTCTGTCAACTAACCAGATGTGTTGTGCACATGTATTTTACTTAATCTATTTAGATGTCATACGAAATAAACATATTGTGGATTCAGTTCATCAGGTTGGTTCATGGCATTGACCATGATATCCTAAAAACTGAGCAATAAAACGAAATAGCATCCCATTTTGTATCATTACAAAATAAAAGATCATTCTAGAAATTTCATGAATCTTTCTCCGCTAGAATAGCTGGTCAGTTCACCAGTTCGAGAAAATATTAATCGTGCAATATATATATCGCATAAAACTCCAAACTCACTCATTTGACTTCTTAAAAATGTTTTCCTAGCACTTCAAGTAGAACTGTTTAGTTCTGGATCCTCAATTTTCTTCATTACAACCTTATTGCGACCCATGAAAGTAAATGATGCAAATAACTAGAATTGAAAGTTAGATGCAATGTTGTTCTTCAATGAACTGAGAAATATACAAATTAATTGAAAGAAATTAGAAAAGTCATATTTATCACATTTCCTAGAAATTTATAGGCAATATGATATAATTTTACTAATTAGAAGAATTTATATTTTGATATCTCAAGAGAAGTACAAGGTGTATGGGAAAATTACATTTAACAAAACTAAAATAATACTCCTTCTCTACCATTATGTTGCACTTTTCGTTCTTCAGAGTAAAAACTTTTAAGTTTGATCAAAAATTTACACATGAAATCTTCAAAATTATTGAAATTTATATATTTATAACTAGTTTTTCGACACATTTTTTGCACGTGATTATCAATTCGTAAAATTTATGCAAAGATTTGAATAATAACTTTTGCACAAAATAATATTGCATATTCTTTTTGTAAATGTTTAATGTGGATCATCATATATATCTGTTATTTGGACTAATCTATGAAGATGGTCAATTAAAATATTTATCAGTCAAATGCAAAAATGTATATACTTATTTCAATTTCATGAGGTTCAATGATGTAATTAGTCATATCTTACTAATATTACCTTACATATGATATTTGTTTTTTTCTTGTCATCTAACCAGATGTGTTGTGCACGTGCATTTTACTTAATCTATTTAGATGTCATTTGAAATAAATGTATTGTCTATTCAGTTTATCAGGTTGGTTCTTGGCATTGATCATGATATCCTTAAAAGTGAGAAATCAAAAGAAATAACATCACATTTTGTATCATAGAAAAATAAAAGATCATTCTAGAAATTTCATTAACCTTTCTCCGCTAGAATAGCTGGTCAATTCACTAGTTGGGGAAAACATTAACAGCTTAATATTTGTATCACATAAAAACCCCAACTCACTCATTTGACTTCTTAACAATGTTATCCTTGTACTTTAAGTAGAACTGTTTACGTGATTCTGGATCCTCAATTTTCTTCCTTATAACCTTATTGCTACCCACGAAATTAAATGACGCAAATTACTAGAATTGGAACTTAGATGCAATGTTGTTCTTCAATGAACTAAGAAATATACATATCAACTGAAAGAAATTAGACAAGTCCTATTTATCACTTTTACTAGAATTTTATAGGCAATATGATATAATTTTACTTTATAGAAGAATTTATATTTTGATATCTCAAGATAAGTACACGGTGTATGGGAAAGTTATATTTAACATAACTAAAGCAATAGTCCCTCTGTACCAATATGTTGCAGTTTTCATTCTTCGGGAGTCAAAGTTTGATGGGGAATTTACACATGAAATCTTTAAATAAATTTATTAAAATTTATTTATTTATAAACTACTAGCTTTTCGACACGTGTTTTGCACGTGATTATCAATTCATAAAATTTATGCAAAGATTTGAATAATAAGTTCTGAACAAAATAATATTGCGGATTCTTTTGTGAATGTTTAATGCATATCATCATATATATTTCTTATTCAGACGAGCCCATGAAGATGGTCAATAATTAATTTTATTAGTTAAATCCAATAATTTATATACTTATTTCAATTTCATGAGGTTCAATCATGTAATTAATCATATTTCACTAATATTACCTTACAGATGATATTTGTTGCATATTTTTCTTGTCATCTAACCAGATGTGTTGTGCACGTGTATTCCACTTAATCTATTTAGTTTTCATATAAAATAAATATAACTTCGATTCAATTCATCAGGATGTTTCATGACATTGATCATGATATCCTCAAAACTGAGCTATGAAAAGAAATAACATCACATTTTCTATCATAGAAAAATAAAAGATCATTCTAGAAATTTCATTAACCTTTCTCCTCTACAATAGCTGGTCAGTTCACTAGTTGGAGAAAACATGAACAGTGCAATATCTGTATCACATAAAAACCCCAACTCACTCATTTGACTTCTTAACAATGATATCCTTGCGCTTTAAGTAGAACTATTTACGCAATTTTGAATCCGCAATTTTCTTCATTACAACCTTATTGCCACCCATGAAATTAAATGATGCAAATTACTATAATTGGAAGTTAGATGCAATGATGTTCTTCAATGAATTGGAGAAATATACAGATCAATCGAAAGAAAAAGGAAAAATATATCTCAAAGAAGTTAATGTCAGTCATAAGTTAAAGCAGTTAATATGATACGAGCTAATAGATAATCAGATAATTCTTTTAGAAGATAATGACTTTCAGTGCTAATCTTTAGTCAAAATTAGTGTTTCATATTCACACAATTTATGAACAAAAATTTGTGGGCGGTAATTTGTTGAGTGGACAATACTAGTAACTCCTAAGTTCCTTGTTAAATATAATGATTTTAGACAAGTCCTATTTATCACTTTTCCTAGAATTTTAAAGGTCATATGATATAATTTTAGTGTACAGAATGATTTATATTTTGATATATCAAGATAAGAACAAGGTATATCGAAAAATCACATTTAAGAAAACTAAAATAATACTCTCTGTACCAATTTATATGATACTTTTTATTTTTTGAGATTCAAACAATTTAACTTTAATCTGAAATGTGCACAAGAAATCTTTAAATTTTTTAAATGAAATTTATATATTTATAAACTATTAGTTTTTCGACATGTATGTTATATGTGATTATCAATTTCGAAAATTTATGTGAAGATGTGAATAATAAGCGTTGCACAAATAATATTACATATTCTTTTGTGAATGTTAAATGTGGATCATCATATATATATATCTCTTATTCAGAAGAACCTTTGAAGATAGTCAATGAAAATCATATTAGTTAAATTCAATAAAGTATATTTTTATTTCATCTTAATGAGGTTCAATCATGTCATTAGTCATATCTCACCAATATTAACTTATAGACGATATTTATACATATTTTTATTGTCCTATAACCAGATGTGTCGTGCAGGTATATTCCACTTAATCGATTTAGATGTCATATGAACATGTGGAGAACAACTATATTTTATTTTTTAGAACTATCTATGTATATTAATTTTTATGTGTGTGCACGCACACGTGTGCGCGTACGCTTGCATTAATAAAAATATATATATCATAAAATTATCTATTAAATAAATAATAGAAGTTAAATTAATACAAACTTTAACTGGCATTACTAAAAGTCTTATGAACTTTTCTTCGTCAAAAATATTGACATAATAAAAAATAGTAAATAAGTTAAACAAAAGGGCGATGTTTACATAGTAATAAGTATTTTGAAGTAAATTCTTGACAATCTAAATCATATAAATAACATTGATAAATAAAGTCGTTATTTTGTCTTGAGCATCAAAAAAAACAATCGTGTTAATTCTCTTACTCTTGAGAAGTTCAATAATTTTGGGGAAATATATTCAGAAATATATATTTACATCATTAGAGAAACTATTGACAAAAACAAATGATGTTATACTACAATATAAATTGAACTTATACAAGCTTAACTGGCGTTATTATATGACATATGTATGAACATTTTTCTTCATTGAAAATATCGAAATATTAAGGAATAATAAATCAGTAAAACAAAAGAGCAATGTTTATATAGTAATAAATATTTTGAAGCAAACTTCCTGACAATCCAAATCACATAAGTAACATTGATAAATAAAGTCATTTATTGTGTTGGACATAAAAAAACACTTGAGAAGTTATATAATTTTGGCAAAAGATATTAGAAGCGCATATCTACATCACAAGAGAAATTGTCAATAAAAACAAATGAATTTAGACAACAATAAAAATTAAACTAATACACATTTCAACTAGCATTATGACAAGTCATAAAACATATTTCTTCATAAAAAATACTTAAGTATTAAGAAATAGTATATCAATAAAACAAAAGGACAATATTTATATAGTAATAGCTATTTTGAAGCAAACTTTATGTCAATCTAAATCAGATAAGTAACAATGACAACTAGAGTTATTCTTTTGTATAGAGAATCAAAAAAATAAATCGGGACAACTTATAACTTTTGAAAGATTTAATTATTGTTTACAAAATATATTCTAAAGGACATATCTAAATCACAAGAGAACTTGTTAAAAAAAAGAATGATTTAGACTACATCATGTTAATTTCATATATCGAATCATTACACACTAATGTATATATAAATGAAAAAAAATATTACTATATCAAAAAAAAAAAAATTCTCAAGTACTCGAGGTTAAAGAATATACTCTCTTAGTATATAAGAATTTACTCCATCAGAATAGTGGTACCTCATATTTCACTAAACTTCGAACTCACTCAACGACAATAAATTATACAATTTTTTATAAAATGCAAGAAGAGGAAGAGTGAAGATTTAAAAAAAAATTGTGATAAAAAAATGAGACAAAACCCTTCTATTTATAGTAAACAAAGGTGTAAAATCTCAAAATTTAAAATAACTAGCAAGAAGCTAGAAAGTGGAAATAGTTTTTTTTAAAAGAAAATAAAAATCAAGAAATTTGTTTAAGTGTGTAAAAGTTGAGTTTTGGTTAACTTCAAACGATCATAACATCTATCTCAGGATGAGTGAGGTGTGTTTCTAGATATGATGTGAAATCTTCTTGAATGATCTTTTCAACTCCGCTGAGTTTGTGCGAATCTGAGTTTGTATGAGTGAGATACGCCCTTTGGAAGTTGGGTTGTTAGATTAAGGAAAGTCCAATCCGGATTTTGGAATGTTACTTTAGTGTTTTCCTTTCCCTATTGTTTTAATAAATTTGTATGAGTTTAATATGGGTAAAATCAGATTTTTGTCAATATAGAAAATTGGAAATCTACGCTAGGGTTTGGAGAAAGGAGAAAAGAGGAGAAAGAAGTTGAAAGGGAAAGATTTGTTAAGATCGTTCAATCTAGTTGTGAATTTCTCCGAGGATTTAATCCAACAAGGTATGTGGGGAAAATGGTTTTGAATCGCAGAGCGGTCACAGACTGTTCTTTCTTAAAAATTATTTCCGAACCAAAAATACAAATGCTTCTCTGCGTCGTGGACCCACCCTCATATATTGATATTTTTATATTTTTTTCTCATGTTTAGTTATCTAAAATCATTCCTAAATGTCAGGAGATCTTTTCCATCACAAGTAATAATCCTCCAATTCAAGGAGATTTAAGAGTCAAGTTTAGAAGTTAAGAAGCTACTCAAGAGATGTCTGTAAAGTTTTCAAAAGTCATTACAAAAGTTTTTACTTTGTTTTAAGCCTTAAGTTCCAAGTTAAGCAAAGTGTAAACATTTGAAGTTCATTTTTTCAAAGACGTATATGATAACTAAGTATTCTCAAGAATATAAAAATATTTTCACATTTGAGAAACTAAGGGAACATTAATTCCAAGAGAGCTTTTAACCTAAGTATTGAGTAATTATCTTAAACCAAACAAAAAGTTTTATTTTTACAAACACATGAGGTAAGTATATTTTGAGAGTAGCATTGAGCACCTATATGGTGATGCAAGTTCATATTAACTCAAGTCTCCATAAACCATGTAGCCATCGTGGAGTTACGGATCATATTTTATTACTCCTTAAGATTCTTTTAGCATAATCTAGTGGATCCACCAAGTTATGCACTTCTGTATGATGGAAAAGTATAGAACAGTTCTGACAGTGTGGGAAAGACGTTATATCACCACTTAGGGTTATAATGGTTGTTGTGGGTTAGAGAATATCCCATTGAAATTATATTACTCTCTTGTATGAGTAAGGTTGAGTTCGTTATTGCATTTTCTTTAACAAACTAAGTTGTTTTCAACTGTTTTATAAGATTTATATGTATGACATGTGTTTTATCTCTTCATATTTTAGTTAGGTTTTCAGAAGTTGAGAAGAGACGGAAGTGTTTCTTTAGATTCTTTTCGAGCCTATATCTTGTTTATCATTCCAACTCCCATATTCATACATTCAATGTAGTGATTCCAATTGGCACTCCTAATCTTATGATGTAGACGCAGGTAACCAAGATTAGCACATATCACAACGTTAATCCACTGAGCACTCCAGAGTCAGTGTGTGAGCCTCAATGCATCTCGGAGAACTGCTTTTTACATTGCTTTTAGGTATTTTCATTGTTAGTATAGCGGGAGTCTTGTCCCGACATCTCTCTTTGTTTTAGAGACTTCATAGGCAATTAGTAGTTCAATTGTATTTACATTATCAACCCATATATTGTTTAAAGACTTTAGATTCCATTTTAGCTAAGTTTTATACCCACTTGAAGTTAAGTTTTTAGATTGTGTTGTTAACTTAAGTCTTCCGCTGAGTAAGTAAGCCAGACCAAGGGTTCGCTTGGGGCTTGTAATGGTTCTCTAGTGCTAGTACCACTAAGGGTGTAGGATCGGGGCTTGAAAAACATGATATCAGAGCATAGAGTTCAAGAGTCCTAAGGAGTCTATGAATCCATGTCAGTAGAGTCCTAGTTATTGATGTGAAGTGTGCCACATCTATAATTAGGAGGGTGCAACGCTTAGGAAAATTTCTCATTTCTTTCATACTCATTTTGTGTGTTAGAGTTCGATCTCAAAAAATTTTCCTTCTCATTCATGCTTGAGCGTTTTTTCAGATAATCATGCCTCCACGAAGAGAAGTCAGAGTTTATCCATCTAGGAGAAATGCAGAAGAGCAAAGGGTATCGAATGCACCTGAAGTGCAACCTAAAGAATAAGTTACCAATGCTCAGTTTTTTTGAGGCTATTCGGAGGTTGAACCAAGTTGTGACCTATCAAGCTGGGAAACAAAGAGGAGCTAGTTAGGAAGTGAATGATACTTTCAGGATCTGAGAGTTCTTAAGGATGAATCCCCCAAGTTTCTTGTGTTCGAGCACTACTGAGGATCTAGAGAACTTTATCGAGGATTTGAAGAAGGTTTTTGAGGTTACGCATGTTTTTGATACTGAACGGGTTGAGCTAGCTACATACTGAAGAATTTTGATAGGACTTGATATAATCTGTGAAAAGAGGGTAAAGATGAGGATGCACCACATGCTTGTTGGGCTTGTTTTGAGGTGGCTTTCTTGAGGTGTTTCTTTCCCATAGAACTAAAAGTCCAAGGTACGATAGTTCCTTACCATTAAGTAGGAGTCATTATGTGTTCATGAGTATGATTTGAAGTTCAACTAACTATCCCGCTATGCTCCAGCGATTGTTGCGGATATGAGGAGTAGAATGAGTTTGTTTGTTGGTGGCTTGTCTCATCTACCAAGAAAAGAGAGAAGGGAAGTCATGATTATTGGAGACACGGATATATCTAGGCTAACGGTATATGTACAACAGGTTGAGGAAGAGAAGCTAAGGGATAGAGAGGAGTTTAAGAATAAGAGAGTTAAGACAGGGAACGAGTCGGGATAGAAGAAAAGTAATGTCAACCAGTCATCCTTCCAATAGAAACTGAAGGGACCTACTCCATATTCTACTAATGAACCTATTCTAGGAACAAAAGTGAGTACAGTAAACAGAGTTTCAAAGCTAAACGTGCTTATTCTCAAGGTAACATGGCGCAACAAGGTAGAAAGCCTCTTGACTGTGCTAAGTGTTGTAGGAACCACTTAGGTACTTCTCGTGAAGGCTCCACTTTTTGTTTCAAGTGTGGCTAGAATGGTCATTTCATGCGGGAGTGACTAAATAACAAGCAGGATAACGGTAATGCGGGCAATAGAGCCAAGTCTTCTTCAGTTACTCCTCCAGAAAGAGTTTCACCTAGAGGGGCTACATCTAGTAATTTCGGAATATCAAATTGCTTATATAATATCGGTCAATAGTCACAAGGAGAAAGAGGATTTGACAGATGTTGTCACGGGAAATATCCAAGTCTTTGACTTTACTATTTATGCTTCGCTAGACCTAGGAATGAGTTTATATTTTGCAACTCCATATGTTGCTATGAATTTTTATGTTATTCCTGAGAAAATTAGTGAACCATTTAGTGTTAATACATCTCTTGGTGAGTGTATTATAGTAGTGAAAGTCTATTTTGATTGTCCCGTTTGTCTATCGCAAGAGTACCATAGTTGATTTAATTGAGTTAGACATGGTAGATTGTGATGTCATTTTTTGTATGAACTTGTTTCATGCCAGTTATGCCTCAGTTGATTGTTGGACTCGAGTTTCCAAATTCAAATTCCAAATAAGCCAGCCGGAGAGTGGAAAACAAATTCAGCAGTACCTAATGGTCGTTTCATTTCGTTCCTTAAGGGAAGAAAGTTTGTTTCTAAGGATTGTATCTATCACACAGTTCGAGTTAATAACTCAAGTATTGAGAAACCTTCCATTCAATCAGTTGCCATGGTAAAAGAGATTCCACAAGTCTTTTCACATGATCTACCGGAAGTCCACCCTGAGAGAGAGATGGACTTCAGTATAGATATTCATTCATATAATTGTCCTATATGTATTCCGCCACATAGAACGATACCAACAAAGTTGAAAGAGCTGAATAAACAGTTGAGAGATCTCCTATATTAACGTTTTATTTGACCAAGTGACTCACTTAGGGTCGCTCCGGTCGAGAAAGAAAGATGGTTCCATTAGGATGCGTATAGATTATTATCTGTTGAAAAAGTTTACCATCAAGAATAAGTATCCTCTTTCGCGAATTGATAATCTTTCTGATCGACTTATGGATGTGTTTTGTTTTTCAAAAATAGACCTCAAATATGGTTCCTCCGTTGAAAGTAAGGGAATGAGATATTCTCAAGACATCATTAAGGATCCGTTATGGTCACTGTGAGTTTCTGTTCATTTCATTCAGTTTAACCAATGCACCTTATAGTTCATGAACCTTATAAATAGAGTTTTCAATCCTTATTTAGATATGTTTGTTATCATCTTCATTGATGGCGTACTAATATATTCAAGGAATGAACAAGATCATGCTAGTCATCTTTGAAGTCTAACGAGTTATATGCTAAGTTCTCTATATGTGAGTTTCGGCTTGAGTTTAAGGAATTATTAGGACACATAGTTTTCGATGATTGGATTAGAGACGATACCCAAAAGATAGAGGCAATGAAGAATTGGCCTAGGCCCACGTCTCAAACTAATATTAGGAGTTTCTTGGGTTTGGTTGGATATTATAGAAGGTTTGTAGAGGGTTTCTCATCTATTTCATCCCATTTGACCAAGTTACTCAGAAGACATTGTAGTTTCAATGGTCTAAAGCATGTCAAAAAATCTTTCACGAATTGAAGAAGAGGTTGTCTATTGCCCCAATTTTAACCTTACCTAAGGTACTCAAGGTTTTGTAGTATATTAAGATGCATCGAGAGTTGGTTTGGGTTGCGTGTCAATGCATAATGAGAAAGTTATAAATTATGCCTCCAGACAATTGAAGGTACACGAAAAGAATTACCCAACCCATGACTTAGAGTTGGCTTCCATAGTATTTGCTTTGAAGACATGGAATCATTATTTTTACATGTAGATGTGTACACCAATCACAAGAGCCTTTATTATGTGTTTACGTAGAAAGAGTTTAATCTTAGACAGAAGTGGTGGTAAGAGTTACTCAAGGATTATCACATGAGTATTTTTTACCGCGCATGTAAGGCTTATATTGTTAGTGATTCTTTTTGCATGTTGTTTATGGGTAGTAACCCATGTTGATGAAGAAAAGAGAGAGTTATCAAAAGATGTTCATAGATTTGCATGCTTAGGAGTTCCACTAATTGATTCCACAAAAGGAGTAGTGATAAAGAATGGGGCTGAATCATCATTAGTGTCAAAAGTAAACGAGAAGCAAGACTAATATCCCATTTTTCTTGAATTGAAGGCAAATAATTAGAAGCAAAATTAATGGATTTTGAACAAGGCGTAGATGGTGTGTTGAGGTATGAAGGTAAATTATGTGTACCTAAAATGGATGAACTCCAATAGAGGATCATGAATGAAGCTAATAACTCCAGATATTCCATTCATTCGGGTTCCACAAAATGTATTGCAAATTGAGAGAAGTCTATTGGTGGACTAGTATGAAGAAGGGCATTCCTGAATTTGTTGCTAAATGTTCGAATCGACAACAAGTTAAAATAGAGCACCAAAGTCCCGTTGATATGGATCCGAATATAGGACTTCCAGAATAGAAGTAGGAGTTGATCAATATGGATTTTATCACGAGTTTACCAAGGTCTCACAGAAAGCATGATAACATCTTGTAAACTGAAATAGCTAGGATTAAACAAAGGAACTAAGAATAGTTATTTTTGAAAAGAAAAGGAGTGGAAATATTTCCTTAGTGTAAAAGTAAATTTTTGGTCAATTACAAACAGCCATAACTTCTAGATCATGATGAGTTAGGGCCATTTATTTATATGGTTGGTAATCCCTTGAAGGGATTTTTCCAACGCCGTCGAGTTTACGAAATTTTGATATTGTATGAGGGAGATATGCCTAACGAATGTTGGGCTATTGGATTGAGGTAAATCCAATTCGGATTTTTTTAACGGTAAAGTGGTCGTTTTACCCTACTATTTCCTAATTTGTTTTAAGGGTTTATTATGGGTAAAATTAAGCCTTATATCAGTTTTTAGAAGATTGAGTACACTTAGGGCTTGGAGAAAGGAGAAGAGAAGAATGAGAAAGAAGAAAAAACCAAGATTTCGCTAAGATCTTTGATGAGTTTCGTTGGGGGTGATCCCTTTTAAGGTATGTGAGATCTTTCTGTGGTGGGTTCTTCCACCTACACAACAATACTTTTAATTCAATGCAATTAAAGTAAATTTAATGATGAACATTGAAGTTATTGATGAAAAATGGTTGAATTCTTGTTGATTAAATTGTAGTATACCTTTGGTTGTTTGATTCATGTTTCCTGGCTGTTTTGCGAGTCTAAACTATTGGGTATTGAGGATATTAGTGATCCTAAGTAATTGGGGTGAGATCCATGGGAGTTTAGAAGGTTTAGAATTGAAAATCGGAGAAGAAAAGTCAGAAATCTCGTCTGACAAGCCCTGGGGCGCCGCGCCTACCATTGCCCCTCAAAGCAAACTCTATTTAACACGGCTTGGAACACCGCTCCAGCTAGTGATTCTCAAAATAGTCTCTGTCCTTCAGTCTCTGGAGGCCCGCGCCTCTTAGAGCGCAAGGGTCACGTGGAGATCCCATTTCCCCCCATATTTTCGTACGAGTTCCTTAGTGATGTACCTACAATTCCTAGTTGATTACAACACTCTAAAGTATATCTAAACATCAAGAAATCATCAACAAACATGAGATCACGTTCCTTGCATCCATAATCAAATTCAAGGAAAGTTAAGATCAAAGTCAAAGAAGTTAAGAGTTAAGTATAGAAGTTAAAAAGAAAGTAAAAGTGAGTTTTTTAAGTTTTAAAGAGTCTTAAACAAACATTTTTACTTTGTTTTAAGGCTCATGCTCCAATTTGAGCAAAGAGTAACGATTCGTTTTTAAATCTCAAAAGTTGTAAGGGATCTAAGTATTGGCTAAGAGTTAAGTTTCAAGTAAAGTAAAGATCAAAGAGTGAGTTTATTTATCAAAATCTATAAGGGAACTAAGTAGTCCCTTACAATATAAATGTTTACACATTTTGAGAACGAAATGAATCTAGACTTCCACAAAGCCTTTGGCTAGTTTTAGAAAATGGGAACTATGATTTCCAAGAGAGGTTTTAAAGCTATGTTTGAGCAATTACCTCAAACAAGAGAATAAGTTGTTTTAAAAACATATGAGCTAAGTATTTTGGGAGTATTATTCAGCACTGATATAGGGACACGAGTTCATATCAACTCAAGTATCCATAAACCATGTAGCCAGCATGAACAGATAAAGAATCATACATTTTAGATGATTCCTTAGTGATTTTTAGCATAAATTAGTGGATCCACGTAGTAGTTTACTATCTATTCTGACAGCAAGGAATAGGGAGGTCCTTTTGCAACGTTAGGTAAGATGTTGTACCATTTCTTAGGCTCATAGTGATAGTTGACGGTTAGAAAATCTCTAACAGAAAATATATTACTTTCATATATAAGTAAAGTTGAGTTTATTATTCCATTTCCTTCAACGAACTAAGTGTTTACATTGTTTTACAAGGTTTATATATATTGCATGTGTCTTTACTGCTTTATATTGAGTTATGACTTCTTGAGTTGAGCAGAGCCAATGTAAGTTCATTCTTCATACTTTCAAGCTTAATAGTTGTTGTTTAACGTTCTAACTCGTATACTCATGTACATTCAAGGTACTGATGCCAGTTGTCCTGCATCATCTTATGATGCAGATGCAGGTAACAAGGATAAACATCTAGCGCCTAGTTGATCCAGCTTAAACATTGAAAGTTAGTGGTGAGCCTCCTTGCATCTCGGAGAACTCTTTAATTGCTTTTCTTTCGTACTTTCGTTATTGAATATTTTGGGGTTTATCAAAACATTCATCTTATTAGTAGTAGAGGCTTCATAGTCAGATAGTTCAGATTTAGTAGCTTTTATATTACATGTTAGATGTTTTAACTTTGAGACTTAACTGTCATTTTGGCCAAGATAATTATTTAAAGTATTTTCTCGTGAGAATGTTCAATCTTTATATTTGAGTTAAGTTAAGTCTTCCACCGTGTTAAGTGAGCCATGCCAAGGGTTCGCTGGCCAACAATGATCATTGGGTGTCGACCACGTCTAAGGTGTAGGTGCATGGCGTGACATTCTATTTGGGTTATTATGGATCAGATGACCAAATCAGCCCGTTTTTGCCGATAAAGACTACCCATTTAACATAGGATTATGCCAAGTTATATATTTAAGAGGTTTTAAGACTTCATGGATTCCCTGGTTCGATTATATCGGATAAGGGTGCACAATTTAGTACACAATTTTGGAGTCATTCCAGAAAGGCTTTATTTCAAAGGTGAACTTAAGTACTGCTTTTCATCCTCGGAGAGATGATCAAGCAGAGCGCACCATTCATACCTGAGAGGATATATTGATGGCGTGCGTGATCAACTTCAAAGGTAATTTGGATGATCACCTACCTATCATCCAGTTGACTTGCAATGATAGTTATCACTGTAGCATCCAAATGGATCCTTATGAAGCTCTTTATGGGAGAATGTGTAGATCTCATATTGGATGGTTTGAAGTTGGTGAAGCTGGGTTGATAGGACGAGATTTAGTTCATCAAGCTATGGAGAAGGTGAAAGTGATTCTACACTAATGTTAGCATAAGGGAGTTAGAAATTGAAGTAGATTATTGGGTATACTTGAAAATTTTACCCATGAATGAAGTGATGAGGTTTGGTAAAAAAGAGAATTTTAGTACCCGGTATGTTGTTCCTTACAAAATTTCTAAGAGGATTGGCAAAGTAACCTATGGATGGATCTACAACAAGAGTTAACAGCGGTCCATCCGATATTTCATGTCTCCATGTTAAAGAAGTTCATGGGAGATCCTTCATTGATTATACCAACTAAAGATATTGCGATCAAGGATAGCTTATCTTATGGAGAGATTCCTGTTCAAAGTCTAGATGGTGAAGTTCACAAGTTGAAGACTAAGGAAGTAGCATCAGTCAACGTCTTTTAGAGGAACCAATTTTTTGAAGAAGCTACTTGGGAAGTTGAAGAGGATATGAACAAGAGATATTCACATCTATTCGAATACACAGAAAATGCAGAACAAGGTACTAATTCTCTTCTTAGTACTCTTTAATTTATGAGTAAGCATGTTGATGTTTGTATTTGTTTGATGGGTGCTTACACTGAATGATGTTACACCCCTAGCGTATTAATAATAATATCATTCGAGGAAAAATGTTCCCAAGTTAGAGATATTGTAACATCTCGCAATTTCAAATAACTAGAAGGAAGCTAGAAATTGGAAATAGTCTTATTTGAAATGAATATAAAATATATAAAAGTGTGTAAAAATTGAGCTTTGGTCAACTTCAAACGGTCATAACTTCTAGCCCAGGTTAAGTGATATATGTTTCTAGATATGGTTGGAAAGATCCTGGGATTATCTTTCCAACTTCGCAGAGTTTGCGCGATTCTGAGTTTGTATGAGTGAGATACGCCCTTTGAAAGTGAGTTGTTATATCAAGAAAAGTCCAATCTGGATTTTGGAAAGGTACGTTTGTCTTTTCCTTGACCTACTGTTTTAATCAATTTTTAGGAATTTAATATGGGTCAAATCATATTTTTTCAGTATAGAGAATTGGAAATCTACGCTAGGGGTTAGAGAAAGGAGAAAACTTGAGAAAGAAGAAGAAATGAAAGATTCGTTAAGATCGTTCAATCTAGTTGTGAATTTTACCGAGGATTCAATCATACAAGGTATGTGAGGCTTTTATAACATTGGGTTCGTTCACCCACATGCAAAATATGTTCATTTAAGCGTGTATTCTTCTTAAGGAGTTTTAAAGTTAATGTTTTTGATAATTTTTTATTTATTTTAATGTCGTTCAGGATGATATTGAGGAGTTTCTGAGATCATCACATCGAATTATAGAGTCTTTTTGAGTTGTTTCTTAAATACAATTGTTGGGATATCTGTATCTAAAAAGAATTTGGGGAAAATAACCGAATTTGGGATAGAAAACAAAAGAGAAACTTTGTTGAGAAAATCTGGGCAGTGCCTCCCCGTTGCATACCTGCTTCCTAAATTTGGGGAAAATGGTTTTGCGTCATAGAGCATTCACAAATTGTTCTGCCTCAGTAGTTTTTTTCAAACAAATATTATAAATGCTTCTACGCGTTGCAGACCCACCCATATATATTGATTTACTTATTTTCTAATCCTTTTTTAAGTTTAGCTATCTAAAATCATTAGATCTTTCCATCAAAAATCGTAATCATTGAATCCATAAATTCAATTCAAGAAGAGGTAAGACTCAAATTTAGAAGTTAAAAAGCTAGTCAAGCGAAGTCTATAAAGTTTTCAAAAGTCGTTCACAAATGCTTTTACTTTGTTTTAAGACTTCAGTTCCAAGTTAAGCAAAGAGTAAATATTTGATGTTTATTTCTTCAAAGAAGTACGTGGGAACTAAGTATTCCTAAGAAGTTTTAAATGTTTTTACATTTGAGAAAGAAAGGGAACATTGCTTCCAAGAGTGCTTTTAAGCTAAGTTTTGAATAATTATCTAAAAAAAGAGTTTAATTCACAAAAACATGAGCTAAGTATATTTTGGGAGTAGTATTGAGCTCTTATATGGGGATACAAGTTCATATTAACTTAAATCTGCATAAACCATGTAGTTATCGTGGTCAGTAAAAGATCATACTTTTTGGATGATTCCTTAAGATACTTAGGCATAAGATAGAGAATCCACTAAGTTAAGTAGTTATTTATGAAGTCATAGTATATGAAAGTTATTACAGTGTGCGAAAGACATTCTATCACCACTTAGGCTTATAGTGGTTGTTGCGGGTTAGAGAATCTCCCACATAAATCATAATACTTTCTTATACGAATAAAGTTGTTTTTTATTCAATTTCTTTTAACAAACTAAGTTTTTTTCAATTGTGTTATATGTTTTATACATATGGCATATATTCTATAACTTTATATTTGAGTTAAGTTATTCAAAAGTTGACATAAGCCAAGGTAAGTGTTTCTTTAGATTCTTTTCGCGCCTATATCTTGTTTAGCATTCCATCTCGCATATTCGTACATTGTACTGGCGCCAGTTGACCTGAATCTTCTTATGATGCAGATGCAGGTTACCAGGATTAGTACGCGGTGCAACGTTAATCCAATGAGCACTTCAGAGTTAGTTAGTGAGCCTCTGTGAATTCCGGTGGACTTCTTTTTTACATTGGTTTCAGTATTTTCATTGTTACGATGATCGGGGGTTGTGTCCTGACCTCTCTTTTCATTTAAAAGGCTTCATAGAGAGTTAGTAGTTTAGTTGTCTCTACATTATCATTTCAGATGTTGTAAAAGACTTCAGTTGCCGGTTTGGATAAGTTTTATACCTACTTAAAGTTATGTTTTTAAGATTGTCCTAATAAATTAAGTCTTATGTTGAGTAAGTAAGAGAGGCCAAGAGTTCTCTTGGGCCCAGTAATGATTCTGGAGTGCCTGTCCCACTCAGGGTGTAGGCTTAGGGCGTGTCAAACTTGGTATCATAATATAGAGTTTAAGAGTCTCAGGGATTCTATGAAGTTGTGTCTGTAGAGTCCACTGCGATATGAAGCGCACCATATCTATAATTAGGAGCCTACAACACTTAGGGAAATTTCTCACTTATTTCACACTTATTTAGTGCGTTAGAGTTTGATATCTAAAAAGTATCCTTCTAATTCGTTCTTGCGTGTGTTTTCAAATAATCATGCCTTCACAACGAGCAGTCAGAGGTCATCCATCTAGGATAAATGTAGAAGATCAATGGGTGCCTAATTCACTTGAAGTACAACTTAAAAGAGAAGTTGACAATGCTGAGTTTCATAAGGCTATACAAATGTTGAGCCAAGTTGTGTTCAATCAAGTTGGAAAACAAAGAGAAGTTAGACATAAAGTGAATGATAGTTTAAGATTTGAGAGTTCTTATGGATGAATCCCCCAAGTTTCATAGGTTCGAGCACTAGTGAGGATCCAGAGACCTTTATCAAGGAGATGAAGAAGGTTTTTGAGGTTTTGCATGTTGTTAATATTAAAAGGGTTAAGCTAGATGAATGTCAACTAAAGATTTTTGCTAGTATTTAGTTTAATCTGTTGAAAGAGGATAGAGATGAGGATGCACCACATGAGAGTTTGGATTTTTTTTAGGAGGCTCGGGTGTTTCTTTCCCATGAACTGAAAAAGTCAAAGGTACAAGAGTTCCTTACCCTCAAGCAGAAGTCAGTAAGTGTTAATGAGTATGTTTTTAAGTTCACCCAACTAACCTACTATGCTCCAGAGATGGTTGCGGATATGAGGAGTAGAATGAGTTTTTTTATTATTGGGTTGTCTCGTCTATCAAGCAAAGAGGGAAGAAGGGGACATGGATATATTGAGGTTGATGGTACATGTACAACAGGTTGAGAAAGAGAAGCTAAGGGATAAAAAAGAGTTTAAGAATAAAAGAGTTAAGCCAGAGAACGAGTCTTGACATCAAAAGAGTAATGTCAACTGGTCATCCTTCAAACAGAAATAGAAGGGACCTACTCCATCAGCTTCTATTTCACCTGCATCTAAGAACAAAGGTGAGTACAATAGCCAAAGTTTCAGAGCTAAACCTACTTATTCTCAAGGTAGCATGGCGCGAGGGGGTAGTAAGCCTTCTGCATGTACTAAGTGTGGTACGACCACTGGGGTACTTATCGTGAGGACTCCATTGGTTGTTTCAAGTGTGACCAGAATGGTCATTTCATGCAGGAGTGTCTAAAGAATGATAAGGATAATGGTAATGGGGGCAATGGAGCCTAGTCTTCTTAAGTTAATCCACGAGATAAAGTTGCACCTAGGGGGTCTACATTCGTTACTGGCAGAGGATCAAACCGCTTATATGATAACCATTATTAGTATCCAAGATAAACAAGATTTTCCAAAGGTTGTCACGGGTATGATCCAAGTCTTTGACATTAGTGTTTATGTTTATCCCCAGGAGCAAGTTTATCTTTTATAACTCCATATGTTGCTATTAATTTTGATGTTTTTCATGAGAATCTTTGTGTACTATTCAGTATTTGTACACTTATTGGTGATGCTATTCTATTAGAGAGAGTCTATCGTAATTGTCCCATTTCGGTCAATCACAAGAATACCATGGCCGATTTAATTGAGTTAGGTATAGACATGCTTTATGAATGCTATGCCTCTATTAATTGTAGAACTTGAGTTTTCAAATTTCAATTTCTAATGTGCTATACTTAGAGTGGAAAACTAGTTCAACAGTGCCTAAGTGTCGTTTCATTTCATATCTTAAGGCAAGAAAGTTTATTTCCAAGGGTGGTGTGTATCACTTAGTTTGAGTTAATGACTCAAGCATTAAGATACCTACCATTTAGTTAGTTCCCACATTAAAAGATTTTCCAAATGTCTTTCCACATGATCTATCTGGAGTCCCTCTTAAAAAGATAGACTTTAGAATAGATATTCTTCTAGATATCGTCCTAAATCTATTCCTCCATATAGAATGGAACCATCAGAGTTGAAAAAGCATAAAGAACAGTTGAAAGATCTCTTAGATAAAGGTTTAATTTGAACAAGTGTCTCACCTTGGGGTATTCAAGTATTATTTGTGAGAAAAGAAAGATAGTTATTTTAGGATGTGTATAGGTTACTATCAGTTGAACATGTTTTCCAGCAACAAAAAGTATCATCTTCTGAGGATCGATGATCTTTTCGATCAGCTTTAGGGTGCATCCCTTTTTTCAAAAATAGACCTCAGATCTGGCTCCATCAGTTCAAAATGAGGGAATGTTATATTTCCAAGGCAGCATTTAGGATCCATTATGGTCATTATGAGTTTTTGGTCATGTCATTCAGTTTAACCAATGAACCTGCAACATTTATGGACCTTATGAATGGAGTTTTCAAACATTGTTTTGATGTGTTTGTTATCGTCTTCATTGATGACATACTTATCTATTCAAGGAATGGAGATGATCATGCTAGTCATCTCACAATCGGTCAACAGACTTTAAAGGATAAGGAGTTATATGCTATGTTCTCTACATGTGAGTTTTGGCCTGAGTTTATGGCATTCTTAGGCCATATAATTCCAGGGGATGGGATTTGAGTCGATACCCTAAAGATAGATGCAGTGCAAAATTTGCCTAGACCCACATCTCTTACTGATATTTGGAGTTTCATGGGCTTTGTGGATATTATAGAAGGTTCGTAGAGAGGTTCTCATATATTTCATCCCATTTGACCAAGTTAACCTCAAAAGACTGTGAAGTTTCAATGGTCTGAAGCTTGTGAGGAAAGTTTTCATAAATCGAAGAAGTGGTTGACTATTGACCCAGTTTTGACCTTATCGGAAGGTACTCAAGGTTTTGTAGTGTATTGTGATGCATGGGTTGCATGTTAATACATAATGTTAAAGTTATAGTTTATGCCTCAAGACATTTGAAGGTACATAAGAAGATTACCCAACCCATGATTGAGAGTTGACTGCCATAGTTTTGCTTTGAAGATACAACATCATTATTTATATGGTGTGCATGTAGATGTGTTCACCGATCACAAGAGCCTTCAGTATGTGCATAACAAGAAAGAGCGTAATCTCAGACAGAGAAGGTAGTTAGAGTTACTCAAAGATTATGACATGAGTATTTTTTACCACCCATGTAAGGCTAATATTGTTGTTGATGCTTTCAGCAGGTTGTCCATAGGTAGTACCGCCCATGTTGAAGAAGAAAAGAGAGAGTTCACGAAATATGTGCATAGACTTGAAAGCTTAGGAGTACGACTAATGGATTCCACAAAAGGAGGAGCAGTGGTGATGAATGGGGCTGAATTATCATTAGTGAAGAGAAGCAAGACCGTGATCACATTTTTCTTAAAATTAAGGAAAATGTTCATAAACAAAAAGTAATGGCTTTTGAACAAGGCTGAGATGGTGTGTTGAGGTATCAAAGATTGTATGTTCCTAGAGTGAATGAACTCCAAGAGAGGATCATGGAGGAAGCTCATAGCTACAGATATTCCATTCATCTAGGTTCCACAAAGATGCATCTTGACTTGAGAAAAGTCTATTGGTGGAGTAGTATGAAGAAGGGCATTGTGTATTTATTACTAAATATCCGAAATTATAAACAAGTTAAAGGCCCGATGGTATGGCTCAGAATATAGAACTTCCGGAATGGAAGTAGACGATGATCAATATGGATTTCTTCACGTGTTTTCCAAGGTCTTACAAGAAGCATGATTCTATTTTGATGATTGTGGATCGAATGACCAAATAAGCCCAGGTTTTGCCGGTAAAGACTACCCATTCGACAGAGGATTATTCCAGGTTATATAAACAGGAGGTGGTAAGACTTCACGGAGTCTCTACTTTTATTATATCTAATAGATATGCACATTTTTGGAATTCATTCTATAAAGGCTTGGATTCAAAGGTGGACTTGAGTACTGCTTTTCATCCTCAAACAGATGGTTAATCAAAGTGAACCATTCAGATCTTAGAGAATATATTGAGGGCGTGTCTTATCCAATTCAAAGGTAGTTGGGATGATCATCAACCTTTCATTGAGTTCTGTTACTACAATAATTTTCACTCTAGCATCAAAAAGGCTCCTTATGAATCTCTTTATGGGAGAAGGTGCAGTTCCCCTATTGAATTGTTTGAAGTTGGTAAAGTTGGGTTGATAGGACCATATTTCGTTCATGAAGCAATGGAGAAGGTGAAAGTGTTTCAAGAGAGGTTGAAAATGGCAGAGTCATCTGAAATCCTACATCGATGTTAGGAGAAGGGAATTAGAGTTTGAATTATATAATTGGGTATACTTTATAGTTTCACACATAAAGGGAGTTATGAGGTCTTGTAGGAAGGGGAAGCTTAGTCCCCGGTATATTGGTCCTTACAGAATTTCTAAAAGGATTGGCAAAGTAGCTTATGGATTTGATCTACCACAGGAGTTAGCAACGGTCCAGAAGGTATTTCATGTCTTCATGTTTAAGAGGTGCATGGGTAATCCTTCATTGATTATATCAACTTAATATACTGGGATCAACAATAGATTATCTTAAGAAGAGATTCCTATCAGATTCTAGATTGCCAAGTTTGCAAGTTCAGGACTAACGAAGTAACATCAGTCAAAGTTTGTTGGAGGGACTAATTTATTGTGGAAGATACTTGGGAATATGAGGTGGATATGAAAAAGAGATATCCACATCTGTTTGAAGCAAGAGAAAATGCAGACCAAGGTACAAATTCTCTTCGTAATACTCTTTAATTTATGAGTAAGCATGTTGATGTTTGTATTTGCTTGTTGGGTGTTTGAACTGCTTGATGTTACACCCTTAGTCCATTAAGAGTAATATTATAAACGACAAATTTTCCTAAGGAGGATATATTGTAACACCTCGCAAATTGAAATAACTCAAAAGAAACCAGAAATTTGAAGTAGTCATTATAACAGAGAATGGGGAAAATGCACAAGTACCCCTCCCCCAACCTATACTTGAAATATCAGAGAGACACTTATACTATACTAAGGTCCTATTACCCCTTGAACTTTTATAAATAATTAACCCCTTTTTGGCCTACGTGGCACTATCTTTTGGGCCCAGCGCGTGTTGACATTTTTTTCAAGCTAGTACCACGTAGGCAGAAAACGGATAGACAATTATTTATAAAAAAAATTCAGGGGGTAATAGGACCTTAGTATAGTATAATTGTGTCTATTGAATTTTGGGCATAGGTTAGAGGGGTACTTATACATTTTCCCGAGAGAATATAAAAATCTGGAAATTTGTTAAGTGTGTAAAAGTTGAGCTCATGTCAACTTCAAACGGTCATAAATTCTAGATGAGGATGAGTGAGGTGTTTTTCTATATTATTTGTCAAATCCTAAAGTATCAGCCAATTGCCGTGAGTTTGCGCGATCCGATGTTTTCTACGAGGCGATCGGCCCTTTGGAAGTTGGTTGTTTGATTAAGGAAAGTCCAAATCCTAATTTTAGAGGGTTCTTTAGTCATTTCCTTGCCCTTCTATTTTAATTATTTTTTAGGAGTTTAATGTCAAATCATATTTTTGTCAGTTTTGAAAATTGAAAATCTAATCTAGGGATTGGAGAAAGGAGAAACAAGGGCTAGATTCGTCAAGACAGTTCTATCTAGTTGTGAATTTCAACAAGGATTTAATCCTACAAGGTATGAGGAGATTTTATAACGTTGGGTTCATTCACCCACATTCCAAATATGTTTATTTCAGGGTGAATTCTCCCTAAAAGTATTTGAAAGTTGATGCTCTTGATATCTATTCTTGATTCTGATATCTTTCTTGAATTAGGTTGATATTGAGAAGTTTATGAAATTGTTATGTCGAATTATTGAGTCGTTTTGAGTTAGGTTCTTAAGTACACTTTTTGGGTGTCTGTATCTATGAAGAATTTGGGAAATAGAACTAAGTTTGGGCGAATTGGGGCTGCCAAACGGAGAAGAAATTTTGTCAATCAAACATGGGCAGTGCCTCCGCGTCGCGGAACTGCTACATAGATTTGGGAAAAATGGCTTCGCGGAGCGGAGCGGTCACGTACTGTTCTGCCTCAAAAGTTTTTTTCGGACCAAACATATAAATCATTCTCCGCGTTGCAGAACTAGCCTCATATATTGATATTTCTATCTTTTCTCATGTTTAATTATCTAAATTCATTCCTAAACATTTTCTATTACAAATCACAATCCTTGGATCCATAAATTCAATGAAAGGAGAGTTAAGAATCAAGTTTAGAAGTTAAGAAGCAGGTACAGAGATGTTCATAAAGCTGTTAAAAGTCTTTCATAAACGTTTTTACTTTGTTTTAACACTTAAATTCCAAGATAATCAAAGAGTAAATATTTGAAGTTTATTTCTTCAAGGAAGTATGTGGGAACTAAGTATCCTTAAGAAGTTTGAAATGTTTTCACATTTCAGAAAGAAAGGGAACATCAATTCTAACAGAGCTTTTAAGCTACGTTTTAATTAATTATCTCAAATCAAAGAAAGAGTTTTATTTTTACAAAACCATGAGATAAGTATATTTTTGAGTAGTATTGAGCACTGATATGGGGATGCGAGTTCATATTAACTCAAGTCTCCATAAACCATATAGTCATTGTGGGTAGTAAAGGATCGTACTTTTTAGATGACTCCTTAATAGTATTTTAGCATAGATAGTGGATCCACTAAGTTAAGTAGTTCTATATGACGACAAAGTATAGGAAAGTTCTGGCATTGTGGGCAAGACGTTATATCACCACTTAGGCTCATAGTGGTGGTTGTCGATTAGAGAATCTCGTACATAAATTATATTACTTTCTTATATGAGTAAAACTGAGTTTGTTATTGTATTTTCTTTAACGAACCAAGTTCTTTTTAACTGTTCTGTAAGTTCTATATACATTGGATGTGTTTTATCTCTTTATATTTGAGTTAAGTTATTCAAATGTTGAGAAGAGTCATAGTAAGTGTGTGTTCATTTTTTTTGACCCTATATCTTGTTTAGCATTCCAACTCGCATACTAGTACATTTCATGTACTGATGTCAGTTGGCCAGCATCTTGTTATGATGTAGACACAGGTAACCAAGATGAGCACATAGTACACCGTTGATTCAGATAGCACTCCAAAGATAGATAGTGAGCCTCCTATCATTCTGAAGGAGTCCTTTTTACATTGCTTTCAGTATTTTCATTGTTAGGATGATCGGGGATCTTGTCTCGACATCCCTCTTTGTTTTAGAGGCTTCATTGGTAGTTAGTAGTTCAGTTGTCTTTACATTATCATCTCAAATGTTGTTTAAAGACTCTTGTTGCCGTTTTGGCTATGTTTTATACCCTCTTAAAGTTATGTTTATGGCATTGTCTTGTTAAGTTAAGTCTTCCATAGAGTAAGTAAGGCAGACCAAGGGTTTGCTTGGGGGCAGCAATGGTTCTCGAGTACCAGTCCATGTGTGTAGGCTCGGGGTGTGACAAAAGGGTAGTATGAACAAGTCTCTTTTGCATGTTATCTGAAAATTCATAACGTTTCAAGAAGTCGCAACCCTTTTGAAAAGTCACAACTTATTTAAAAAGTCACAAAATAACAACTCATTTACATAAGTCAAACCCTATCAGAAAAGTCACAACTTATCGAAAAAGTCACAATCAAAGTTAGGATATTATAGTAATTTAACATTCAAGTTAGGAGTTCATACTTTTAATGTAATATAGATAGAGATAGATATAGATGTAGATATAGATATAGATGTAGATGTAAAAAGTATTATAAGCCACATTACTTGAAAATTCATAATATTTAAAAGATACATGAAAAATTGACGGTCAAAGATAATCTTGTTTGAATCTCAAAATCGAAATGCCATATAAATTTAGATTGAGGGAGTATATTAGTAAAACAAATCTTTGTCAATATGGAGTAAAACTATTTTTTAGTATGTTTATAGCATTGCACCATAGAGAAACTAAAATGTCTAGGTCAAAGTCGGATTCAAGATTTTAAATTTATAGAACCTGAATTTTGAATGAAGGACATCGATTGAGGCCAGTATATTTTAATATCATCTCAAGACTTGTTTGAATCTTGAATTTTGAAATGTGTCACATAAATTGAAGCAGAGGGAGTATATTCGTAAAACAAATTTATGTCAACATGGAGTAAAACCATTTTTTTTAAAAAAATGCTTATAGCATTACATTATAGGGAAACTAAAATATTTGGGTCAAAGTCAGATTCAAGATGTTAAATTTATAGGTTCTGGATTTTAAAATGGAACAATTACATGAATACATACATTTTTAAAAATAATTACTGATTTTAGCAATACTTTTTCTTTATTACCATTTATAGCAATATTATGATAAATTTGTAATATGTTAAAAGTGAATTATATATGCAACATATTTGAATTATAATTGATTTGGAAATAGATCTATGGTTGTTTGGTAAAAAAATTTATCCTATTGTATTTATAAGTGTATAAAATGTTGCGTAATGTATATCCAACATTGAAATGTGTCTTATATTTGAATAATTAAATTTATCTTTGTAATATTATTAAACTTGTATTATAAATGATTAAAAGTGGTCAAAGTGGAAAGAAAAATTGTTATTTCTATAAAGGGGAATATTTTTTATTATAGTATATATTTAATTTTCCCTTTTAAAATCGATTGTGGTCAAATCTATGAATGTTAGGAGGATTTGACCCCTAAATATAGAATTTGAATCAATCTTATGAGGTAGGGTACTGACTGAACATATACGTATGAGTAGATTGCCTAACTAATGACGGAAATATGATACTTTATACGGCTACACACATAAAACTAGTATTAAGAAAAAAAATCAGTCATGTCATTTTGCTGAGTGACTTCCTCCTCTCAAGTTTATCAACTTTACCCTTGACCTAACAATAAAATATGTGATATCAACTTCTAATAGCAGCCCTTTTTGTGATAGGGTTCATACCATTTCGTGCTCCGACCAATATACCATACAAACAGAGGAAATTCATAAATTGAGTTCTTTATATACCTATTCAAAATATCGCTTAAGACTTTATCATGGTCCCCTTTGATTAAAATTATCAGCTCATACTGAATGGTGAACTTATGATTGAAAGACAAACTTAAGATTATTGTATGTGAACTGTCACAATCTCACTAATAAAGATGCAAACATTTATTATTATTGCACGAATAAAGCTATGTTCACTTCTTTCTAAAAACAATTGTATTTTTAATTGAAGTAACCAAACTCGTTTTCCCATTATATCAAATATTGGGTTGTTTGTCAAGATACATGGTTGTTGTTAAACTTAAATATTTTTTGGAACAAGGAGTATAATTAAAGTGACATATATAAGCCAAAAAAATGTCAACTTTAAAAAATTCACACTCAATTACCTAATGTGGCGATCACCTCAAAGAAATATTTGAATCTTTGTTCAAATAAAGCTATTGTGAAAAAGCAATGATCATTTGTATTGGAAAAACTCCACTTTTTGGTAATAGTTCAACAGTCAATCTACCTAAAAACATTCTCAAGTTCAAGGAATGTTTATACGTATTTTATGTGTTCTTTTTTGAGATTAAATATAAAAACTCGTAACTCTTTCTATTCTAGACACATTCAAACTACTTCACGTGTCAAATTGTCCTGCATACTTTCCAAGGCTCAAAGAGCTCCCATTACTTTCCTTCATCATCCACAAGGTTTTTGTTTTTTCCTTTTTTTCTCTTTTCCTCATTCATCTTACTCAACACATTATATTTTTCTGGATACTTCACAAGGCTTCAAAGAGTTCCCATTACTTTCTATTATCATCAATAAGATTTAACTATGCTTTGATTTTCTCTTTCCACATTTGTCCTACTCCATACATTAAATTCCCCCCCAATACTTTTGATCGTTAACTTAGGGAGAAACATATCTATGGAGGAATAATATTCATTCATTGATTAAAACGTACTGAATTCACATGAATGTGGAGAGAATGTTATACTGACTTTATTGATCGTAAAACTAATCTTCCTGTAAACAAACAAACTGCGATTGTTATATAACTCATGAACAGACTATATTGCCCTTAACTGATCCTAACAGTGTTCCCTAAATACCATTTATTTCTTCACATCACAACACTCCCATTCAATCTAGGTAGTGCAAAGACATTAAACATTCCGAGCTTAGGTATAGGATGTGCATATTGCAGTCTAGATAGCCCTTTAGTTAACTTATCAACAGGTTGTTCTTTGGTAGGTAGGTAGCTTACATTTATCAATCCTTGTTACAACCTTTTCCTTATAAAATCACAGTTGTTCTCAATATGTTAAGTCCTCTCGTGGTACACTGGATTTGCAACAATTTGTATTGCAGCTTTGTTGTCACAATACATTTGAACTCCAAGTAACCAAACTAGTTTAGATTCAATAGAGGCAAGACTCCTCTATTCAGCTTCTACTGAGCTCTTTGACACTGTGGTTTGTTTCTTAGCTTTCCATGACACTAGAGAATTTCCCACTTAGTCCTCTTGTGGTACACTGTGGTTTGTTTCTTCGCTTCTGCTGAGTTTTGTTCACTCCTTTTATCTCAGGACTATCAATGGTAGACTCAATGATAGTATGATGACATTTCTTCCCCAATGTCAAAAGTTGGACACAACACTCGTCCTCATCGATGTACCTACCGCTATCGAAGATCTTGTTGAATATGATCACCCCACAATCATCTTAAATATTTTGCAAACATTTCTTCAGGATGTGACTCAGGTAATAATGTTGGTTTATAGTAAGGATATGAATATAGTGGATAATTAAGTAAATCTTTAGCATAATCGTTAATATCATCATATTTTTCTAAACCTTATGAATCTCGGATGGCTAGTCCTATTGTTGTTAAAATAAGAAAAAAAGGAAATTAATGCAACAATTTCAAGAACATCATCTACAAGTCTTATCAACTTTGTTATATTGATGTCTCTGAGAAATATTGGAATGGAATTTACATGAAATGGTTGATTAATTTACGAGTGTTGGGTTTTAGTAAAATATGAATGGCAAAAGAGACGAGAAAATGGAAAAGTGGGGGGAGGGGGGATGAAAAGTCATTTGCAAAGTGCAAATGGAAAACCCTTTCTTCCATATTGGTAGAGCAAAGGAAATTGTTACTCTTATAGTAGGAAACACTTTACTTCTTAAAGGATTAAGAAGAAAGTGCCCCCTGCGCTGTCGTCGTCGTCGTCCTTCGATTCGGATTTGGATGTGGTTGACTGATATTTTTTTTGGAAAAAATTTATTTTATAAATCTTGTTAATTGATTTCTTTTCTCTTATAAATTAATTCAGAATTTTAGTTAAATAAAAATTAATTTTAGCGCAACAGAATTTATTTAAAATTCGCGTGCAACGGTAATAAAGATTTGAAGGGACCTGTTCCTTTCGAAAAGTCATTATTTTTCCCAAAAGACACAACTTTTTGGATAAAATGGGCCTGAAAAGATTTGTTTGAACAGACATATTCCTTGCAGAAAATGGCTATAAAAAGGTGGTCTTTTTCTTTTTTCATTAACTGAAAAAAATTTCCCCTTCTGCATACATTTACTCTCATAAACAAAATTGTCGATCAATTGAGTCTGTTGTGCTCTTGTTACTTTTCTTACGTTCACTGATGTTATTGAAGTTTGATGTATCACTACTTCTTTAACAGGTTAATCTATTTTATCTTGGGAGAAATTAATCAGCAACCTCGGGTAACGTGAGGGGATTAAATTTCTTAAGGAAAAGAGTGGTTCCTACAGACTCGGATTAAAACTTTTCTATCTATTTCATCTTTTTTCTGTCTCCGTATTGTTTGACTAAACACAATACATCTGATAACAATATTAATAAACTTAATAGTTTCTGTATTTGAGGTCTCTGCAGCTTAAAACCTTTATGGTTTTCTACTCAGTTTGAATTTTTAAAATTCATTCGATTAACGATTAACAAAAACATAAAAAAATTTATTGTTAAATAAGAAACAGGTTGTGTAAGGATTTATTCTTTACTGTGAGTATTTTACATCGTTTGCACATAAATCGTTCAACTGTTGCCCTAGCACCGACTGAAAAACCTGCAATGTTTTCTGGAATCGACTTCAAGAGATGGCAGAAGAAGATGTTCTTCTATCTCACTACGTAGAGTCTGTACAGGTTCATTAATGAGAATGTTCATGTAATGTCGGATGAAATTCCGCCTGAAGAACGATTCTTGGTAACAGACGCATGGACACATACACTTATATTTTTTGTGTAAAAATTATATGCTGAGTGGCCTACAAGATGATTTGCACAATGTGTATAGTAATGTCAAAACCTCAAAGGAACTTTGATATGCTTTAGAAGAGAAGTACAAAGCATAGTATGTCAGAATTAAGAAGTTCAATTGTGGTAAACGTGGTCATAAGGCTACAGAATGTTGGGGTCCCAAGAAGGATAAAAAGAAGAAGGATCAAGCAAATTCGGCTTAATCCAAAGGAGAAATGGACGATTTCTGTGCAATTCTTTCAGAATGTAACTTGGTTGGAAATCCAAGGGAATAGTGGATAGATTTTGGTACCTCATGCCATTTGTGTGTCAACAAAATTTTTCTCATATACTCCATCACCTACAGACAAAAATTTGTTTATGGCAAACTCCATTGTTGCAAAGGTGGAAGGAACTGACAAGGTCCTATTATAGATGACATCAGGCAAGGTGGTGACTTTAAACAGGGTCTCGTATGTTTCGAAATTATGAAAGAACTTAGTTTTTATTACATTTCTAACTAAGAATGAATTCAAATGTGTATTGTTTATGATAAAGTAGTAGTGAGTAAGAATGAAATGTATGTAGGAAAAGGTCACCTCAGTGTTACTTTTCAAAGTCAATGTAATTGCAATTGATATGAATAAAAATTTTGCTTCTTCTTACTTGCTGCAGCTTAAATGTTTATACATGAATGTTTGGGACAAGTTAACAGAAAAACCTTACGACAACTGATTAACATAAATGTTTTGCCTAAATTTGAGTGCAATAAATCAAAATGTCAAATATGCGTTGAATCTAAGTATGTTAAGCATTCCTATAAATATGTTGAAAGGAATTCACGTCCTTTAGAACTGATTCACATTGATATTTTTGACATGAAGTCAACACCATCACATGGTGGGAAAAAGTATTTCATAACTTTTATTAATTATTGCACTAGATATTGATATGTCTATTTGTCAAATGGTAAGGATGAAACAAATATGCTTTTAGGCAATATAAAATTAAAGTTGAAAATCAGTTGGATAGAAAGATCAAAATGATCAAAAGTGATAAAGGCGGAGGATATGAATCTCCATTTGAAGAAATATATTAGGAAAATGGAATAATCCCTCAAACTACTGCTCCTTACACTCCTCAATCAAATGACATTGCGGAAAGGAAAAACCGAACTTTAAAAAAAAATAATTAATGTCTTTCTTATAAGTTCAGGTTTACCACAAAACTTTTGGATGAAATCTATACTTACAGCAAATTAAATACATAATATAGCGCCTCACACGAAGAGACATGTTATTCCATATGAGAAATGTAAAGGTAGAAAACCCAACTTGAAATATTTCAAAGTGCAGGAGTGTCTAGCCAAAGTCCAGGTTCCTACACCTAAGAGGATGAAAATATGGCCTAAGACTGTGGATTTTGTATTCATTTGATATGCCACAAACAGTAAGGCAAGTTTGTTTTTGCTTCATAAATCCGAACATTTAGATATACATGATAATACGGTAATGGAATTAGATAATGCTGAATTTTTTGAACATATCTATTCGTATGATGTTATACTTGAGTCATCTAGTGGGAGAGGGGGTCTAAACAACCCCGAGAAGAACCAAAAGAGAATCAAACCAATGAAGAGAGTCC
This sequence comes from Solanum habrochaites, assembly GCA_027704765.1. Taxonomy (NCBI): domain Eukaryota; kingdom Viridiplantae; phylum Streptophyta; class Magnoliopsida; order Solanales; family Solanaceae; genus Solanum; species Solanum habrochaites. The sequence goes on along the minus strand of JAKWJA010002494.1, from coordinate 29,607,460 downwards.
AAGGCGCAGTAAACGTCAAAGGACAACTAATTCAATTGGATCTGATTTTGTAACATTCCTTCTTGAAAAAGAGCCTCAAACATTCAAGGAAGAAGTGTTGTCTAGCGACTCAACCTCGTGGTAGGAGGATGCTAATAGTGAGATAGAATCAATCCTAAGCAATCATACCTGGGAGTTGGTTGATCTTCCTCTAGGGAACAAACCCTTGTGTTCAAAATGGATATTTAAAAGGAAGATGAAAGATGATGGAATAATTGACAAATATAAAACAAGACCTATTGTCAAAGACATTAGACAAAAAAAAGTCTTCATTATTTTGACACATACTTGCCAGTAATTATGATTAAATCAATTCAGATGTTAATTGCGCTAGCTGCAGTATAAGGTCTTGAAATCCATCAAATGGATGTGAAAACCTCCTTCTTAAATGGAGAGTTAAAGAAAAAAATTTACATGGAACAACCTGAAGGCTTTTGTAGTTCCTGGTAAAAAAAAGAAACTATGCAAACTTTATCAAGTCACTTTATGGACTAAACAAGCACCGAAATAATGGCCTACAAAGTTTGATCAAATCATGTTTTCAAATTGATTTAAGATCAACGAATGTGATATGTCTGTTTACATTAAATATACTCTGGATTAGGAAGTAATTGTATGCCTATATGTGGATGACATGATGATAATAAGCAAGGACTTTGCCGATGTAAAAGTTATTAAGTGTATGCTCGCTAGTAAGTTTAATATGAAAGATCTAGGAGTTGTAGGTGTAATATTGGGAATTAAGATTCTCAAAACTCGTAATGATCTGGAATTGTGTCACTCTCATTATATTCAAAAGGTACTTGAAAGTTCAAGAAATTTGAATTTAAAAAGGGTAAAGACCCCAATTGATGTGAACCTTCATCTTGCAAAGAATAAAGGTGAAAGTCAGTCTCAATTGGACTATGCCTGAGTGTTGGGAAGTTTGATGTATGTCATTAATTGTACACGACTACACATAGCTTACGCTATCAGTAAAATGAGTCGATACACAAGTACTCCCAACGAAAATCAGTTTTTGGCAATGAAGAGTGTTTTAGAGTACTTAGATGGCGCTCATAACTATATTTTGCATTATAACAAATTTCCAGTAGTTGTTAAAGGATAAAGTGATGTAAATTGGATTACTGGGTCAATTGAAAAAAATCCACTACTGGATACATTTTCACTTTTGGTGGAGGATCAATATCTTGGAAATCATCAAAACAAACATGTATAGCTTACTCTACAATGGAGTTTGAGTTCACCGCCTTAGACAGGGCAGGTGAAGAAGTTGAATTACATTGGAATTTCTTAGAAGATATTTCGCTTTGGCCTAAACCAATGGCCCCTATATGCATACAATGTGATAGTCAAGTTGCAATAGGAAGGTCTGGAAGCGTTATGTATAACGGGAAGTCTCGTCACATAAGACGAAGACATAACTCTATTAGATAACTACTCTCTAAAGAGGGAATTGAGCGATCATCGAAGGGAATGGTACTATGGATGACAATAAGTCATCGTGGCACTAACTCTACCTAAAAGACTGGAGATACCAAGATCTAGGTTCAAGGAGATAAAACAAAGTCATTGATGACAGTTTAACATTGTCAAATATTATTTTATGGTTCATTCTCATGACAAGACAATGTTCATTAATTAGGTAAAGGCATAAGACTTTCTAATGGTTTCTAAGTTTGATACAGGGTATATCAAATAGTGTATCTATGGGATAACACATTTAGAAACCACCTATGTGAGTGTGAAGTGTAAGCCGCTTCAAGGAGAATCCGGTAAGGCCAGTTCTCTAAGCACTTACTAACCGAGATGTGTTCATGGCTGAAACGAACAAAACAATCAGAACTAAGAACAGTTCAAGGGTTTATTATGGGATTTATGTTGTCTAGGTATACACAAAAACTCAATGGTTCAAAGATATCAAATCTACCGATTGACATAGTATATCCGATATATGTTCACTACAGAAAGTTTAAAGGGAAACCTACTTATCTGTATGCGATTAACCCTTACTTACACGATACACAAATTTTTCATGCATGTGTTTTAACAATAGGTATTCCCCATTCATGTAGGGGATTGTTGTGTTTATCAAAATGCGAATAAGAAAAAAAAAGAGAAAATTAAAAAGTGGGGGAACTAATTTTGGCGGGAAAATGAAAAGTCATTTGTAAAGTGCAAATGAAAAGTCATTTCTCCCATATTGGTTGAAGAAAGAAAATTGTTGTCCTTATAGTAGGAAACACTTTATTTACTTCTTAAAGGGTTAAGAAGAAGGTGCCCCCTCGTGCCGTCATCGTTGCTCGCTCGGCTTCCACTTCAGGTTCGGATTCAGATTTGGATTTGGCAAATAATGCGATTAAATGATAAATTTTTGGACAAAATTTATTTAATCAATATTTTTAATGAATTTCTATTATCTTATAAATTATTTAAAAATGTTAGTTAAATAACAAATTTAATTTTGGCGCAACGAAATTTATTTGAAATTCGCGTGAGACAGTAATAACGATCTGGAGGGACGTGTTTCTTCCGAAAACTCTTCTTTTTTTCAAAAGACAAAACTTTTTGGAAAAAAAAAGGTCTGACCAGACACGTTCCTTGCTGAAAATCTCTATAAAAAGGATGTCTTCTTCGTTTTTCACTAACTGAAATTTTTTCCCTCTCTGCATACATTGTCTCTCATAAACAAAATTGTCAATGACTAAGTCTTTGTATGCTCTTGTTACTGTTCTTACGTTCCTGAAGTTATTGAAGTTTGAGGTACCGCTTCTTCTTTAACAGGTTAATCCATTTTATCTTGGGAGAAATTAATCTGCAACCTCGGATACACTGAGGGGATTAAATTTCTCAAGGAAACATAGTGTTCTGTGGACTCGGATTAAAACTTTGTTGTCTATTTCATCTTTTTTTTGTTTTTGTATTGTTTAACTAAACTTAATACATGTGATAACAGTGAGTACATTTAATAAACAAGTAGTTGAACGATTAAAAAATAGTAACGTCAAAGTTGGTAAATTTTTAAGACTATAAGATGAATAAATAAAAAAGTTTAAATGTCATTTTCTATGCTTGTCAATCATCCTTATTTCTGAACACCAGTTGTCTCACTTCAGTGCCATACTTTTTTCTATTTTTCTTACTTGTCTTCAAATAAGTTGAAAGCAAAGAGTTCATTTAACATAAAAAAAAAGTTAATAAAGAGATAGGGTCCAATCAAATTGTTGCCGAGACTTTTTATATTTTGTAATTTAGAAGTTACAAAAAATAATTTCGAAGTAATTATATTCTTGGAGAAGAAGGCTTTGGTAGAGTTTACAAAGGGTTATTGAGTCCATGTTAGTTGATTCTTATCAAATCTTTCTACTTTTCGCGAATAATGAAATGTAATAATGAAATTAATAGTTTGGTTGTCCTCTCATCTACCTGATTCCGTTGCACTCACTATTCTCGAAATAATGTTGTTTTGCAAATCTTCATTAGGTCTAGTGAAAGGACGCTTCTTTGGGTCTTGTTATAAAAAAAATTAAATTCAAAAAATTCCAAGAGTTAGTACAAACAAAACTAGCTTTCGTTACAAAGTTTACTACATTTTTTAGTCTCTTTATTCATAATTATGTATAATCTTATTATAACTTGTAAAATTATTAATCCTTAAAACTCAAAACTTGCAAATGAAAACCTAAACACATGAATGGTAGAATCATATTCTCTGAGTACGCTAGGCTTCAAACATAGTAAAAAAAAATTAGTAAATGCAAAGATCATGATCATGAAGTGTTATTTAATTTTAATGTATTAAAAAGTTAAAGATAACAATTTATTTAGCTTTATATGCAATTTTTGGTATGTTTTTAAGAGATCGAATGCTAATGCTCCCCCCCCCCACCCTAGACTTTGTACCGTGGTTCACAGTAAATTAATACTTTTCATTACGTTTTAGTGTGTCCGAAAAGCCTTTTTGTGCTGATTTTTAGATAGTCTCTTGTTTTGCAGGAAATTTGTCCAAAGCTGAGATGCGAAGATTTTTGAGCAAAAATTGGCAGAGAGTAGAGACCACCGACGGAAGCTTATGACGGTCCGCATGCTTTGTGACGGTCTGTAGGTTGACAGCGATGCAGTTGCGGAAGAAGATGGGAAGCTGACCAAGTGGGGATTACGAAGCGTGTGAGGTCCGTGTTGCTACGAGGTTGTCAGGAGATCAGAGAAGTGATTCCCAGTACCCAGATTCCAAGAGTTGAGTGTTTTGGACGAAGACCTCGACGGACCGTGTGGCCTATAGGTCGTCATATGCCGTCGAGGGGAATAAGAGAGAAGCAGAAGACTCGCCCAAGTAGGGACGACGGAGTCCATGACGGTCCGTAATGACCATGCCGGTCTGTCGCGAGGTCGTCGAACCCAGCGCGTTTTGGAGATTTCCAGAGCAATTAGCATCCTTGTTAATTAAGTTTTTGTTTTTGTATAAATAGTCAAAACCTCATTTTTGCGGTTAGGCCACCAGATAGTTCGACTCCATCTATTAGACATTGTGTTTAGTGTTAGAATTTTGAGCTTCTTGTCAAGTGATTTTTGGAGGATTTAATCAAGCAAACTTTGGATTTATTCTTTCTCATTGAAGTAAGTACATGAATTTCGTATTTAATATATTTAGATCTTGCGTTATGGTATGAGTAACTAAAACTAATAACTAGGGTGGTGGGAAACCATAGGCAAATTAAGAGGATAAAACCGCTAACTAACTTAACATAACAATCAGATTAGTGTCTGTCATGTTAATAATTCTTTTCTCTAAAAGTCTTTTTTTCACGGATGGCCAACGTTTAGGAACGCCTTAATTGTATTTGCCGGAACAAGGAGTAGATAATAGGAAAAGGAATTATAACATTAGATTTAGTGGCTATTATCTAATAGGCTAGTATGATTGGTACGAGGGTTAATAACTTAGTCACTATCGATACGATGCTTAATTATGAGGTAAGGTAAGGGTTAGGTAGAACACACGTAGCCGGACAAGGTGCGGAGTGAGATTTTCTAAATGCGCGACCAAGGATTTAGAAATACATACTTATCACTTGCATGCAGATACTGGAAAGAATTGTTATAGTTAGAATATGCAAGTTATGAGCAGTGTGGGGAACAGTAAAACCCTAGTTACTTTGATAATGAGTAAAAAAACCCAAATTCAAAGTGTTTTAAAGTGTCTCTTTCAAGGTCGTTATTTATTTTACTCATTTAGAAATGAGGACCCCCTTTATTGTTTTACTTCAAAGGAAGGTCCATTAATCAAAACAATAGTAATAATAGCGTTGAAGTTAAGTTAGATATTTTCTGTGGGAACGATCAACCGCACCAGTTGGGGTGTATTTACTGACATGACCGCTTTACTTCTTATTGAGAAGTAGTTTGAGGTATGAAATGTTTGGAGCCGATGCCGGGAATCTAGATTTTAGATTAACTTGAATTGTATTACTATAGTTTAGTTGATATTTTCTTTGAATTTACTTTGTTTTATTGTTTTTGATTTCTTTCAGAACTATCCTCCTTGTAGGCCAAATACCGGAGAGGAAGAGAAACCCTTGTTTCCCTAGGATACGAGTTAGAGCGTACAATGCGCAATATGAATCGAAACTGGGATAAATGATGAGGATCGAACCAGAAATTCCAGCTTCCGGTTGAGGTTCATGGTGAGATTTTACCCGATGTCGGTGTGAACATTCAACAGAGGGACAAAAATCCGTTCCACGGCCCCAAGAATACTACAGAGGGTATTGTATGATACATAAACTAGCATAAGCGATGGGCATTGTGTTGCCCCCTCTACCCAGGCCACAATTTTGGCGGTACTAGTAGCCTGATGGCCAAATGCTAACTACCAAAGGTTTGTTTTCAGGGCTACCTTCTGAGGCTCCACAGGACCAGGGGGCAAGTGTGTAAAAGTTGTTAGGAGGCCTAATTTGGATTTAGAGGTAATGGTCTTAGAGTGTTTCCTTCTCACTGATGGGAGAAGGGATACTATTGTGGTTCACTGGAGCTCCATACAACCAATCTCACTTGGAACCAACTACGGCGATGTCTTCTTAGCACGCTAATATCCGGTCTCCAAGAAACTAAAACTACAAAGACAGAGTGAATAATTTGTGGGCACTACAGGAGGTAGTAGTAGTTTCTTGGGCTAGATTCACCTCATCTTTAGAAAGTGTTCCAAATCACCGTATAGATGAGGAGTCACTGAAAGGAACTTCATCGGGGAAAGGATGGATAACAATTAAAGCGGTTGTGGGACACCATCGATGTGGCTCTTATGGTGTAGTGGCGTTATGCTGCGATTGCATGAAATAGTAAAATTCTCCCGGAATAACAAAGTTGGAGCATAGGAAGTCTGATATCAGGGAGAAAAACTTCGCAGTGTAGGTCACTCACAACCCAGCACAGATGAGATTCTGTGATTGAAGAAAAGAAATGTCTACATGAGAACTGAGTTAGGGTGGTACTAAAACATGGCATGGGGGGGCAGAAAGAAAAGGATTAATGCAGTCAATACCTGGCTAAAACCCCACCACATAACGATTGAATGTTATTATGCGGAGGACACTTATGCAGTCGTAAAGAGCAGGATGGGGGGTTTCCGACCAAAGCCCCGGCTCAATCAGGATTTAATTGGCGCCAAGGTCAAAAGGGAACCAAGGTAGGAACTATGGTAAATACAATCTGAGGGTCAGTCTCTCCGAGATGGAAACTCACAACGCGGACAACAACTTAACAGGGGTAACTATGTAATAGAAAAACAAAAGGAATGGGACCTATGTCCTCTCAAAATCGTTAAAGTTCTCCTGGGATGGTGGAGATGGAGGTGATAGTATGGCGCGATTGAGGATATGTTGCACCAAAATAGAGGAGGTTCGATGCTAGTTGATGAGCAAATTAAAGAGTTAAGGGGGATTTAGCTAGTATTAGGCAAAAGTTGATACACATGCAATTCGATTAACAGATCGAATTGCAAGGCCCAATATCTGCGACAGTGAACACACGGCAACCAGGCACTCTTCCTAGCAAACCTGTCCAAATCCAAAGCATAATGCGCACTGTATGGCAATCACACTCGGGTGGGAAGCAAACCATGAACCCACCCCTATGCCTCTACTCAGGAAAATCGTGCGAAAGGAATGATAAATGTGGTAAAAGGGTAGTGGCGAAGCAGAGAAATAAGGAAAAAGATGAAGAAGTACCTATCAAGGTATTTCCCATGCCTAGGCAACCACCACCCTTCCCTCAGAGATGAGTGAAGAAGACTGAGGAAGGTAGAATACTGGCGTTTCATAACAATGTTGTGAAGCAAACTTGATCAATGTCACTTTGGTAGAGCTCTAGAAAAATGCCCGGTTATGCCAAATTTATGAAAGATCGGGTCACACAAAAAGATCGGTCACGTTCGAGGGGAGGATGATAGACGCTCAGCAATTGTCGTGTTATTGCTACAAGATCCCTGTACAAAAAAAAAGAAGATCTGGGTGCGTTCACATTCCGGTTACAGTTGGGTCATTACATTTTGCGAAAGCATTATGTGGATTGGGGGCAAGCATACTTCATGCCCCTATCAATTACAAAAAAGTTGGATGTGGTGGGATCCAAACTCACGGCGATGCGGCTACTGATGGCTGAGTCGGACAGTGAAACGGCCTATTGGGATACGCATGGATGTGCTAGTAAAAGTGGATTCATTCATCTTTCAGGCTTGATTTTGTATTCTTGCTTGTGAGGTCGATGTTGCAAGTGCTTCGTATTCTTGGGATGGCCCTTCATTGCTACGGTGGTAGCCAGTAGTTGATCTGGAGAAGGGAAGATGACATTTCGGTTGAATAATGCAGAAGCGACTCTTCAAACTTTTGTTAGGACCATGAGGCAGACGTGGTGAGCTCCACTCGGTATCTGCCCGATCTCACACAGACGGCCGAAGGAGCTGAACAGACAAACTCAAAACATGATGCTATGGTTGGGGATTGGGTTGCTGTCGACAGTTCTGGGGTGCGTTGTCTCCGGGCCAGCTCAGTCCAAAGGAGGCCCCTTACTTGGATTACCACAGTCTTCCCTAATGTAGAAGTTGAGTAAAAAAGCCAAGGGAGGGAGTGCGGTTGAGGGAATGAGAGATAGATAAACTCTTGTTGGGCATAAAAGCATCGGAGAAGGAGAAGAAGTGATCGAGGCATACCATCGTGATGAAAGTCTGAGTAATCAATGGTCCCAGGTCGTGCCGCCAACATTAATTCAGGCGTTGTTGTGAGGGCAACCCAATAATTAAGTCTTTTAGTAATGGTAGCATGTTTCTACTAATGGGTTTTTAAATTTGCCGGCACATCACCAGGAAATTCTGCAGAAAATTACTTGCAGTGTCACGACGGAAACATCGAGGCCGTTGCAGACTGCGACGGACCGTCTTATGCATCTGTCGGGGGTACGGGAACATTTCTGTTATTTGAAACTAGGGCACACACGGACGGAACCAACGGGGTGTCACAACTGCGACGGACGTCGTCGGGGAATGTCAACGTTAGATTAATGAGGAACCCTGGAACCGACCGATGGAAAACCCACCAGGTTTGTCACCTACCACTCTAATTAGATTTTTTATGCATGGGGACAATGAATTTTTTTTTTTGGGGTGGGGTAAATGGATGTGGTGTTAGGGTGACGTCCTGATAGCCCCATTCGATACCTTTTTGGGGTGTTCTTTCATGGTTCTTTTTCCCCAAAAGCTGATACTTTTTATTTATGTGAACGGCATTGTTTATATCTTGTGTACCTAGTTTAATTCTTCGAGCTGATGGCTAAAATGATTTCCTTGCTTAAACTGAATATAGCATCGACTAGGCATAGTAATTGATAAGTGGGTGGCTTAAGGATGAAATAGAATTACCACCATTGCATTACCTAAGTCTTAACTTCGAACTAGGTGTCTCGACAATTCGGTATAGTGAGAGATGTCACGTGGTGTGAGGCAAAATTTGACTAAGTCCATATGGGACTGAGATAGAACTTGCCTGGTTGTCCGGCTGAAAAGTAAGTTGTAATAGAAAAGTAGGAAAGGGATCATAGGCCCTTATCAAAATAGCCCATGTCTAGCCTAATAAAAGAAACCAAATGAGATTTATCCCTTTATCCAAATTAATCTGGGTTTAAAATTAAGACCTTTCTTTTTCACCCCAATGATCTTTTATGGGGGGGACATGTGGGGGCACCTGGTCCCTCCCTTGGACATGGTGCAACTCCAGCTTATGCCAAAGCATAAAATTGAGGGTGGCTAATGCCAATGAACACCTTCGTGGGCCCTGACCAATTTTAGGTATTATGTACCTTGACTCATGGAAAGCATGAGTGAGGGTTGGCTATTAAGAGGAATGCTCGGAACAGTGGGGTTGAAGAACAAAGAGAGAGAACTAAGAAAGTAAAGTGACTCAAGGAATTAGTGAAAGAAAAGTAAAGAAAAAGAAAAAAAAATACTACAAGAAATACAGCAAGAAAAGAAGAGAGTCACTTACACAAAATGAAGAAAGAAGAGAAAAATAGCAGAAAGGTGAAAGAATATGAGACACTGGGCGAGATAAATGATAGGAAAGCGGGAAGGTTTAGCGATATGTTGGAGGGAAAAAAGGCCCTAACGTATACCTAAAATACCCTACCTGACCCGGACCTTATGTACAAGCTAGAAGTCTATGTGATCCTACGGGTTGTATAGCGAACTAAGCCGTGAAAATAAGGGCAAAGCTTATGGCAATAGGAATGAATGAGTGTGACTTTGTTCGGGAGAGCGAGTGTGGAAAAGTAATCCTTTATAATCAAAGGCAATCATGTGGAAAATTGAGGATTTGTTTCTAAAGTGAGGACAGGTAGTTGCATAAATCGGAAATTGTTAGCACCTCGGTGAACAAATTGAAGAAGGGACAGGTGTTAATGCATGGTGAGTCTTTGTCATGTTCTGATCCCCGCAAATTCAGGCCTATGTGATAGCCATGCATTAGATTGATTGAGGTAATGGGATTGATAGTAAATGATTGCCGAAAAGATTAAAACAGGATACATATGGAAAAGATGTGTAGTGGTAGGAGATTAGAGCGTCGCTTTTGAGATAAACAACGAATTTAAGTTGGAGGGTGTTGATCTACTTGGTTTAAGGTATTAATTAATACTTTTTCTCTTAAGGTTTAGTGGGTCCGAAACACAAGACCTTTTTTTTTGTGTGCTTTTTTAGATAGTTTCTCTTGTGTTTTACAGAAAATTTGTCCCAAAGCTGAATGCGGAGATTTTTTAGCGAAGAAATAAGAAAGAAGATACCACTGCGGAGTAGGCTTTATGACGGTCCGTCGTGCTTGTTGAAAGTCCGTAGTGTGGATGAGTAGTGCAGTGCCTAAGGAAGATGGGGAAGTCTCGACCAAGTGTGGGATTACGAAGTGTGACGTCCGTAGTGGCTACGACGGTTCGTCCAGCACGTTCGTCGTAGATCAGAGAAGTGATCCCAGTACCCAGATTTCCAAGAGTGAAGTATTTGGGAAAGAGACCCCCCGCTGGCCGTTTGTCTGTCCTTAGACGGGGTCCCTCATATTGCCGCTCGAGGGGAATGAAGAGAGCAGCAGAAGAAATTGCACCAATATGGGACGACGGAAGTCCCGCGGTCGTCATTGGACCACGAAGGTCTGCCGCGAGGTCCGCTTTCGACCAGCCGCGTTTTTGGCAGCATTTCCAGGCCAATTAGAAATCATTGGTTAATAGTTTTTATTTTTTATAAATAGGTGAACAACCTCGTTTTTGAGGTTTTTAGCACCCCCAGATAGTTAGACGCCGATTATTAGACTTGTGTATTAGTGTTAGATTTGGTTCTTGCAAAGATTTTTGGAGAGTATCAAGCAAACTTTGGATTTATCTTTCTATTGAAGTAAGTACATGAATTCGTATTTAATACTTTGAATATTGTGTTTATGGCTATGAGTAAAATAAACTCCATAACTAGAGGGTTGTGGGAACCTAGGCAAAAAAATGAGATAAACCCGAACTAAAATAACCAATTCTAGATTATGGTCTTGCAGTAGTAATAATTCTTTCCGGTCCAAGTCTTTTAAACGGATATGTCAATCGTTAGCACCGCCTTACTGCTGACTTTGCAACCAAAGGAGGTAGATAATAGGAAAAGAAAGATAACTAGATTAGTGTCTTACTATCTAATAGGCTAGTATTGATTGGTAGAGGTAATAACTTAGTCAAATATCGAAACGATGCTAAGATGAGGTAAGGATAAGGGTTAGGATTAGAAACAACGTAGACGGACCAAGGGTGCGGAGTGAGATTTTCTAAATTGCCGGCCCACGGTGCGGGAGGAGATTTTTAAAAAAAAAAATGCCGACCAGGATTTAGAAATACATAAACGTATCCACGTTGGCATGAAGATACTAGGAAAGAATTGTTATCCTTAGAATTATCAAAGTTTGAACGTGGGGACCACGTAAACCCTAGGTACTTTGCTAATGATTAAAACCCAAACATTTCAAAGCTGTTTTGTTAAGTGTCTCTTTCAAGTTCGTTATTTATTTTTCATCTCATTGAGAAAATAGAGACCCCCTTTAGTGTTTTACTTCCAAGGAAGTCATTAACAACAATAGTAATAATAGGTGACGTTAAGTCTAGACTATTTTCCTCGTGGGAACATTCCCACCCTCACTAGTGGGTTATTACTTGACACGACCGTTTACTTCTTATTGGAGAAGTAAGTTTGATCGTATACACCCTTGCTACCCTATATGAAGTAGTTTTTTAATCGTCACTTACAATTTGATCGAAAATATTTTGAAGAAGGTACTAAATGAAAATTTTTTCTCTCCAAATCAAATTTCACCCGCTGAGAATAAGGATATTTCTCACGTGAGAATTGGAAAAGAGTTAAGACCATTAGTTGCTTGACGAGGACAAGAAATATCAGCCGAATATTTTATCAGTCATCAATTTCAGTTTTTCTTCCTGCAATTGTCATTCCCGACAGACTTCATCCAGGTGAGTATTAATTTTTTTAAAAATTAATACGATTCCTAGTAGGGACATACACGTAAAACACATGTATTCAAGAAGTAATAAGTTGAAAACCTCAAAGTTAAAAATTGAACTATTAAAATGCCCTTACATTGATATTTATGATATTCTTCTCTTATTTTGACTTTTAAAATGTTTGCTGATATTCATTTCTCAATTAATATTTTTTTATAAGAAAACAAAGTCTACAGTTTTCTCGACCCTTTCATTTATTAGGAGTTGTTTTTTTTTTAACTTCTTCCCTATTATATATTTTTCCCTATACTAAATGAAGAAGTTATTCAATTCCATTTAGTAGAGAGAAAACTAAGTTGTCAACACTTGTCTTTTAATTGCCACCAAACTTTTTTCTGTACATTTTTAACAGTTAGAGATTGTAGTGACAAATTTATCACAAAGAAGCTAATCAAGTAGCGGATAAACTTGCTTCTCTATGTCATGCAATTCAGAATGAAATCATTTTTCATAACTTCCGAGAGCTACCAAAACAAGTGTATAAGGTCTACTTCAAATGAATAAATAATGCACATATCCAAATTTTCAAAATAGGAGTAAAGAGTATGTTTGTGTAGTCTAATTGTTGGTTAGACCTCTGTTTCTGATCTGAAGAAACTGAAAGGAGGGCGAACTCGATTAATAATCCTTTAGTATATTTTATGCATTTACATTTTGATATAACTATAACCAAACTAGAAGTTAATTTTTTGTAAAAGATTGGGAATGTCCAATCTTGAAACTTGTGAAGAGGATTGGAATTTCATATATCTAGTAACATGTGTTTTGTTGTTATAAATATACGTAGGAGTCATGCCTAACCTTTACCCTGAATGTATATTTAATTTTTTTAAAAAAAGTTTTCTACTCTTTTTTTTATTTCAATATATTTAAGTGTTTACTATGTAGTCTCTAATATATTTTGTGTTTACTATGTAGTCTCTAGTATATTACCCAAAAAAAAAAAAATCTCTAATATTACACTGCCAGAAAATGTATTAGGGTGTTAGTTATAACTTTGAAAAGATAAACCTCACATCTATGTAGTTAGGTTTTCGATATTCAATTATAATATATTTTCTCGTATTGATCACAAAGCATAATTATTCGATGGAAAATTTCTCCATTATTTAGCATTTTCATCCCCACAAATTTTATGTATTTATGCTTTCTGAAATGAACATATAATTGTTGGGGTATATACTATTAACCATGTTTTAAGAAATAATATTTATTAGAGAAATAAATCTTTGCTCAATTTCAAAGATCATATATTCATTATGGTGTCTATGTATTATATAGAGTGGATTTCGTGTGTAGAGTTTTAGCTTATACCGGAGGATTAACTCGTCGGTTTTCTAAGTATAAAGTTTGGTCCCATTAGATGGAAATTTGGACATGGCATCGGGTACGATTGCAGCACAAGAGTATATATAATTTATCTTTTTAATGGGCCGGTATATTTTCAACTTCTTGTGCTAGTACATTTTGTAGATTGAACGGGAAAGAGTAGAGATAATTGTTTAGACTGCTAACAAAAACATATTCTCGAAAACTATTTAAATGGATTATATTCTTAATCCTGTGATATAACTCTTATGATCTGATATATTAATTACATTTGGATTCTTTAAAATGTGAGATTCTGAGATGGGTCCATTCTGTCTGGAAGTGGATGATAATAATATATATTGTGAAAGCTTCTGTGATTTTTTTTAGGGAAATAATAAGTAGTGGATTGCTTCATGTCTCGTTATAGAGAGTGATTGTATGCCTTTTGGAAACTTAGAAGTTTCTCGTGTCAAATCTTGCAAGTGCATTATCAATCCGACAAACATTAAATTAAGTGAAGTAGTGCTCTAAATGAAATGAATCATTAAGTTAAATTCGTCAGTAATTTAATTTATTGATTAGTATCTGAAATCTTAACATGGGGAAATACATTAGTGTTTAATGGGAAATTACGAAATACAGGATTGTAATTACGAATTTCTATTGGATTGATTTGTATTTATTATAGTAAGAACAATTCAAATTAATTATTTGAAATTATTTCCATAATAGGAAGCCTCAGTAATTAATTTTGTGGTCCTTATAGTTCCAATGTTTAACTAGAACTCATAATCTTAATTCTAAAGGGAATAGGGGAGAGGCGTTAGTTTTCTTATAAAAAGAAAACTAACGTGTAAATTTTCATGGATAAGAAAACAAACGTGTACGTTTGCAATGCAAGAAAAATAGTGAATTTTATTCTCCTCTTTTGATTGAGAAGAAATCTCTATAATTAGGGATTATTCTAACCCTAGATAGATGATTAGTTTTCTATTTGATAGTTGCCCACCCAAGTATTGAGACAGTTCGGATGTCATTTGGGATCAGTGAAGAAGACCATAGGTACCTTGTAGATTCGCTTGAAGGTTATATCTTGGGAATTCGCATGAAGGTATCTGTTCACGCTTCAAGAGGTATTTATCGAATTAAATTTCAGTATGTTTATGTGTTTTAACATAATTATGTGATCTAGCATAAACGGTATTGGTATCTATTATTCATGTAAGTAGTAAAGATCAAAATATTCTTCTGCTGTGCATATAGTTTTCCAACAATTGACATCAAGAGCCATGTTTACATCTAAAAAAATAACTAATATGAAATATGTATTTGTAAATATATATGAATAGTGAGAAACGAAGATAGTCATTCGAATGTTTTTTGCGGCAGCTAGATCATTAGCGAATATAGGTTCCTGAAAAGTGGAAATAACAACTCTTTATTTTGTTAATGCTTTGGTTTTATTGTTCGAATGTAAGTCGTCAGAAAACTAAAACTCTAGCCAATTAATTTCCACAAATAATTTGTTTTATTACTATTATTTAATTACTATTTATGCAGTAATTATTTACTTAAAAATAGAATTACTTTGCCATTAAATTAATGGCGGCTGTGAATAGAAACTATTTTCTTTTGAATTTTTTTAAAAAGATGATATGGTAGTTCACAGGAGTAACTTGATTTCTATTTTAATGGAAAGAGTTACGTGCAGTTGGATTGTTTTATAATAATAATATTAACAAATAAAAATTATAAAAAAAAATCAATTAGATGGGCATACATGACAAAACTTGTGGGTTTTTTCAATGTGTTCCCTTTTGTGATTTAGTTTTCTCTTCAAATATAGTTTTTCTTATTTTAATCATGAAATACAGGAAGTAACTTGTTATTTTATACTTTTTCATTGTCAAACAAGGCAGTGACTAGTAGAACAAGTTAACGTGTAATTCGATTGATTTTGAATAGAAAAGGAATTTAATTATTAAAAGGAATTTAATTATTAATGGGCATTTTTTTTCTTCTCACTTAAATATATAAATAATTTCATAATAATTAAAGGCATGGTTACCCATTAAGTGGTTTGTTTATTTGAAATTATGAGAAGTTCTTACCTATTTATTAGGTGGGGACCGAACCCTCGCGATTGAAAATACCTCATGAACTTTAATAAAGTGTAGGAATGTTATAAAAGTAGGATTTTGTTAAGAAAGTAATCGATTTATTTGAGTCATTAGAATATTTTCAATGTATCATGTATAAATTGTTAAAGTCAATACTAGTGGTGAATATTTATTTATTTAAATGGAGATTCACCATTAGATACTAGTAACACTTAATTAATCAATGAGAAGAGGTATTAAAGGTTTTCACTGATGTAAAAGGAAGAAAACGTAATATCTTGAATTCTCAAGTGTATTAATTGAAGGAATAATTTTGATAATAAAGACCGGTGTTGTGGTGTGCTTAGCTTAAAGGGAAAGCCACATAGTATTGTCTGTATGATCATGCAGAGAAGGATACCGGGGTAGGTGGCAGAATAGACGCTGAGAAGATAAAGGGGTAAAATAAACCCTTCCCGAGATTTTTAACTTTAATTAACTATGTCGAAACGAAGGGGAAATGAGTGGGAAAAGGAGGGACGGAAACGTAAGTAAGGTCAGAGTCGATGAATGGATGATTATCTGGTTGACTTGAAATTTGATGGTTTCCACGCAAAGCCTTTTTTTTTTGGCTGATTTTTTAGGAGTGTGTTGGATTAAAATTCATTTGAGTATGATAAGAGATCCATTCTTATTATCAATTAGGTTTTATCGGTTTTAAATGTGGAGTATATGATTTGTACATGGTTTATTGACGATGTGAATTGATATGTGTAAGAATTGTAAAGATTTTTGAACTGAATAATATGGGATAAGAACGGAGGCATAAGGGATTTATTTTAATTTAATAAAGATGTGTTGGCTTAATCACTTTGAATTTGAAATTAGCGTCATAATTTGGAAATAAATTAGTTTTTAGGCTCCAATTGACCTAAAATTTGTAAGTTCATTGATAAACGGATAGAGCGGCAAGATAGCTCCAGCCGGAATTGATACTACGGCTCTGCGATGGAAGATTACGATATTGTTTGCATGAGGTCGTCTTAAAATGATTTTAAAGTGTTCTTGAGGATTAAAATGTGATTAAGATAAAATGAACATTCCATTAAGATTGGTTTTATTTATGTTTTATATGTACCCGATGATTAAACATGATGACCATTAACATAAATTGTTAAATGATAAGGGATAGGGCATTATTCATTTTTCGTAAATCGTGTGATATTTGTTGAATTTGATCATGTAGAGGGGAGAGATCAAGAGTGGAGGGGCGGGAAAGACAAGGGAGCAAAAAGGAGGAGGGGCTAATCGAAACACCCCAACGAGGGGCACAAGGGAAAACAGAACAGAAGCGGGCGTGCTTGGCAGGTCATAAGGGCCACCGGCGGGGAAGGGGACAGACGAGGTGACGTAGAGAAGCGCCAGAGAACGTTTCGCAGGGAGAGCAAGGGGGGGAGAGGGAAAATCAAGGAGACCCCCAGGGGCAAAAGCGCAATCTTTTTATCCCTCTTTGAAGTAAACACATTAAAGAAAGAACGGAAATGAGCAACTAATTATCGGACGATATCTCCCTCGAGCAGACAAGGCTACGTAATCGGTGAAGATTGAATAGCGTTTGTTCTCTATGGTCCTTTGGGGATGACTTAAATTTTTGTGAAGTGATTAAGTTCATGTGTTGGCTTAGACCTTCATCCATTAAGGGTGAAACTATACAAGTCATTTAAAAATATAATCTCTAGTTTTGATTATCTGTCTATTGACTCTCTTAAACCAACTACATCCTTTCCTTCCTACCCCACATTCCATTTTCGTCTCTGTAAGTAGTAATATTTGATTGGATTAGGGATAGAATATTCACTTAACTAAAGTAACCATTATGATCTCCATCCAAGCGGACGCGGAAGCGGCGGGGGCCGAACCCCAACGCATGGTTTTCTTTCCCCCCGTGTTGAACTGAAAATATCTAACACCATATATACATGTTGCATGCGTAGTCATTTTTATCAAAAATTCATTGTTCAAAAAAGGTTTGTATCTAAAGGTGTGTTTTGAATTTTAATCTCAATGTATTACATACCAAACATGATTTTCTTTTGGAACATGTACGTGTACAAGAGAAAACATCCAACAAAGGTGGTAAGGGAGTCCGTATTTTAATTCCTGCGACTTCATTGATCTATTTTCTCATAAAATGGATTGATATATAGTAAGAAATTACTGAGCGGCACATCTTCTTAAATTCTATTTTGGCTAAACCAAATGTGTTTTCAAACCTACTATACAATTGGATCATTAAGTTCTGGAATTTCGAAAAAAAAAAACACAAATCTTCAACTAACTTTTTCCCACAGCTTACCATTGATCACGAAGAGAAGAGAACTATTATTGATATCGAAATTTGAGTAGAGTAATAAGAACGATTCTAGTAAGGAAATTATTTTTTTTGGATCGGTATATGAGTTTTTCGTTCATAATGTGAGTATCATGCTGTAGTGACAAAGTATTATTTTTATGTTCGGCTTGCTAGATCAAACCCTTTTCCTCCCTAACGGGATGACATTGATACAAGTCACTTGCATTTATTGTGTGTTTTGATAGTCTAGATTAACCTCGAAACTGAGTAGATCAAGATTCGGTTAAATGGAACGGTAGAGAATTTTAACTAAGTTCTTAACAAAGACAAAGAGTAGAAAAAGTACAAAAGGTAGATTCTTGCTTACCAACACCAAAAATGGGGTGGATGGCACTCCTTATCCCACCCAAGACAGTCAGCCTAAAACCCAATACTAACAAAGTTGCGGAAGTAATGACCAATCCCCCCCACCCCCACAAACAATTTTTATTATGAACCAAGTCATATATTCAATTCTAAAAAAAGGTGTCACGTGCCCACAAGCCTCTAATGTACATATTAGAATGAAATTTTAAAATTGTTGTCTTTCAAGTAAAACAAAGTCATAAACTGGAGTAGGAAAGTTCGAGCTTGAGGAGGACAAGCCAGCTACCTCGCAACCCTCACAAGATGCCTCGAAAACGAAAGAAAAGACATGACAGGTTCTCACGAAGAGATCCGGCTTGTAACCTACAAAAAATTTATAGAAGAGAGCAAGGGTTTTTAGTACCAAAACCACACGCGCCGGTGACAACAAAAAGAAAAAAAAAACGTTAGCGTAATAAAAACTGTGAAGCTGAACAAAAATTGACGTGATACTCCTCACACCTTATCTAAACTCCATTTGCAAACAGCTAAAGTTTAAAGTTTGTCCGACACACAAACTCAATAACCAACACTCTATCAGGTTGACACATTCTCAATAACAACTTCCATATTCAACATCACAAGATTCACACATGATAATACACAAGATCAGCAGGGCAAAACCACGTGTTCAAAATTCGCTTCCTTTATCATCAATACATAAAAATGTGTAAGCACATGAGATATGCAATGTCAAATATAGTGATGATGTCTTTCTTAAAGATTACCACATCCAACGCCTTGTATCAAGTAAGGCGCCCCCCATGGGGGAAATCGTCCATGCAAATGTTCGCGGGCATGACATGACCCTGATAATCAGTCAACATTAGTGCGCGCGTACGTCGCTCGAAATATAATATCCATCGTAGGGCGTGACCGATACGAACCTCGGAATGGTACATCCTTTACCAAAAACAGTATCAGATACAATGGGGGGGGTTTTGAGTCATCCGAACTAGGGAGGTTCTACGGGCAAAATGACCAGCCTCAATAAAAATGAATGAATAACACATTTTGATAAAACAAATCACAATTTTACTACAGGAATACAACAAAACAAATCAGCAACAAAGTCTCCAAGTCATTCTCAATACTACAACAAGAAAAATCACGATTTCATACGCTTAACAAGGGTGAGAAATCCACTTTAGCCTTAGTCATATCGAATAATCACTTCAAGGGCTGAAACCCTTCCCTTCTGTGAGCTTCCGAAACAATTGGGAATCTATTTACAGGATACCCTAAGGTGTGAGTAATAAGGGTTTACAGAAACGCAACATACCCACCACCCACATTTACATGTTTTTAAACTTGACCTTTTAAATCTCACCCAATTTTATAAACCAAGTTCATAATTCTTGATGGCAAACTCACCATTTCACTATCATATTTTCCAAATAAACAACCTTAATAGTTTCAGATAATAATATTACCAATATTAATTTTTGTGACTCCACTACATAACAAAAAAAAAATGGGAGAAGCGAGAGAAGGCAGAAAAAAAGAAAGTCCGACACGACCGGGAGTCGCGCACGCCGAAAACGGAATAAAAGGAGGGAGGACACGGCGCAGCCGGCATGGAAAGCGGTCCAGGAGGCAGAGGGGGACGAAGAGACTAGGACGGGGTAAGGCGGGGCAAGGGATATCATCTTAAGTAATAATCGTTCATTATTGGCTTTCCTTACTTGGCCAATATCATCCAAATCTCTACTAAAAATTCTCCAAAAGAGGACCAAACGATGCTAATCAAATATGGAAAAAATAATAATAATCTATATACATTCATTCTTTTCAAAATTTAACTAAATTCAACCTTTTCAAAACCACATTATAAACTAATCTAATTTGTATTCATCACTGTATGAAAAGAATACATTATAATTTCCCTTAGTCAACCAAATCACATTAAATGCAACTTGAAAAATTCATTCAGCCCATTTTAATACAAATCAGTAACATTGCTATATACGGACAATAAGATAAGCAGACATTAAATTGAAAAGATTCGTACCTTTAGGTTCAAATCTCAGTTGCCGAGGTGCCACGAATGGATTCTAGCAGGTAGTTTCTTTTCCTCATTCTTTAATAATAATAATAGTAAAAGTACTAAATTTCACCAATTTATATTTTTATATATATGAGGGACAACTAGTATAGGATTTTAAATAAATTATCACTTTAACCCACTAACTATCTATTAATTCAATTATCTATGATCACCCATCCATTAATTAATTCATGTTATGGAAATAATTCATATTTCCAAAAATGACCTTCCGGGTCATTACATTATCCACCATTAAAAATCATGTTCGTCCTCGAAGATAAGATGAAAGAAAGTACCTGAAGCTTCAAAAAAAGCTGAGGAAGTCTGGCCACGCATGTCAGACTCCGTCTTCCAAGTTTCCGCCTATCCCAATGATGGTGCTCCATTGCACCTTCAACTGAAGCAATCTCCTTGGTCCTAAGCTTTCGAAATTCCTATCCAAAATAACTCTAGGCTCCTCTGAAATCTTCAAGCGCTGGACAAATTCCAGGAATCAAGTGAAAAGACATGAGATTCATCCGGAAATATACTTCTGAAAGAATAGAGACATGAAAAACAGGATAAACTGCCCGCAAAATAGGTGGCAAGGACCAAAAACTTATAGGCACCTCTCCCACCGGATTAAATCTCAACGGTCCAATAAAACCTAGGGCTAAGATTGCCTTCCTTTCCAAACCTATCACCACCCTCGTGGGGTACCGGAGCAAAACATGACACCCTCCGTAAACACTAAGGCTCAACTCTCCAATTGATAACTATTCTGCGACTCTGAGTTGTCAACAGTATATATGAATTCAGACGAACTTGATCAAGAAGAAATGGATTAAGTTAATAAGTTGGGCTCGAAATCTCCGCAGGATTTTGGTGAGTTTGATCTACCTGCGCTTCATCAATTTTTAATCCCATAATAATAAATAAAAGAAAAACAAGTAAAAATTATATATCTAAACTTTGAATTAATGATGATTTTTTTTTGCTACAGTTTAAACCAAATGTGTTTGTGTTAATCAAATTTTCATTTAGGAGGTGAAATTTTACTATTTTTGAAATTTCAGTTTTATCAAGTAGGTGAAATGGCGTAGAGGAAGTTAGGTTTAATTTCCTATGTCTTCTCACGAGTTCTCCGTGGCATTTTGGTAAGTTTGAGCTTGCTTTAATGCATACATTTTCTAAAACATGTTGAAGGACTCAACTGAGTTTTCTTCTAAATCAGTCCGATTTCTCCAAAATATCACACTACTAAATGGTAAAGAAGACAATCACCCAAGCAAGTTTAGGAAAAGTTGCATGCGAGACAAAGGTTACCTTGAAAATGCTAGTTGTACCAACAAGGGTGTCCTCCGTCATACATCGGCAAATTGGGGGGCTGAAATTCCCTGAGCCTAAATAAGCCCCGCCTTTGCATGGGACCGAGGTTGCATACAAAACAGTGTGTGATAGGTGAACTCATTTTCCCGATCACGTGCACACAAATACCAACTCAGAATTTACTGGCTCTAGTTATTTGATGTACACATGAGTAGAGTTCAAGAGAGGGCTACAGTTTGCTCACGGATTTTCGCAACCCATGTCCCCATGGTATGTTTGGATGACACTTGGGTGGCGAAAAATTGAATTCTTAGGGGAACAATATTGGAAGCGAAGTGAAACACTATTCTGTGATTTTCTTCTTCCTTGTATATATGTAGTGGAACATTTTTGGGGAAATGAGACTGATTTGGAAGACAATTGAGTTAAGTTATGCACAGCATGTTTTAGGGGCAGTATTTGTAGTTAAGAGGACAAGAAATGATGGAATTTGATTTCCTATATATGTGTCTTTATACATGTGAAATTCTTATAAAAAAAAACAACCAAACATCTTGCTTATAGTAGCAATTAACACGCATGCATATTCTTTGGTCTTTTTCCTAGGTAAAAAGATGAAGTAAAACCTGAAAAAGTTGATATTTAGGTTCTGGACTCGTAGTTTATTGTTGTCTTCTTTTTCTTGAATTATTAGATGCTGTTCTCTTTCTTCTGAGAAACAGGCCAACTAAAATGACCAGTGCTATTAATATCTTGTGCTACAAATTAATATTGGTGTTTATATCAAAGGATTTACTAAGTTATTGTTTCATCCTTTTTGTCTTAGCTAAAATTATAACTGATGAACTCCTTATGAATTTGGTGTCAAATTCTTTACTCTTTTTCTTTTTGAACTATTAAATTCGTATTTGTCATTACCTTCTCCTATTTCTCGTGCAATTGATTTCTATATTTTTGGTCGACAGTTCAAACAAACTCTAATATAATTGGAAACGCATATAACAAAATCAGTCTAATAGTTCTTATATTCAATCGTCGTTATGAACATTGCAGGACAAAGGAGAATAGCTTGAGAAGTATATATAATAGAGGTGTGTAGTGCATTAATCTATGATAATGAAATATCCTTAACTCTTCTTCCCTCTTAACTTTTGTATAATATATTATACACTTCATTTTGGTAGTACATGGTAATGGTTGTGTCATTTTTGAAGGACAAATTCTATTGATAAAAAGAGAAAAGTCAATTATACATATATAAATAAATGTTTTGATTTTTGGACAAATTGCAAATTAGTATAATCTTTATTTATTAAACCTTTTATTTTGAACTATTGATTTCATATCTATAATATTATCTTCTTCTCCTATTTTGTGTAATTATTTTAAATATGTTTCCGATTAATTATAGCATATGTTTGTCTTAACGGAAAAAGGCCAAAAATACCCTTAAACTATTTGAAAAGATCTAACAATACCCCTCACCCACCTATTGGGCTAAAAATATCCCTCCATTCTCCTTTTTTGTTCATCTTTACCGTTATAACGGCCAATTTTGAAGAAATTATTATTATTATTATTTGTTACATGTCATTTTCTTATTAGATTAAATATTAAAAATATAAACCCATTAATTTCCCTTCTCTCTCACCCCTATATGTAAAATGCCAAATCCACCCAATTAAAGACCTTTTAAAAATAAATTTCATTGAGTCTTCTCCCATAACCCCCACGCATCTTTCTTATTCCCTCATTTCTTGAAAATTTTAAATAAGAAAAGGGGAATAAGAACAGAGGGCTGAGGTTAGGGGAGAAAGATATTCAATAAAGTGAAGGGGGAAGGGAGCCGAATTAGGTGCCCGGGCCTAAGTGGGGTCTGGCGTCATCGATTCAAGACCAATGGGTGGGTAGGAGAAAATTAACATGGTTGAGATTTAGATGAACTTCATCCCAACTCCTCCTACACCTAGACCTAGAAAGAAAAGGGCGTACTATCACGGCTTAGAAAAGCTTGAAAGTGGGTAAAAAGCAAGAAACTGTCAAGAACCCGTCTGAGTGAATAGGGGGAGGCATCAAAAAGATGGGTTGTTGGGAGAGGGGAAGATCGGGGGCACAAAGAGAAAATGTAGGATAAAAAAAATAGGGGTGATAGGGAGGCTGGGTGGGGGAGAAAAAGAGGTGGAGAGGGGGAGGCAGAGCATTGGCAAAAGAGGGGAAGGAGACTGGGGGAAATTTTCGGTGCTGTTAATATAACTTTTTATGTGAGATGGCAATGAAGAAATTGGATTAATTTCCTAGTGTTCTCTCGGACTCTTTGCAGCATTTAGAAGAAATTGGATTAATTTCCTAGTGTTCTCTCGAACTCTTTGCAGCATTTCGGTGGGTTTGAACTTCTTCTACTTGGTCAATTTTTTTTGAATCAGAAAATAATCACGTGTTGTAATTCGATAACTCAACCTTCCTCTTGGTTGTTATAATTTTGCACTATTTAAGCATCCTCGTTTATAATATCATCATAGAGTGTAGTACAAACTTTGTGGTGATCACAAAATACCTAGTTCTCTCTAGCTCGTATTTTCTTCATACTTTTTAGTTAGTAGAGGTTTATTATCGCATTAAAATTGGTAAAGTAAGATTTAGCCCCACCTTGCTAGTACTTATCCCTATTGAGATTTTTATTTCTTATAAAATGCCGCTAAGACACTGTCTAGTGGTAAAACAAAAACCAAAAAAAAAAAGTGAAAGTCTATATCTAAACTTTGAATCCAAGATGAGTATGTTTTTGCTACAGTTTAAAGAGTGATTCTCTTATTCCTTTTGAAGAATCAATTCACTAAGAATAGTCCCTTAAATTTTAATTTTTTAAACTTATGAATTGAATGGGCTCAATTTTGGTCCATCTTATGGCATACTTGTTTTGTTGAGGTTTTAATAGGTGGAGAGGGGGAGGAGAATGGGAACGAGAACTGGGAAATTAGGGGAGGAATTATAAGGTATGGAATCGAAGGTCACCAACATGATCAGGTATTGGCGCTTTTGATATTTATCATAGAGGAAGGAGTGGCTAGTGGACGAAAAGGAGGTAGGTAGGGCGGGAAGTAAGTATTTTTCAAGGTTTGTGTTATATGATGTATGAATGTGTGTATTTCGTCGTTGGAGTCTTTCACCCGACAAAACATTCTTTCTATCTTCACGAGATTAATCGATAAAACATGCAACACTATTTTACGTTGATTTGTGACTCCATTCATATGATAGTTTATGTTGCAAAATCCCCACTAAAAGTCACTTAATAAGAATGCTCTTTTGTATTGAAAATGGAAGTATATATTTTTTTCTCTTTGCCTCATCCATAGATGGTCATGGTATGAGAGCTTGTATTCATCAGAGGATTGTCATTTGCCATATCAGTAAATAGAGGGAAGCCAGAATTTTCAATAAGGGGTTCATAATCTGTAGAAATAAATAGTCAAATGAAGTTCGACATTTATTATATATAAATATAAACTTTATTTAATATGTGTTTTGAAATATAATTTTTCATCGAAAAAATTCATGAACCCCCTTAATGCAATGTGCTCCGCCCCTACCACTAAATGCACACTCTTCCAAAAGTGTACATTTACTATAGTTGTTCAAAGCACCCATATTTTGTCTCAGGTTTGTTCATACTTATCCATATTCATTTTTTTAGGATTAACGTTAGAGCCTACTTAATCTTTTTTTAAAAATATTCCAAATTCATCACCTCGGAAGAAGAAAAAGAATTGATTTTGGTCGGTGGTGTAGAAATTTAAAAAGGAAAAAAAATTCTAAAAATAAGAAAAGCTAAGGTAAAACATTGTCCACTTTTGGCGATGTCCACTTGTGATACAAGGAAGATAATTGATTGCTTTTGACAAGTAGGAGAAATTAAATTCCTCCATTTTTTACCTTCTTAACTAAAAATACAGCACCTAAAACATGCTACACAACTCAACGGAGTTCTATTCCAATTTCCAAATCAATTACATTTGCTCAAAAATGTTACACCACTATATCGAAACGAAGAAAATCATCCTATCAAGTTTAAGAAAAGGTTACATATGAGGCAAAAGTGGTCCTGGAAATGCTAGTTGCACGTACGAGGGTGTTTGTCAATCATACATAGGAAAAAGGGTGAGCCTAACTATGACTTTTACCTTTGGTTTGGAACTTTTGAGACTTCTTACGATGTTGTGCAACTTCTCCTGATCATGTGCACACAAAAACCAAGCTCAGAATTTAACTGGCTTAAGCAGTTTGACACACAATTGGGGTTGTAGATAGGACTATGGTTTGTGTCGCGGATTTCCGCTACCCATTTCCCTTGGTACGTTGCCGAAGAACACCTTTGTAGGTGCAACCGGCATTCTTAGGGCCAATTTTCCCTCGCATGCAACCATTTCTGAAACTTGCCGAGGTGATTTTCTTCTTCCAAATATAGTAGTGCAATATTAATGTTGAGGAGGCGGGATTGATTCGGAAGAGAACTGAGTTAAGTTGTTTAACATGTTTTAGGGGCAGTATTTGTAGTTCAGAGGACAGAAAATGGAGGAATTTGATTATTCCTATGTGTCTGTATACATGTGAACTTAGAATATTTACTTATATTTGTCAAAACAACACCTTGCTTGTACACGAAAGTTATGCATGAAATATTCTTTGGTCTCATGCAAAGATCATCGAGAGGGGACAACGCAATACACCTCAGAATACTTCTTTTTTTGAATTTTTTTCCGTTTTAAACTTTTCCAATTTTAACACTGCTGACCAAAATTATTACTTTTTTTTTGTCTTCTTTCAAGGTGAAAGAATTTGAATGTTTATATAAAAAAAATTATTAACCCTAATGTTAGCGCTGAAAAAGTTGAATGTGGATAATTATGGATTAGAGAAGTTGAGTTACGGACTCGTAGTTTGCTGGTGTGTTCTTTTTCTTGAATATTTAGCTAAGACAGATGCTATTTTCTTTCTTCTTAGAAACCAACTAAAATGACTTGTGCTACAAAAAGTACAAAATACAGAGAGAAATAACCTCAATCAATTCACTCGGAATACATGGGAGGTTCACACAAGTGATAACGTATCAAACTTGTGATCCACAAATTCTCCCTCTAACCAAAACTCTCGAAGACTTTAAAACTACATTGCGACTGTTGATTAAGTTAGAAGGAATATGTCTCTATTTATAGATTTCTAAACCTTTCCTACCAGAAAAAGGATTAGTCAAATCAAAACTTTTTCCTAAAACGAAAACCCATTTATTGTAAGAAATCAGGGCAAATAAAACTCAACAAATTTCTCTCTGTATTTTGTACTCTCATATTTATAGTGTATTGCTCATCTCCTTTGTGGACGTAGGTGGATGACCGGAACCACGTTAAATCTTTATGTTTGCGAGATAGTGTACTGAGTGCTAGACGGCAGGTCATGCACAAAACCCGAAAATAGGTTTTTAGGGTGGTATGAGGAATGTGGCGCACATAATCGATGCAACTATCACTAGAAAACAGCGCGGGGCGGGGGAGAGAGGGCTGATAGAATTGGGGTGAGGAGCCCTGTTGTATACGACCTCACGTTGCCGTTTTATCTTCCCGACTCACCCTCCTTTTTCCTTCCTCCTTTTCCCTTCCTCCCTTTTGGTAATATTTTTCTAGTGTCTTATTACTCGTAGTATTTTGAGCTGTGCACTGTGTAGCCTTCCGCAGGACTTTACTCCGATTATTTCTGGTCAAACAAGTCCCCCCCCCCCCCGCCGCCTATCAGAGCTGATTTCAATGATGAGTCAGTTTAGTGGTTCGAATAATACGATGACCTGAACCAGGTATTAAAAAGGAGCCCCGCGTATCATTGACGGGTCTGTCGTTCTTACCAGACCCAGTAATGAAGAGATTTTGGTGGGAGGCAATATTAAGAGAGGTTCCTGTTGTTGAGAAATAAATTTTGCACAAGGAGCATTCTGGACCACCGAGGAGACGCAGCAAGTTACTTAAGCTTAATGTAAAGAAGGTGGACCCAATTTATTTTGTTTAGAACCATTCAGCGAAGGGGGGATTTGTTGAGTTTTACCTTTGCCACTGATTTCCCCCCCCTACCAATTAAATAGGTTTTCCGTTTAGCGAAAAAGTTTTGATCTTGACTACTCTTTTTCTCGGTAGGTACAGGGTTAGGAACTTTATAAAATAGTACATGTTTCTTCTAAGTTAATCAGCATTCACAATGTAGTCTTTAAAGCCACTTTCGAGAGTTTTGTTAGAGGAGAAATTTGTGGATCAGAGTTCTTCCTTTGATGAAATTCTCCCATACGTGGGGTTCCTTATCGTTCCTTGGTGACCTAACCAATGAGGTAAGCAACGATCACTTGGCTGAAAGGTCACTTACACTGTTTCCTTCACGAACTGTACTAAAGGCTTCCCTTATATTTCGGCCTCCTGCATTGTTCTTGGAAGCGCTGACAGGCTTCCCCTATGGGCATAGACTTTTCTCCGTTCGGTCCTGTCCAAGGGCGGTATTTGAGAAGGGTCCCCCCTCCCTTGTCAAGCCTTACGTTATCCGTTTTTTCTTAAAAAATGGCGTACCATTACACCGAATTTTGCTTTAACAAAGCATTTCCGTTCCCGCAAATCGAGAAAGATCACTCTGAAAAGTCATCCTTCCTACTCTTTATAATTCACCCATTCAATTCACAAGACCCGGTTCTGAACGCCCCGCGTTAAAGATCATCTTCATCAACCCAACCTCAACAACGTACTTTCGGTGCCACCACACTAAAGAGTGCCCTTCCCAAGGTCAAGTGATCATAAATAAATGAATGCCAGCCTCAACCCAGAGAGATCACCTGCGCCTTTGGAGTTGGGGACCCTCCGGGCTGCCTGATACGTATCACTTGTGTGAACTCCCTGTATTACGCAGTGAAGTGGCTTGACGGTTCGTCTTCTCTCTGTATGTTGTACCTATCATTATCCTTATAGGGGAATTGCTATCACCTTTGTGGACGAGGTTTCGATTGACCGAAACAAATCTCTACCAATCTTCTCTATGCCTTTTCATATATTTCCTGTCCCCTGTCTGTCCTTACTCGTGGTCTTTTGAAATTTTCTTGCTTGAGCTTCCGCCTTACTCCACTGCTTATTTCCCGCCTTGAGTCTACATAAGTTCCTTTCTTTCCATATAATGAATAGTAGGGACCAACGTATTATTCATCTACATTTTCCTAGAATTTTAAAGGTATATGCATATAAATTTGGGTATAGATAATTTCATTTGAATCTCAGATAATGAAACAAGGTGTATAAAAAACTCACATTTAACAAAACTATGCACAAATTTTACTGTAACATTTTTCATTTGCCCGGGAATGTCAAACAGTTTAAGTACTACTGATTCAACACCAATTTGCGACACCCCATGATAAAATTTTTGAAGAAATCTTTAATTATACGACTACTAGCTTTTTGGCATGTGTGGTGCAGTGGGATATCAATTCACCGAAAATTTAACCGAAGATCTTGAATAATAGTTTTTTCACAAAATAATATTGCCAGATTCTTGGCGCGAATGTTCAATGTAGATTATCATATTATATTTCTTAATTCACCCGAATAACCCTAGAAGAGGCGTAAATGACAAAAATCTTATTAGTTAATTGCACAATAATGTATTACTTTATTTAATTTGTTGACGTTTGAAAGCATCGGTAACTTACTGTCGTCACTATCATGAATATTACACCCATATAGATGACTATTTGTTGTGGTATTTTTCTTGTCATATAACCAATGGGTTGTGCACGTATGATTCCACTTAACGTATTTAGATGTCATATGAACATGTACTAACTACATTTTTCACAGTTTTCTTTAGAACCATTTCATGGATTACCCATGTTGATGGCGCCCTGTGGTGTGTGCGTGTGCCCTTGGGCCGAAGGGGTTGTGCCAGCGCCCATGTGAGTGGTTCCTTGTTCGTGGTGGGTATGTGTCGCCTTCGTGTGCGTGTGTGGTTTGCATTCCTCACCCCCCCCCACCACCATAACATATATATTACCCTCATAAAAGTCAGCTTTAATAATAATAATAACACTACTATAGGATTTCAATTGGCGTTATAAGAAGTTGTAGTAAATTTTTACGTCAGTTCGCAAATATTGAAATATAAGAATTAGTTTATTAAAGGAATAACTTATGTTACGGAATCCTGGCTATTATAAATCAGATAAGTAGCATGATTCCTTAAAGT
Organism: Solanum habrochaites; assembly: GCA_027704765.1. Taxonomy (NCBI): domain Eukaryota; kingdom Viridiplantae; phylum Streptophyta; class Magnoliopsida; order Solanales; family Solanaceae; genus Solanum; species Solanum habrochaites. The sequence continues at coordinate 29,577,555 of JAKWJA010002494.1, read as the reverse complement.
TATATGTTTCTTAAGCATAACACAATAATAAAAATCTGTAACAAATTCTCTAACTCTTGAGAACGTTAAATAATTTTGAGAAAAATATTCACGAAACATATATTACATCACAAGAGAAATTCGTTCACACAATACAAATGCTGTTATACCTACCCCAATATTATATGCTTATACAAATTAAAACTGAAGTTCCTTATTACAAGTATATGAATTTTGCCCTATATAGTAATCCCTTACAATATCTTTAAGAGTAGCCCGTGTTCTCCGCTACCCAAAGCTAGCACTTTTACCACGTTGGTGAAGTAACATTAACAGTGCAAGATCTGGATTCACATGAAACCTTCCCAACTCAATTGCGACTCTTCTTAATAATGCTCATTCTTTTTTTTTTGGCGTTTTTAGTAGAACTGTTTACGCGATTCTGCTCTCCTAGTTTTTCATCACAACCCTACTTGCGATAAGAAATTAAATGATGACAACTTTACTCGAATTGAGAGTTAGATGCGATGCTTATGTGTAAAAATCGAACTGAGAAATATATAGATCAAAACAAAAGAAAAAAGAAAAACAAATTAGATTCACAGCAATTATCTGCAACACAGGGAACGCCATTTTTAAGTTGCTTAAAGCAGATTATAACAATAACTCCTTTCACTAATGATAATAGGCAAGTCCTATTTATCACTTCTCCATCCAACAATTGTACAAGGAAAATATGGTATAATTTATAAATCACAAAGACATTTTTACTATTCGATATTCAAGAAAGTACAACCCGGTGTATGGAAAAATTACGTTTGACAGAATTAAAATAATACTTTTCTAATCAAACTTATGTGACATTTTTTCTTAGACGTCAAGTAGTTTATGTTTGATACAGAAATCTACGTATGAAATCTTTAATTTTTTAATGAAATTTCCTTATATTATAAACTGACTGTTTTTGGCCACGTCGTGCTTCGCAAGCTGATTATCAATTCAAAAAATTAAGTAGTGAAAGATTGAATAATAAGTTGTTGCACAAAATAATATTGCCAGTTCTTTTGTGGAATGTTTAAATGTTGATCATCATATCATCTCTCTTATTCATACAAGAATCCCCCCTCCATCCCGCCCCATGACACATGGCAATGCAAAAAATTATTATTCAAGTGGACATACTGTAATATTTATTTCATTTGCTGTGACGGTTGAATTGAATTCATGTAATTAGTCGTATATCATTAATATCTAACTATAGACCGACCCTGCAATACTGTAGTGCTCATTTTATTGTCATCTAACAAAAGTGTTGTGAACATAATGGCCACTAAATACATTTAGCAGGTCATATGAAATGTGGAGATCAAAATCTACATTTTATTTTTTAGAACATTTGCCTATATTAATTCCTTTATATGTGATCTGTCGCGCGGTATGACGTCCACGTCGCGCGTGTTTGTGTTTGCCTCTACTAAAAAATATATCGCTAAACATTAGCTCTCACAATTCAACTGGCCCGTATTAGCAAGTCATAATAAACTCTTTTTGTTAGAAATTACGATAAATATAAGAAATGTAAATTAGTTTTTACACCAGAGGAACAATGTTTAAATAGTAATAAACTATTTCTTAAGTTAAAATTCTAAAAATATAAATTCAGATAGTAGCATAGATACTACCCAACACAATTTGATTGTTTTTTCTTGGCATCAAAAAATAAATCTGACACAATTATCTAACTCTTGAGAAATTCAATAATTTAGGAAAATATATCTCAAAACACATATATCTAAATCAAAGACCACCAATTGTGACAAAACAAATGGACGTCTATACTTAACAATATAAATTGACTTACACAAATTTCATTGACGTTATACAAGTTATATTAACTTCTCTTCGGTGATGGAAAATACTGAAATATTAAGAAACACTAAATCAATAAAACAAAAGGGCACATGTTTATATCGTAATAAAATTTGACGCAACTCCTGATATTCAAAATCACACAAGGAGCATTGAAAGTAAAGTTATTCTTTGTTTTGCGGCATCAAAAACAAATCGTGACAATTCCTCACCCTTAAGAAGTTAATAATTTTTAAAAAGGATTATCAGACAGCAATATCTAAATCACAAGAGACAATTGTTACAAAAAAAATAATTTAGACTATGGTAAAAATTAACAATATCAAATTTCAATTAAGTGTATTACAAGCCACTAAACCAAAAATTCTCGTCGGAAAATAAATATTAAGAAATAGTAATGAAAACATATAAAGGATAATAGTTACATCGATACTTCTTGCACCATCTAAAGACATAAGAACAGGAGAAACAGAAACGGGAGTATCGAGCGCCTCTTCCCCCTCCTTTTCTCACCCCTGCCACCCCCCCCTCCCCTCCCCCCCCCTTTTCACTCCCCCCCCTACTCCCCCCCCCCCTCTTATCCCCCTCCATTCCCTTCTCACGTTTTTTTTCCTCGAGTGTCGTCTTCTTTTTTTTCTTGCATTTTGTTTGTTTTTCACCGTTCTATTTTTTTTTTTCCTATTTTTCTTTTTTTCTTTTTTCCCCCTCTTGTACGGGAGACATAAAAATAACAAAAATTCGACCAATTTTGTAACTCTGGACAAGTTTAATATTTTTAAAAAAAAAAGATATAGAAGCACATATCTTACATCAAGAGAAATTGTTAAACAAAAACAAAGAGTTGAGACTACATATTGTAACTTCATATATTGACATTAGATACTAATGTGTATATTAAACAAAAGAATAATTATTATATCATTGGAATTATTTTCCTCAAGTACTCGAGGTTAAACGAATTATCTTTAGGATAGTGAAACAATTACTTCTATCAGACACTAATGGTAAACTAAAGTCCGCTGAAAACTTCGAAACGTACTCACCACGACAACAAATTGCACGAATTTCTCTTAAAATGCAGCAGAGAGAGTAGAAGATTAAAAAATGTGGTTACAAATGAGAGGAAACCCCTCTATTTAAATCAATAAATGATACGTATGAACAAATAGTTTTTGTGTCTTTTATCTAATAATGGTCACTGACTTTTCTTAGACGTCAAACTACCCTTTGAACAGTCAATACTATTGACAAAACCCACACTCATCCGAAAAAAGGCACAACATAACTTAGGACTATTATAAAATTCTCCCCTTTAACATTTAAATTAGGGTTTATATTTTAAAGTAATATAGATAGAGATATAGTATATGTAAAAAAATACGTCAACGTAACAATTAATAAAAATTTTAAAATATTTAAAAGATATATGAAAAATCGACGATCAAAGATAGATTTTTTTGAATCTTGAAATTCATCCTCATGTTACATAATTGGATGGCCAGAGAGGATATCAGTAAAACAACACCTTCTATACACTAGGAGTAAAATATTTTTGTTACCGCTATGCTTACTAGATTGCCACCATAGTGAAACTAAAATGTCTACGTTAATATTGGGTTGGATTTAGATTTAATAAATCCCTCATAGAATCCGAATTGCGGAAGACGTGATTGAGATCAAGTACTATTTTATTGTTTTATTGTATTTATCGATACAAATATAAAGTCTGAACCAAACCTAAGAAGTACTACTGAACCTATAACTTATGAGGTAGACCTGCTTAACTAATGATAAAACGTGATACTTATAACTTAATAATAATGCTACAACTAAAAAATAATATAAGAAATAAAATGTCATATTTTGGTTGAGTGACTTCCTCCCCTCTCGCTTAATAATTGCGATTCAGTTTGATTTGTTCAATCATAAACATGAATAGCCCTAACTCCAAATATCATCTCCAAAATGCATACTTCTTGTATCTTGACATCCTCTTCAAATTAAACAATACTGATTTTGATCAAAAGTGGACAATTGGATAGGCACAGATAAGTACAGAAGGATAATAGCACCCAATGATTTTATTTTAACAGAAATTCAGAAGAGATCATATCTCTTCTCCGTATGGTAACAGTAATAATTCTGTTTTTCTTCTTTTTGTAAGTGATGATATCAGATAGAGATTTTTTGGGAAAATATTTTGAGTAATTTAGGATTAGTTCCAATTTGTACATGCACAAACGAATTTTTAATATTATATGATAATACACAGTAAAACCTTCTGTTTTAAGAAGAAAACAAATAGACCCTCCTTCCTAAGGTGAGTGCCCTGTCGGTCGGTTTTTAAATTGTTTTTTTTGTCCCAGTTAATCAATTGATTGATCAATTTGAAATTTATTAGACTTGCTAAACCGATAGATATGGAACGCTTATTGATTACTGGGTATCAATTATGATTGTTATCGGTTTTTATTTTAATCGTGCTGTTCGATTTGGACATACCACAAGTATTATGAAAACATTACCCCTTAGAAATGACGTTTGTAACTAACAACCTTGAACCATGCAACACATGAGTTTTTAAAACGGCTATCCTGGCTCAAAAATAAAAATTGTTACATTTTAGTAATAACAAAATAGTTGAAAAAAAAACCAACCAAAAAACAAAAAAAAAAATCCTTAAATTAAGTATGAAATTACTAAAACTTTGTTTGGTTCATTGTTACTCATTTTCTCATAATGTACTATTATATCTAATACTGTGTTAGTGTAGTGTTTTGCTATTGACAGGATAGACTACAATGTTGGACCAGACTATATGGGTGAAGGTTGTTTAATACTTTTTTTTTTTCTCATTTATTGTTGGTGTCGGACGATTATTATTGTATTATAAATTTACTAAAACGTTCTTAATTATTCTAGAGTAGGAGATTTGAATGAGATTAAATCACATAGGGTAAAGGGTAAAATAGTATAATTATAAATTGTTAAGTAAGGATATTATTGGAAAAAGAAATTAAATAACAATGGGAACACATCAAATTGGTTGTTCCATATAATGTGAATTTGTTACGTAACAATGAAATTTCAATATAATAGAATACATTTTAAGTAACATTCAAAACAAACATTATATATATAGTAACAATATAATACAATAGGTAATAATGATCAAACGGATATGTCAAGACCAAGGACGTTACCATATCAACTGTATAAAATAATCTATTTAATTTAAAATGCAAATGGAAAAAAATTTAACACAACGCTAAAAATAGATAACCATATAAAAAAAATCAAATTTATTACCAAAACTACTAAACTAATAACTTATGACCATAAGCCACTAACTTTCTTTCAATATTGAATTGTCGATTTTAATTCGATTTTGAACGCCGTGCTCTCTGCTTTCCTCCCCCGTGGTTTATTAGAGAAAGAGAAAGCTTGTACCCTATGCTAAACTGATTTTCTATGGAACTTGATGCTTCTCTGCTGTTTCCATAAGCCACGTCACATACTTTGATAGCGTACGTGTGTATTCATATGCTGACTTTCGATACTAAATGCGAAATATTGATAACTCTATTTTATTATTTCAAAGCCTCCATTTGCTTCAAAGTCAATAATTGATTTTTTCACTTAAAAATAACATAATATATAAATATATATATTTTAATTTAGCTTTAAATTATATTTATGCTTTTTTAACTTTGAATATGTACAAATAAATATTTAAATTTGTATAAAGTTGAACAAATAGAAACATATTAAAGAATGACAAAAGTCCCACATCGGTGATTAATGAGATGAGTGGACTCTTTATAAGGCTTGGGCAATCTTCCTCCCTTTAAGCTAGCTTTTGGGGTGTGAGTTAGGCCTAAGACTTAGTTTTACATGGTATCAGAACCTGCTGATATCATGAAAGGACTAAACATATTGACATTGATTGTCATTTTATTAGGGAGAAGATTTTTAAAAGGTCTTGTGACCATACAATATTTGCCTACTTCTGAACAGCCTGCTGATGTGCTCACTAAAGGTTTGGGGCGAGCACAACACGAGTATCTTATATCCAAGCTTGGGATGAAGAACATCTTCATATCCCCTAGCTTGAAGGGGGGCATTGAGAAATATGCAAACAGTATTGCCAAGTCTTGAATTTGTAGAATTACTTGTTAGGCTGATTAGTTGAGTCGGTTATTCCTAATACAGCTATCAACATTTTATTGGTCTACTGGTACTGTTAGTTAGTATAATTGTACATATATATATAGCAGAATGTTAGCTTGTAATCATTCATAATGTGCATAAGAAATAAATACAATATTTCTCTCTCTATAAATTTTTTCTCTGTAATCTACTACTATCTTCCATTCATAAAATCAAGTAATCAACATTGAAAGCAATTGGAATTTTGTCATGGTATAAGAGCAGGGCCCGTCTCATCCGATATTTGGATCCCCAAAATTAAAAATTGTCCACGCACCAGATCCTAAGCACTAGGCGTGAGGTGGGGTGTTAAAGAATGACAAAAGTCCAACATCGGTGATTAATGAGATGGGTGGACTCTTTATAAGACTTGGGCAATCCTCCTCCCTTTTGAGCTAACTTTTGGGGTGTGAGTTAGGCCTAAGACCTAGTTTTACAAAACACATGTCCTACATGTCATTTTTTATCCTACGTGGTGTCCTACGTGTATTGTACCAGTATTGTACCATGTAGGAGTTATGTGTTTATTTATTTAAAAGTTAAAAAGTTAAAGTGTCTGTTTGTGCATTATGAAAATTGAAGGTTAAAATTAAAATTTGAAATCAAATTTAGGATCTAATATGTATTATGCCAAAAAAAAAAATGCCAGCAACATTAAAAGTAATAAATCCAATTAATGTTTGCACGTCAAGGAGAAAATATTCCTCCCACCTAAATTAGTAGCCACCGTCAATTCTTGTTATTTTATTTTTTAATTTTTAAATATCTATATTAAAATTCGATTCATTTTATTTTATATCAAACAAATTTACCATGAATAAAAAAAAATACGAAACCTAATTACAATGCTAAAAAAGTACATTTATAAACTTATATTTTTGATAGTGCAAACATTCAAAAACTACGACAATAATTAGGCAAGCTGCTGGTGTTATTTATTTGTCTAATAAAATATAACCAACTGGAATATAATTTTTTTTATGACAATGACCAATCACTAACTAACTAGAATGCAAAGTCATGTTTCGTCTTTATTCTATAATGTTCACGTTTTTCATTTTAAAAATTCGAAAAAACGATAGGATCGATTAGTTGGTTAACAAGTTATCTTAAAATAAATTAAGTGAGATATTATAATATTAATAAGGATACTTTTATTAATAAATATTTGATTCTTTTACTAAAAAAGGATATATTGGATATTATATAATATAAAAGGTCTAACATATATTATACATATCTAGTAGATTAGAAGAAAGCCTTTTACCCATTTTTGAGGCTATAGACATATTAGAAATATACTCAAAAGTAGGTAAATGAAAGATTTAAAAAATTGTAAAAAACATATTTAAACTATATATTTTTTTGAGTTTCATGTCTAAACTTTTGAGAGTATAAGTTTCATACCTAAACTATTACTTTTTTTTAGTTTGTTAAACACATCTCTCTCTTTTATACCACTCTCATCATGGTGTGTGTGATACACTTTTTTATTTTAAAAAATTATCATATCACACTCCACATGGACAAAACATTAAAACATAAAAATTATTAGTACTGGTTGAGATAAAAATTTAAAAATTATCATCCAAAAAAAATTAATTTATTTTATATAATAAAAGATAAAATATTTTTCTTACCCCACTCCATCACTCCCTCTCACCACCTCACCCCGCTGGCCATTTTAGTTTTTTTGTTTAAATTTATTTTGTAAAAGTATTTTTTTCACTTCATCTCCTCCCCCCCTCCCCCTCCCCCCTCAAATATTAATTTAGATATTATTTTAATATTTTAAAAGAATTATTCTACGCACCTCCCTTACCCTCCGCTTTCAAATTTTTTCCTCATTTTGTGTTAGATATATACATATCAAAAATATCTTTTACCTGTCGCCGCAAGACTTTTTTTTTAATTTTCATTTATTTATGTTATATTCATACACTAGTAGAAAACAAATTCTAAAAATATTCTATGTAAGTACGTACATATATAACACAAAATGTAGAAGGAAAAATATAAAAAATAAAAATAAAAAATTAGGAGTAGAGGGTTAAACTAGGATGGGTTGAATTTTTTAATTTTTTAAAAAATAAAAAATATCAGTTTTTGTTTTGGGGGGGGGGGGGGGAAGGGAGGAGGGGTGAGTATTAATTTTTTAACTATATCTAAAAGATTTGGTAAAAAAAGTGGAGGATGCCCGGAGGTACGAGGTAGGGGATGTGGGTGGAGTGAGTTAAAAATAATAATTAAAGTTTAATCTGTAATTTTTGTTTAGATTAGGAAGTACTGGAATTTTTTGTCAAGGGTGAAAATAATTATTCATGTGGAATACTACGTGTCAAGGTTTTTTTAAATAAAAGAGAGAGTGCATTACAATCACCACTGAGGTGTGTTTCTCAAACTAAAAATTGATAGTTTAGATATGACACTCACACTCTCAATAGTTTAAGTATGAAACAAAAAAGGATAATTTAGGTATATTTTTACCCTTATCTTGAAATTTAAACGGAAAACTTTGTGAATTTAATTATTTTATGATTAAAAAACACAAATAAATAATGAAATGGACAAATAATCTTTCACAAAATTAATTATAATGTATTCATGAATGAAATCCATTAATGTATGACAAATATTTGATAGATTTATGTATCCAACACTTGATTTTAGGGTAAAATATTTGAAATATATTCGAATTTAGATCGAAATTGTTGTTACGATATTGAATTTTGAAAAAAATCTTTTATCCCACGTTAGTTAATAGTGTATTTTAAATATATCTATGTATGTGTCCATGGATACGTAAAAAATATTATATAATATATATACCTTTAAAATACACTATTAAATTGTTTAGGAATAAAATATCCTTCATAACAATTTATCTCATAAAACATTCAAATTAAAATAAAATTATTTGTAAGACTTCTTTTTCATAAATTACTAGGAATTGTGCCTAATCTGGAATATCACTAAATATTTGTTTTTTCTTTTTGACCAGTAAAGTCATGTAATAAATGTGTATTTAGACCTTACTTTCCGTTAATATAAGAGGAGTCAAGTACTGATTTTCAAGAGACTATAAATATGTAGGATTGGCCGTTTTTAATGTGGAGGCGAAAATGGGAAAATGGTATAAATGCTATTTGCATGAAATAACACAATCAACACATCCACACCTTACAACATTTATACCCCAAGACCAACTTCTCATCGTGGCTTCTTCAATAGTTTTTATCAAGATTATGTTTCAAATTGGATTATTATAACGTAACACATAAAGTAAAATATCTAAAGTTCGATTAAAAAGTGCAAAAGGATTGATGTATAATATATGATATATATATTTATATATATATATATATATATATAGATAGATATATAAGGTAATTAAACGGACAAATATTGTTTTTGACAATAATTTATAAGTGGGACACAAGGTAAAAATGCCGAAGGGTGTAGATAATATCTAAAAATGGACGAAGGGTGTAGAATTCTAATAATTTTCTTTCGCCTAACTTGGGCCAATGGAAGAAATTACTCATTTCGATAGACCATATAATATTAAAAATTAATAATTTTTTAAAATGACAAATATCTCTAAAACAGTTTAGTAAATTTATGATTCTATTGTGTTTTATTTTTTTGTTAAAATTTAAATATTATTGAAATTTATCTCTAATTTTTCTTATTGCATCCAAAAGTTCAATGTCTACATGATTGCAAATAATTTTTGAACATATATGGAATGATCTCTTTTGTATTCACATTATATTTCACGTATTTGATATGTTATTGTTGATTTTGTAACCTTTTAAATGAGAATCCACTTTTGAATACGATTTTAAGAAATTTCTTATTTTATTTATATAGTTATTCTCTTAACCATCGATACAATGAAAGTTTAGTAAGATAACTGAATAATATTTGATTATTAATTAGAATCTATGAAAATTATATTTTTGTTATAATGAATTATTATTATATAATGCATATTTAGCGAAAAATATATTACAAAAAGTACATGATATTTAGTAATAATAAGTTAATATTTCATCCAAATCAAAAACAGTATAATTTTTTTTTGAATACATAAATTAGCAAAATATAAAACGGGAGACTTTATAGATTGTCACGTCCTACTTATAGTCAACTTTGGGATTATATATATATTTCTCTCTTTCCTCAACTAAAAGTAGTATTTACGTTTCGATTGTTTCATTTTTGGGTAAAACAGAGTGATGAATGCTCTTGCTGCAACTAATCGTAACTTTCGCAAGGCCAGTCGCATTCTTGGATTGGATTCTAAACTTGAGAAGAGTCTTTTGATACCTTTCCGAGAAATCAAGGTTTGTGATTGTTATTATTTTCGAATACTATCACTCGACGTCTTATTACATGTGTTGATCAGGTGGAATGTACAATTCCTAAAGATGATGGAACCTTAGTTTCATACATTGGATTCAGAGTTCAACATGATAACGCTCGAGGTCCTATGAAAGGGGGAATCAGATACCATCCTGAGGTTTTTTTTTTTTCAATTTGCTCTTTTTAATCTGGTTTTGATTTGACATCAAGTTTAACCAAGTATTTTTTTTTGAATTTTGTGATGTTAAACTAAAATTGCTAGAATGTACCGAAATTATTTGTCAGATTGAAAGTTTAAATCAAAATTTGTTAAAAAAAAGGAAAAAGATATTCTTTTTGAAACAGATTAAAAAAAGTAAAAAAAAAAAAACTTGAAATGAAGGGAATAGATTTTTACATAATTGGATTATTTTCTTGTTAGCACATTGGTAATACTCTTATTTTTCACTTTGAAATTTTTTGACTTTGGAAAAATTGAGGTTGGATAAGACTTGAATAGAGGGATGCTCGGATGGTAAGGATCTTCACCTTTAACCCTAAGTTTGTGGGAATCGAGGGAAAAAAAGGTAGGAGCTTCTAGGGAAGGGTAAGAGAAAAAAAAGGTTGAATAACACTTTTTTTTCCTTTTTGGCATCTAGACTGCAATGACTTGTATTGTGAGAGAGATTTTGTAGATGTGAGGATTTGGCCAAGGCTAAATGTTTTCTTTGCATACGAAGATGAATAGAGGTGTTTTGTTGTAATCAAGTAATGATCAATTATGTTAAACTTATATAGTGGTTAAGATTGTTTATTTATTTGATTGTGTGGTAAATTAAAGAGTCGGTATATATATATATATATTGTTGACCAGAAAATCAATATCAGAAATGTCACGAAATACCCTGCTCTTTGGGGGTGCCCTCACTGTCGAGGAACATGTACTAGGGTCTATGTGCGACTTGTTTAAACTACTACAGCACCTCTAGGTCTAACCTTTCGCTTAATTTTTTTGACCCCTACCGTGCTGTATAAATTAGGCAAGATCAGGACCACTTGAAGGTTGGTACTATTAAATACCAGATTCTGATCAAATCCAATTAGAATTTGTCTTTTAAACAAAACCTCTTTCTTTTGCTCTTGGCCTAATGGCTTTGGGCGCAGCTTGCGTTCAAAGAAAGTATGCATGTGTCTGTTGAAAGAACTTATGATGGACCACTCATGTTGTGCTGCACATGATTGAAGTGTAAGAGATCTGTGGTTTCCCTGAAATTCTATATTAATGTGTTGATCATCAATCCTTCTGGTGCTTCAAGCATGAAAAGCGTTGGGCTTTGATATTTAAATGAAAACTTAGCGTTTTGAGGTTTCAATTCATATTTTAGCTTTTATAGCATCTGTTATTTAGCAGGTGATAAATATATATGAGTAGGTTTGTATGCAACTTCTATTTAGCTTTCATTTATTGATGGTTAAACATCTATTGATCTTGTATAGGAATTAATTTATGTTAACTATATGCTAGATCATAACCAAGCAAGTTTTCTTTCATTACATAATTTGATTTTCCACTAACCTTTCCTTTTCAATTGATCTTGTATATCATCATTTCATAATTTTTTAATTTTCCTAGATAGTATTTTTGGTGTTCTTCTCGTCGTATCAGTGGTCTTTGTACTGAGATATTTGGTAAATTTATTTTGCAAGGTTGACCATGACGAGGTGAATGCCCTTGCTCAACTAATGACTTGGAAGACTGCTGTAGCAGATATTCCATATGGAGGAGCTAAGGGTGGAATAGGGTGCATCCCGAAAGATTTAAGCATTAGTGAGTTGGAGCGCCTTACACGTGTTTTCACTCAGAAAATTCATGATCTTATTGGAATTAATACTGATGTCCCTGCGCCTGATATGGGCACTAATTCCCAGGTTAGTAATATTGATCATTATATATCTCAAACATTTTTAGAACATATAAATGCAAGCAAATAGGCTTATCGATACTTTGTACAAACAGACCATGGCGTGGATGTTGGATGAGTATTCAAAGTTCCATGGGCACTCACCTGCAATTGTGACTGGAAAACCTATTGTAAGATGTATTTTGCAACATAGTCCTATCTGATACTTACATCTTAGAATTCATACATACGTTCTGTAATTTGAAGTATCCTATTTTATTCGTTGTCTTAGGATCTTGGGGGATCATTGGGTAGGGACGCTGCTACTGGCCGTGGTGTAGTTTATGCAACAGGTGCTTTACTTGCTGAATATGGAAAGAATATTAAGGACTTGACTTTTGTCATTCAGGTAAAATTTCATTCTTGTTCAATTTCCATTGTATTCCTGATTGTCTATGTACGTTACTGCTCGAATATTTGTATTTCTCAGGGATTTGGAAATGTGGGAGCTTGGGCAGCAAAGCTTATTCATGAGAAAGGCGGGAAGGTGATTGCAGTAAGTGACATAACTGGAGCAGTCAAGAATCCTAACGGGCTTGATATAGCCGCTTTGATGAATTACAAAGAAGCAACAGGGACACTGACTGGTTTTAGTGGTGGAGACTCGATGAATTCAGACGAATTGCTTACACATGAGTGTGATGTTCTCATACCTTGTGCTTTGGGAGGAGTTTTGAACAGGTTTACAACCTTATTTTACTTTTGAAATTACGCTGCTTAATTCTTGCCAAATTGTTTGCGTCTATACTAAGGGATCGATAAATGAAAAGTAGCTGGTCACATTACAAAGAGTCGTAGTAGCATTTCAATTTCTTCTTTATTCTATTTATACTGCTGAAACATCTATGTGAACTTGTGATACACCGACATACATCTAATTTTATCATTGTGCATTCTGTTTCTGCACTGAAGAGAAAATGCTGAGCATATCAAGGCCAAGTTCATAATAGAAGCAGCAAATCATCCTACTGATCCCGAAGCTGATGAGGTACTGTACCACTCTTTCAGGTTTTCTATTCATTTCACTACGAGTATTACCATATTTTGATGAAAGATATCTGCCTTGTGCAGATTTTGTGCAAGAAAGGAGTTGTTGTACTTCCCGACATATATGCCAATGCTGGAGGTGTTACTGTCAGCTATTTTGAGTGGGTTCAGGTAATATTCGATATCCATATATTCTTTTATTGCATTGGGTTTATCTAGCTTAACACGATTTGCTCAAGATAAGGAAGTTAATGGGCGTCAGCTTTCAATGATGTGACAATATTGGTAATAAATTATCGGACAACTTAAATGAAGTCTGGTATTAGATTAGATATGTTAAGTATCTAGGTGATCTTTTTGGAGTCAATTTCTTTTCCACTGCTACCAAAATGGCTATACTTCCATTATTTTTTGTCTCGGGATTGGACGTGCAATGCAATTGATGAGTTGTTAATATTGTGTCTCATGTGCAGAATATTCAAGGTTTTATGTGGAATGAGGAGAAGGTTAACATGGAGCTTGAGAAGTACATGACGAATGCCTTCCATAACCTGAAGAACATGTGTAAGACACACAATTGCAATCTTCGTATGGGTGCTTTCACATTGGGAGTGAATCGTGTTGCACGTGCTACAATGTTAAGAGGTTGGGAGGCGTAGTCGTGGCACAACATACATATACTCTTTGTTTGCTGGATGAACCTAGTCGTTTTATGGTACATTTGAAAGCAATTGTTAAATAATTCTTCACTGTTTTGCGGCTTCTCATATTATTGCTACACTGTAAAGTATGTGCTGCAAATTGAATGGAAGATATATTTAGATATAGACTTATGAATGTATGTGTACCCTTTCTAGTTGTTGTAGAGTGGGAGTCGGTCTACTGTACGAGAACCACTCTGTTTGCATCCCTCTGTCGGGGGATTGTTATTTTCATTATGATTTAGGAAATGAATGCATGGTACAGATCCATCACGATCAAAATCCGTGATAGTGATTGTGGTGGTGCAGTAGTAATATAATTTCCAAACTGAAAGTGTCTATTATGTTAATACTGCATAGCATATTCAATAACATGATTGAAAAATTCATGCTTGGGATAGTAATATTGTTCCAATAGTTTGAAGCAAATTAAACTAATTTCAGGAAGCTAGCTCTGCTGTATATTTTCAGTTGATCCTCACGGTTAGATAACTGACTGATGTATTTATATTAGCCATTTCATTCATACTAGCTGGGATATAGTGAGTTTGGTACGGAGAAAATATTCAAAAATTTTCATGTTTGATTGGCTTAATGTTTTGAAAAATGTTATCCAAATTGATAGCCTGTTTGGATTGTTTCTTCCTTTGACTTATTTTTAACATTTTACCTTAATATCAAATGCTTATAAGCATTTTTAAAAATTTACTCAAACACTCCAAAAGTTGTTTAAAAGTACTTAATAAGTCAATCCAAATATGCTTAAATGGAAAATGACTTACCTCCAGAAATAAGGAAAGCATTTTTCATGAACTCTTTTCCAAATCCAACCTCACACCTCAACTTTCCACCTTAATTCAAGTCTCGGGACCAATTTCCGATACTAATACAGAATTCAACGCATGATTATCAATTAGGAACCCAGCTCTCGACGACCACAATCCGAGACTCAACTCTCAGGTTACGGGTCTCAGGTCTCAGATCAGGGTCGAGGTCGGATCCCAAGTGAGGTTGGATTCTAGATCGGATGTTGGGGTCAGTTCTCTAAGTCACGTTTCAGGGTGGAGGTTTGAGTTGGGTGTAGAAGGCACATTTCAAGTCTAGAGTCAAATTCCGATCCAAAGCAAAATGTTGGGTTTGGGTACCGCATCAAAGGTAGAGATCAGATGTCGGTGTTGGATTTTGATTTGGAAGTTGGGTCTCGAACAGGGTGTTAGGACCGAGTCCCAGATCAAATTTTGGGATCGAGTCCCTGATCAGTCGTCAGGGTAACATGTCAATGTAAGGGTCAGGATTAGATCTAGTTCAAATGTCGAGTTTCGAGTCGGAAGACGGGGTCAGATCTCAAACAGGGTGTTGGGTTGAAATCCTGGATCAGTTGTCAAGGTTGTGTCCAAATTATCGCATCGGGTCGGGTCCCAATTTTAATGTTGGCCCTTGGGTTGGGAGTCGAGATCAGGTCACTGGACCCTGGTCAAGTGTCGAGCTCATATCCTGGATTGATTGTTAAGATTGTGTCCAAATTTGGATGTCGAGGTCGGGTTAAGGATTAGATCCCAATTTGAATGTCAGGTTTCGAACCAAAAGTCGAGTTCAAGCCATACGTCCATTTTGTGATTGGATCCCGGATCGTTCATTGAGATCATATCTTGATTCAAGTGTTAGGATTGAGGTCGGGTCCCAATTCTAGAAAAATATTTCCCTTCCTACCAAACATACTCTACAATTAAATAGGACATATATAATTTTGTTCAAAGTTCTTCTAATGGAACAACTTAAGTGGATTCATTACTCACTTTTTTAGCCTTAATTCCAAAAATCACCTTTCTGTTGCCACATAGTATGTATGTGTTACTTGTTCAATTCACATAAGCTTAAATATTTACTCATGTACATTCAAAGTTAAGAACAAAAATATCTACTAAAACCAAGTAAAAAAACACGTTCATAAATTAATTGTGTCGTAGTTTTAACATGTAACTACTTTAAGATCATTCCTAATGAATTCGAAATATTAACCTTAATTGGGATTAGGATTTATGGCTTACGAGGTTGGACTTAATTAAGGATGTCAAGTTATGATAAATTAATGAAAACAAATTGGATTCCATTTCTGAATCGACAAGTTGGTTTAAAGAAAGAAATTCTGATGTCAAACTTGTATACATGAGTCGAAATATTTAATACTTTCTCACACTAATAATATTTGTTTTATCTATTTGTTCTTCCTTTTCTAATCCTAGGTAATCTTAATTAAACTTAATTAGGTACTCTTTTTTTCTCATTCATATTCAACTAATTAGGTTTAGACCATAGATTAAATATAAAAGGGTTAAAATATATGTAGTGGAAAGAGATGAGAAATGAACTTAACATGGACATCGAAAAGGCCAAGACAATTGAAAAGAATACTTTGAGGATATACACAATAATGACCTATGTTATTTTATTTTCGATTCAATTGTACTTTGACCTTTTAAAGTTTCATTCACATGCTTGAGGAATTCTAAGGTTTTAAATTTTAATTTCTTTCATATTAATCGGATGTGAAATGTTTAAGGTTCATGTTTCCCTCCAATTTTATGCACTTTTTGGATTAATGGACATGGTAGGGATCAAACTTAATTACTTAGCCCAATGACGACTCACAGCCAATTGGTAATGGTTTTGAAAAAAAAAAGGCCAAGGATTTATGATATTACAACATCAATATATGATCACACAAATATATTTCCCATTGTCCTAAGAGTTTATATGTGAGGATAAATGTTGGTTATATTCCACAATGAAGGGTCAAAATCAAGCTTCTTATATCACTATCTACATTCTTTTTTTTAAAAAAAATCATTATTCACTTCACATTCAGATAAATTTTTTCTTTATATTATAAATGGTCATTGTGAGTATGTCAATGTACAAGCACGATGGTAGATTAATTAGCAATTCGAACATTAAATCTTTAATTTTAAATAACAAAATGTTTGAGGTCTTTTTCAATGTACCTTCCTTTTTTACTGAATTAGTCGTTATTTTATTATAAAAATTATTTATTAAAACAATAATTATGGTTGAGCTAGCAACATATCCCTTTCTTTATTCTCGTTGAATTTCCAAAATTTTAGGTCTTTCAATTTGTATTTGCTTATTTGTGTGTTCCGTGTCTTTATCTTATCGATGTTTCATGTTAGATATATAGTATTTTAGTCCGCATCACGTAAATTGTTGAAATTTTTTTCATAATTCAAAATAAGTGAACTGTTCAAAATTAACGAAAATTATTGAAACTTTTTTCATATTCATCCTTTATTTAATGAAATTCTTACTTTTTTATGAGTTTGTCGAAAAATAATCAGAAGGATAATAGTAGACTTTAAATTATTTTCTTAAATATTTTTCATAAGGAATACGTATAATATAAACAAGCAAAAGTAGTACTCTTTAATCTTTACATTTTAATGTGTTTATCTTAAGAAAACACGTCTCTTGGTAAGTATACTCTTGAAATGAGTGATAGACTAGTGTCTTGTTGACTATTTTATCAATCAAGTTTTTCATTTTCATTTTCAAATAGGTTAATTTATAATGACATAAATATTTCTTATTTTTTTTAGAAAAGAAGTTAAAAAGGAAAACAATATCAATATATAAATTTCATATCAAAAAGACGAAAGGACATATTAAAAAATGTTTTTTTTGTGTAAATATTTATATAAATTGAGATAAGGAGAATATAAATTATTGTTTGTCATTTTCTTGTAAGGCCTAGTTGAGCAACCCCATGTGACAAATATGATTATATTACAACTTGGCAAGGAAATATCGTTTTCTTCTTTTAGTTTTACGGGTATGACGATAACAAATGATGTTTCTTTGCCTATACGCTTAATTTGCTTAAGTGACAAGTTGCTCAACTAAAATATTTTATTAGTAAACTTAAAAAATTCTTGAATCTCACCTTTATATATAATGATGAAAATGAAAATAATAGCTAATAATATTTTTATTTATAATAATAAAAAACAAACTAAATATTAACAAATCTATTCCAACATAAATTAAAAAAATTAAATAAAAATTAAATAACAAATACTAAACAACCTAAGATTACTGTTTCAATTTTGAGTTATTTTTCGTACAGTTGGTTGGTCTCCCTAATCATTTTAATTGTTTCTTTTGTGGTCAAAATATCAAGCACGAGCTACTTCTGAACATTCTCTTCTTCTTTTTCATTCATACTCAACTTACTATGTTAATTTTGACCATCAATATCATCATCCAATAATAAGATACATGTTTTTTTTTTTAAAAAAAAAAAATCTCTCATTTGTAAAACATTATATTCAACCATTAATTTCCTGTAAAGTGGTTGATGGAAATGAAATGATTGTTAAAGAATGACAAAAGTCCCACGTTGGTAGTTAATGAGATGGGTGGACTCCTTATAAGGCTTGGACAATCCTCCTCCTTTTGAGCTAGCTTTTGGGGTGTGAGTTAGGCCTAAGACCTAATTCGACATGGTATCAGAGCATGACCCGTCTCACCTGATGTTGGGATCCCTAATATCAAAATTGCCACGCACCAGATGTTAAGCACTGGGCGTGAGGTGAGGTGTTAAAGAATGACAAAAGTCTCACATCAGTGGTTAATGAGATGGGTGGACTCCTTATAAGGTTTGGGCAATCCTCCTCCCTTTGAGCTAGCTTTTCGGGTGTGATTTATGCCTAAGACCTAATTTCACATGATATCAGAGCAGGGCCCGTCTTTCATGGTAATATTCCCTCCTCCGCCTAGATCTTAGTAAAAGTGGCCATGGGGGGAGAGTGCATTCCGCAAATCGGCAAAGGTGAAAATAGGGGCTCCCACTTCGCCCTTCACCATTAATTCTAGAAAATCCACGCCCTTACCACGGTGCGAGAAGACAAGCACATCTGGTTCCCTTTCCCTCGGGACTTTCTTTCTTCCGTTTTTTAGCTCTATTATCTTGCCTTACGCTATCTGGCTACTGTAGCATTTTTAATCCACGACCCCCTCCCTCATCCCCTTCGGCACAGGTCTATTAACCTCACCCCTCTCTTCCCCTTTACTTCCATCTCTCATCCGTCCCCCCTTAGACACTCCTACCTCGTCCCCTTCTTTACTACAACAGCCCGTGTTTTTCCCGTGGCTTACTCAATCCCCCCCCAAGCCCCCCGGGCTCCCGCGCACTTCCTCTTCTCCCCTACTTTGGGCTCCCACCCCCTTTCTTTACCACCTCCATCATTGCTAGCCCCCTGTGTCCTGTGCAAAGAAAGGATAATAAAGGGGTAAAAACGATCGCCCGGTGCGTCGGGGTCGACCTAGTCCTGATGCTAGGCGTCGGGTGCCTGGACTATCATTTATAGTCGTGCTGGGACATTTTTTATTTTGGGGGTCCCAACATCGGGTGAGACGGGCTTTGCTCTGATATCATGTAGAAATTAGGTCTTAGACCTAACTTACACTCCAAAAGCTAGCTCAAAGGGAGGAGGACTGCTTAAGCCTTATAAAGAGTTTACTCATCTCATTAACCACCGATGTGAAACCATTGTCATTCTTTAATACCCCACTTCACGCCCAGTGCTTTGATACCATGTGAAATTAGGTCTTAGGCCTAATTCAAGAGGATTGTCCAAGTCTTATAAGGAGTCCACTCATCTTATTAAGCACCGACGCGGGACTTTTGTCATTCTTTAACACTCCACCTCACGCCCAGTGCTTAGCATCTGTTGCGTGGACAATTCTGATTTTGGAGGACCCAACATCGGGTGAGACGGACCCTGCTCTGATACCATGTGAAATTAGGTCTTAGGCCTAACTCACACTCCAAAAGCTAGCTCAAAGGGAGGAGGATTGCCCAAGCCTTATAAGGAGTGCACCCATCTCATTAACCACCAATGTGAGACTTTTGTCATTCTTTAACAATGATATTCTTTTTTCTTAATTACAACTTACAAGTATGTAAATATATAATATATATTCAACCTTATGAAAAAAAACAATTGCTTCATAATAGGAAGTGTTTTATTCTTTAGCGTACCCGTGGATTATTGTGTTATTTATATCGGAAAAGGTACGATTAGGGTTTGGAGATAGGTAGGAATTTTTGAACCCATTAGCTTTTATGTAGACCCTATATTTATATAAGAAATTTGTGAACCCCATAATAAAATTCATTGACAATTTAGTGGTAGGGAAGGTGCGGTGGAAATGTATTTCATTTAGTGTGTTTTGCGTTTAAACCGTTAGAGCGCCCAAACTTCTAATCTTGGCTCCATCTTTGGCTGTACAATTAAGTTTGTATGTGATGTTTAAGGTGGATTGAATCGATTAAATTAACAAAAACTTATTACCTAAACAATCTTGCATAAGGATACTTAATCAGTATTTCAAAACATTCTCCCTTAATCAATGTTTTCTCTCTATCATGTATTTGAAAATTTGAGTAGGTTTTTTGCCCTTAATCGCGAAGCAATCATTGTTAATCATTTAATTGAAATTGGAGATGGAGCCAAGAATTTGGTGAATCTTGTGCAAAATTAAATATACACTCGTAATAGCTAATAATATTAAACCTAAATTGTATACCACATAATTTCCCAGCGAAGGGTGTTATTGTAAGTATATACACAGTGCATATATAGTTATAGATTTATGGTACATAAACTTAACACACAATAATGGACATGAAAAGGCATATATAAAATTGTAACTGAATCTTCTCAAGTAGATTCAGCTTCTAGGTGTTCAGATTGTCTGCCGCCATATATAGCTCCAACCAGAAATCAACATTAGATGAATCAATACTCACATCCATGAAATCTTGTATGTACAAATCAACACTTGATGTACTAATACTCTCTGGATTACTCTCCAATATAACTACGTTTTCGTCATCAACTTGATTGACAATTGAAGTAACATCATTCTCTTGATTGTATGTTTCCAAGAAATCATAATTTTCATCAAATATGATGTACCTAGAGGAGGAGGAGGAGTTGGTCAAATCAAATGATTGAATATTTGGACAATTAGTAGTTATCAAAGGCTTGTTTTGAGTATTTATCTCTATTTGTTTAGCTTTCTTCCTTGATTTAGGTTTCACTTCAACTTTTGTCCCAACGTGCTTCTTTAAATGGGTATGGTAGAAATTCTTGATTTCGTTATCTGTTCTTCCAGGCAATTCTTTAGCTATAGTTGACCACCTTCAACAAATTACATAACATCAAATAGTGTCAGCAAATAATTATATGTAGTAGTTTACTTTCAGTTGTCATGAATGAGAATACACTTTTATTTACTTATAAATATATATAGACTTTTGGCTAAAGTTGGTCATGAATTCATACTAATAAGCATGTATAAACTGAAAAGGTTAGATTTTATGACTTCATATAACCTAATAATAAGTTAGTAGAGAGAATACACTTTTATTTACTTAATCACATCTTCGATAATAAAAAGTGAAAGGTAATTAATTGTCACCTGTTTCCAAGTGATTGATACATTTTGATGATTGTTTGAGTTTCTTCAAGGCTAAATGGCCCTCTCTTTATATCAGGCCTCAAATAGTTGATCCATCTCAGTCTACAACTCTTTCCAGTTCTTGATAGTCCTACACCATCCATATTGCCATAACAACAAATTAATATATATATATATATATGAAGTAGTCTCTATATCAGTGACGAAGCTATGATTTTCATTCATAGGTTCAAAATCTGAAGAATTGAACACCTAGTTAACTAGCCAAAAGGGGTTCAACATCTATAATGTACATAAGAAAATAAATTTAGTCATGTATATATAGTATAAGTTCCCATCGAAAGGGTTCAGATGAACCCCTGAGTACAAGCTAGCTCCGCCCCATTCTATATGTACATTACTTGCTGAAACCCTAAAAGCAATAAGAAAGCAACAAAAAAAAAAAGCAAGGATAAAGACTTTGTGTTTCTTTTAAGATAAATTATGATCAGATGCTAGTAAAATATGTAGGGGTACCTGCAAATTTGGGCATCTGGCTCCAGTTCCAAATACGATATTTCGCGATATAATCAATCAATTTTTTGTCTTCTTGAGGAGACCAAGCACCCTTCTTTACATAACCCATGTTTTTGCCATGTTGAAGCTGGAACACTACTTCTCCCATAACTATAGAGTAAATGCTTTCACAAATTAAGGGTCATACATATACTTCACAAAGTTTGAATATTGCTTATATATAGGAAAGAGGAGGGTTTCAGCCTGTGGAATATTATTAGTTCAAAGCTTTTATTATTTCCAAGAAAGTTCATTTTCCCTCACCCTCAAGCCTCACTACTTCCTAATTTGTCCCTTTGTTATTCTATCTTACTTACTCCCTCTCTCTCTCCTTTCCAATTTTAGTGATGTAGTTGGAATTTTGAGAGTCAATCTCATTCTATGTATTTTAAATATTTTAAGTTATTAATTATTGTAAATTATATCATATGTTTTCTTAGTTTTTAAATATTTTTTCTGTTCATTTTTATTTGTCACTGTTTGACTTGACGCATTCACTAAGAAAACAATTGTTTATATAGGTATTTTACCACACTGTACCTATTGAATGATGTTTAGTTTTAGGTGTTAGAAAATGGTTTGGAGTAGTGTTTAATGTTTGAGGGTAAAATATCGAAAAAAAAATTGTCTTCTCTTTATATGTCAAAAGTGACAAGTAAAAATTAAAATTTATTTTAGGAATAAATGACAAGTAAAAGTTTAAGGAGGAGTATATAAAGTTTATTTTTTAAAAAAACCAAAAACTTAAGGTTTCTATATTTGAATTAGGGATTAAAGTTTAAAATTTTGAATTTTCAAACTCTGGTGGGGCCAAATAAAGTAGGACAAATGGAGTTATATTCCAAAATGATACTATTACTTTTCTAATTTTTGTAATATTTGTGCATTTTTCCTTTCTAAAAGAATTACTTAATTTATTCTTAATAAGACAATATTTAATAACATAAATATTTATACATGTTTTGAACAACAATTTCCAAAAGTCGCTCTTTATTTTTTAAATTCTATGTTCAGTTAAATTATATTATACAAAATAAAATAAAAAGAGTAATACGTCAAGCTTGGTATATGCTATATTGATAATTGTAGATGGAATAATCCCTTTAAATTGTTCATCTTTTTTGGATGTTTTGGTTAATGTTCCTTTTTCAGTAATATATGATGATTGATATATACGTTAGGAGACAGAGACTTCAGATTATTTTTATTTTTTTGTTTTATGGATTTCGGATTGGACTCAAATTTAGTATCACAGTTCAATTTTTTGTGCTTTTTATTCAGCATTACACATATCAGGTGTCCAATGCAAATAAGTCTAATAAAAAAAGGGAAAATTATATGGAATGACAAATATTCATAAGTAATTATATGATAGGGGTATTAGTTAATTTATTTCATTTCTATTAATATAGTTTAGTTTTTGTGCTATTACGTAAGGGGGTCCACCCCTAGACCTAACAAATAGTATAAAAACTTTTTTTTGTAAGTGTTGTATATAATTGACACAAACAATATTCTCTCTCCTATTCAATCCCAACTTTGTCTTCCTACATTGAAACTCTATCGATTTGAACTTTCAAATTTGGTCCAAAATTAAATTACTCCCTCCGCGAAGTTGAATTCAATTCGTAAAGTACACTTAATTTAGTTGGTTGACCTCTTTTTTTTTTCCTTATTCAACATTTGTATATGATTGTGTTTCCTATATTTTTCATATTTTTGATGAAATAATCGATGTTTGTGCTGTTAGATCTCAAAATTGTCACACAATGAATGAAATCATCTTCATCTATGAGGATTACAAGAGGTATTCTTTGCATGTCAATTTTAGTGACAATTTACCATCGTTTTAATGGGGTAACTCAAGAGTTTGGGATGGTGTAGGGTCTTTGGGAAAAATCAAAACAAGTTCAAATGAACAAATAATGGAAGAGTTGAGATCAAAAGAAAATAAAAATGAGCCCTACGGCAGTATCAAGAAGTTATTAACAATCCAAGCAAGAGGCATTATTAAAATGTACAAGAGGAGAAAAGGGGAAAAAAGTTGTTTGTTAAAAAACATTGATTCAGAGGAAAAATGCATATGAAGTAAGGATTGAAGAACATCATTAATCATGAAGTAGTGGCTTAAACACAATTTTAGATACAATTTGTGGTATTAGATGTCAAATATAAAAAAATTATTATTTAAGGATTGTATATAGTATAGTGAATGTTAGTACACACAGGTGTAGTATATATTGAGAAAAGCACATATAGACACCATTCAAAGTTGTTCCGTAGTATTTGCCTTAAAGACACTTAACTTTTAAAGTGTACTATACACCCACATAAATAATTAAATTTTTGTAAATGGGCCTTTGGACCCATTTTTTTGTTCTAGGTAGGGCGCGTGTTGCTCCAACTCCCTATTCAGTGACCAGACCCGACCCCTATATTTAAAGGAAGTCATCTCTCCATTTCTTTCTTCTCTGTGTGGCTGCACTTCAAGAAATTTTCTTTATTTTTTTTTTTCAGCTATGGAGTTAGGGTGAAACAAATT
Source organism: Solanum habrochaites (assembly GCA_027704765.1). NCBI lineage: Eukaryota > Viridiplantae > Streptophyta > Magnoliopsida > Solanales > Solanaceae > Solanum > Solanum habrochaites. Next base: position 29,552,905 of record JAKWJA010002494.1, on the reverse strand, counting down.
TGAATGTGGGATTGCTATTAGTTGCAAACCCTTTTGGTAGCAAAACTCGACCTAATAACTCACACATTTATGCTAACTCAGAACAAAAAACTCGTGGAACCACTTTCTGGCACATTGCAAGAAAAAAGTTAAGGCAGATCCAATTGACAAAAGTCCTCATTAACCATTTTCTTTTATCATGTTCCATGGCCAACTTGTGCAGACAATCTTTTTCTCAGCCATTATGGCCAGTTGTGATGCTTAGGACAGGAGCATCCATAGCTGGAAGCGATTTAATTTGAATTGATTGAATAAGAAAATCACATCTTCATTGATTCAAGAATTTCTCGCCAAATAGTGGTGTCTTATTTCTTAGAGAAGATGATGAGTGGTTTCAAACCAAAGAGTATCCATATTGATTGTGTTATGGAAAAAATATGAAATTGAAAAATGAGGGCTAACAATGATTATGTTGGGTGTAACAATTGGGGAAGATGACATACATTGATAAAATAATTAATAATAAGAAAAATAATGGACACATGGACACCTGTTTAAACTGGTTCCATGGCGTAAAATAATGCATGACGCGCCTCAAGTGGTGTGGTAACAACTTAGACTAGGATAGAGGAAATGGGGAAATGGGTCAAAATGGTCCATTACAAAGAAATTAATAGGTTATGTGGGGTGATCGGACATTTTAAAAGTTAAGGGGCTATGCAAAATACAGGACAACTTTGATGGTTGTGTCTTTATGTCTTTCTCTATATATTTATTATTTGTTAATTATTATATGTGTTTGTGGATTTTGATTACTCTATATATACTTTAAGTTATGTATAATGGAATAATATACTAAGCCTTAATAATGGTTGTAGCAGATGTATATTAAGGCTCATTGTTTTTTGTTTTCTGTATATATATATACAAAAAATAATGGACTTATTTATACAGATTGAAAACTTCATATATGATTATAATTTGTATATTTATAGTTATATACAAATTATTGAAGTAGTATATATTAAGTTATAGATACATATACAAAAAGTGCTATGTCCATGACAGTTTTATAGTGCGTAGTAACGGATTGTATAGAAGGCTCATTATTTTTTTTATAACATATATAAACAAAGTCAGTGGATTAGTATAATAGATGAGAAAATTTCATATGTGATTGTAATTTGTATATTTTAGGGTTAATACAAATTATTGAAATTAGTTATATATTAAGCTTATATCTTATTGGAGTAGTATATAAAAAGTTCAATTGAGACACTTGTATATAATGCTATGTTTAACTAATATATTCATGTAAACATATCCATATACAAAAAAGTAAGTTCGTATATATTACACAGCAATTAATTTGTACATGAATTCTTTTTTTTAAAATTGGACTTTTTTTGTATATATACTGGCCTTCAACAAAAAAGTATCTTAATGGTACATTACGAAATTTATCTTAAAAAAATCATATTTTGAAATCAGTTTTCAAAAAAAAAAAAAAAAGACACACAATAAACGAACGCACATAAATCAATTTGTAAATCCAATTGAAACATTGTTATAGTTATTGGCAATAATAAACATGAATTTTCATCCAAAGAAAAACTTACCTGTATTCGATTGCAAAAAAAAAAAAAATAATAAAAGAAATTGCTGAACTTCAGTTTCATAAACAGGCAAAAAAAAATAATTCTATTTTTTTTCAAAATTCGGTCTAATTCTTATTTTTTTTTTGAAAAAAAAATTTGCATGTGAACGTTCAGCTTAAAAAAAGGACGTCGTTTCCTAAATTTGTGGCATTATCTAAATTTATTGTTAGCATATTTAACGCTTCCGTTACAACCACTTTTTAAAATAAAATTGTATAAATAAAAACAAAAAAATTATTATAGACAAATTAAATACCTAAATAACTAAACTAGACCCATAGAATCCTAATTAGGTAAAAATATACCCATATAATGTTATTTAATCAATTAAGTTTGCCATATATTAAATTTTCCAATAAAAAAATTACCAAATGTTCAATAGATTAATGTCCTATGGTAGACCACAATTCTTATCATATTATTAACAGTAGAAAGTTGTACATTCTAGAACAAACTATTGTGTGAATTAAGATTGTCTAGTATCACCTATATTATAGGCTCAAAAGTCAAAAATCAAAATATCCAAAAGGATTATCCAAAATCGAACTACTTGAATTGTAATTTCTTCGATAAAAAAAAAAAACTGAAAATTCGAGACGAAATTTTCATGTTTAATTTGAATGGCCGGAACTAAACTTACCCTAGAGATGAAGTACTTAAAGACCAAAATAGTCTTAAATTCATCTATTTATTTTAATTCTTTGAAATGTTAAAATCATAAATGTTACGATCAGGTGTCCTTTAATAACCATGTCGAGATCGGTACCCTTTTGCATAATATCAAATCTTGTTCATGCAATTGAAGAAGATGTGAATGATCGAAGAAGAGAGGGATGATTACTTGCTACATCAAGCGGCCGCTAAGTAATAGAGAAAGTTTCAAATATATTTACGTAATTTTTGTTAGTTTAAAATTAACACATCGTTATCAAGTAATTAATCAATTAAACCCAAAGAGTGCAACAAATGAATTAGGAGACAATTCAAAGGTCATGGCGGGCTTACGATAAATTACATAATTAAGAGTAATTTTCCTAGGGAAATTACCATAATACATTATGTTTGTTTTCAGGAATTTAAATATAACAAACTTACTTATTTTCCTCAAAATATACTGACACAAAAAAACATTATCATCTTATTAGGGATTGTCATGTCACATTTTTTAATTTAGTAATAATATTTTTTTTAGTCTGTCACGTGTTTGTGCCCATGCTTTTCAAATTATTTACCGATGTTTTTTGTTGATTTATTTTAATTTCTTATTTGAAAACAATTATTTAGTTTGTTCATTTTTAACTTAATAGTATAATTTTTTTCTAAAATTATAGAATTGTTTCGTTATATCTTTTAGTTTTAAATTTATATTCTTTAGCAATTATTCTTTATAGTTTGTGTCGGTTAATATCTCGTAGGTACTGTGAGTATGAAATCAACCATCGATGACGAAACTTAATTATGGACATCTAAAGGACTCTTTACATTAAAAAATTGTGCAAACAAAAAGTAATTAACGATTAAAATTGTTATAATCATAGGAAAAATTTAATTAACTTTCTAAATTCTATCAATATCAATAAATTAAAATAATAGATATTGGGCCGTGCTAGCATAGAATTGTGTTAGTTTTAGCTTACATGTAAAATTAAATTTTTACTTCTTTAAAGTAGAGAGTTCTAAATCAATATATATATATTTTAATAATTTTAAAATTAAAAATATAACTAAATTTTGGTAACCGAAAAGATTAGCTTCGCTCTCAATTTGCTTGTGAGACCCGACAATGATTTTATCTTTCGATTAAAAGGAGGATTTTTGTGCGAAGAAAATCACGCAAAAATATAAAATATAAAAGGTCTACATAATAATTATTTTATAATATTATTTTCAAGTTAATAATAAAAAACACTTAATTAAATATCTTCTATCCACGAATTCGTATTTCATATTCTATTATTCCTTTATCTATCGTAAATTATTTTTTTTCGTATATTAAAACTAATCTCGCGATTATAATGGTGGGTAAAGTTTGAAATTAAATTAGTATTAGGAAGGCCATACATCTTACATTTAAGAATTAAAAAAATATTCATATAAATGTAAAAAGTACATGACATTTATTATAGAGAAGATGTTTTTTTTTTGTCAAGTATATTTTTAGGAAAATAGGTAAAATTGAGTGATATTGTAGTCCTAAAACAAACATAAGTGGTATTATTAGATAATTTCTCAAATATGGATCACTATCCAAGGAAATTACTCGATAATTAATACAATGCTTAAGAAGGCTTAATTAAGAAGACTTATTAGTGTGTATTTTGACATTTTAAAGTATGAATATGAGAGCAAACAATCAAAATAGAACCTCCTTTTCTTCTTTAACTCTACCTAATGACGAGGTACGACGATCATAACTTAAATACTTTTTAAACTTATCGAAACGTAGATATTCGTTGATTTTATAAGAAGAGCAAGTTTATTTAAAGGGCATAAAATTCCATAAATAATAAGTCTATACCTCTGTCCTTCTCGTAACATAGTGACTCTCAAATTTCGGCAGAACGGGTTCTTGCTGGAAGAAACGAAGATGGGAATAGGTAGACGTGGATAAAAGGAAGTGTGTTGAAAAAATAAAAACCAATTACCGCCAGTTAGATAATAGAAACTTAGATAGGTAGGTTTAATAGGCAGCTATGCTAGAAGTATATATAGAAGGAGACGAGAGAGAGAGAGAGAGAGAGAGAGAGTAGAGAGAGGTACTTTATATATATATAATATATAAATTCGAAAAAATTATGCACGTACGCAAGATTGAAAATAAAAACCATTACCACAGTATATAATAAACTTAGCTAGGTAGTTTAATATTCAGCTATAAAAAAAATATATATAAATATGATATATATATATATCATATAATATATATATATAGATATATATATATATAAATTTCGAAAAAATAGTGGTGATTTTGTCCACAGTACGCAAGGAACCACATTGTTAGTGACATGAGGACCTTTAAACCTTCCGTGATCACCCCAAGGAGTTCACTCTTAGTATTTAGATGTGTGGAGTAGCTAGGATCTAGTTATATATATATATATAATAATAAACGATAGTAGAATTCAATAATAGAATAAAATATATATATATATATTATATATATATATATATATATATATATATTAAATAATATTAAATTTCGAAAAAAAAAATTTATTGTCACAGTACGCAAGGATTACCACATGGTTAGTGACCATGAACCTTTAACCCGTGATCACCCACTAAGGAGTTCACTTAGTAATTAGGAGTGAAAGGTAGTAGGATCCTATTTATTTGTATTCTAAGAAATGTTCTCTTCACCCAGGTGTTTCATTCAGGCCCGGGAAAAAAGATTTGTTGGAGCTGGTTCGAGACGAGGAGTTAGATGTTCATCCTGCGTAATGTAGAACAAGTTCAGATGTTCATCCTGCACTTGAATATGTTAGGTATTTTTAAACCTTATACTTGTGACTTTACTAACTGAATCCTAATTAAACTCACTGAAATATAATATTTTAAACACCTTTTCATTTTATATGTGTGTGTAGTATAATAGTTATGTTTGATTTCACGTCATTTTTAATGGAACATAAGAAACTAAATGTAAGAAAAAGCTATTGTGCTATTTTGAAAATTTCGAGCATTATTATCTCCGTCATTTTTTTTTGGGGGGGGGGGGGGGGGCCAAGGGGGGGGAAGACACTACAACAAAAATGATCATCAACGGCATTTAATTTTTAATTGCCTCTAAGTATGTAATTTTAGCGGCAATTGTCACTCTTTGTATATGTCCCTAAAGCCTTTAGCGACATTGGTTCTAATGACACTTAACTAATGTCGGTAAATAGGGGTGTTCGTGTTTCGATTTGGATCGGATATTGATTAAAACCAAAATCAAACCAATTTAGTCGGTTTTAAAAATTTCTAAAACCAAACCAAACGAAAAAAATAATCATCGGTTTTGGCTATTGTCGATTTGGTTCAGTTTTTCTTGTTTAGTCGGTTTGAACGTAATTAATTTTTTGAGGACTATGTATCTAGATAGATACAAAAATACCAAGTACATTGAACCAATCTACAGAAAAAACGCTAATGTCGGTTCATAAGCAAGTAAGCAATTATTAGATTATCATTACACGAACAAAGTGATTTATTAAACATAAAGGGTACTAATGTTATGTGAAAGTACCATAAGTAAAGACTAAAATTGATTTTGATGGATTTGATTTGAGATTGTTCTACATCGGCTCAAAGTGGTAGGCTTGAAAAAATGGTAAAAGTTAAGCCTTAGTTGATTTTAAATTTTCACAAAACTTTTTTAATTTAGTTATTTTTTTTGTTTTTTTTTTTTTGAATATATATAAATAATTTTATTAAAAATTATATATATCTAATTTATCGATTAGGTTTGGTTATTTTTGCGGTTGTTTTTTAGTAAAACCAAAACCAAAGCAAATAGTATCGGTTTTCAAAATTTAAAAACCAAATTTAACCAAACTAAACCAGATATCGGTTTTTTTAAATTGGTTTGGCTTGGATTGTAGTTTGGTTTGGTTGTTAACCATAACCATGAACAGCCCTACCGGTAAAGATTTTAGCACTCTTTATTTGTATCAATATTTAATGCCGCTAAAAGTTATTTTTGTTATAGTGAGGGAGGGAGAGGGGGGTTCTATTTCATTTTATAATTTTTAAAATATTTTAAATAAAAAATATTATACTCAATCTCTTTACAATGCATGGAATCACGCATTATTCCAACTCAATATTATTAATGTCATATGTGTACTTCGATCATTGGTCAGAAATGTTAAAAATATCATATTTCAGTGAGTTTAGAGATTCAATTGGTAAGATCATAAGTATTAGAGTTCAACTTACTTATGAAATCAAGTACGAAGGTCTCTCAAATTATTGTGCATAAATACATTATACACATTATGAAAGATGCCTTTCCTTTCCTATCGTCAAAATTTGAGTTTTAATTTCTAGTTAATTATTAATTAACTACTAGTTATTTTTTCCATCCGCTTGAATCTCAAAGCATACATATATGTACACAATAACCTTGATTTTTTCTGTTTCTTTGAATAACAATGAGTAGTTTGATTTTTGTGTAGTGTATGAACAAACCAGTTTCCTCCCATTTATACTGAAAAAGACAACTTCAATTCTTGAATTCCACAACCACGTGAGGCTAAGAAGGGTCAAAGTAAAGCGTGTAGACATAACTAACCTAGTGGATGTTACACTTATTATTCATTATTCATTTATGAGAAATTTGTCTCTTACTCCAAGTAGAATATATATGGAAAACGAAAAAAAAAAAATGCGTTCAGACCGTAGAGAATAACTTAAAGGAAAAGTATATAATTAGACATATTAATTTCTCTATCATGCATACATATTATTATTATCTATATTTATAAGAATTGTCTATAAACATAATGTTAAATAAAGTATATTAATAATGCTTGCATTATCAATACATGTATTAGTTATGCTTGCATTAATTATACATAGATTATTTAATGCATTGTTCGGTTTGATGCATTTGTTTTAATTAATTTTTTTATTTATTTTTTATTTGATAAAAATAAAAAAGACTTTTAATATTGTCATTCGAACTTTTTAGGAAAAGACTTATTTATGGCATATCCATTAAAGTTTGATCCATTGTATGTCATTACTGATAAAAAAAAAAGGTCATCATGCCATTTTTTTACTCCGGATTTCCGCAAAAAAAAAACCAGTTTTAAACACCAAACAAGGTTTTTTTTTTTTTTTTTTTTTAACCCTTTTTTATGGTGTTTTTGGATCAAATGTATACTTTTTGTTTGTTTATTTTCTTTGGTTTTTTTTTTTTAAAACACCAAGAAACAAGTGAAGAACATAAACAACTCCCACAAAGTTGCAAACATCTTCAAATTCTTCACTAAACAATCTCAAATTTCGGGGCTACGTCATTAATTTTTCTTAAAAAATGAAAAATTTAACATCATTGCAGGAGTTCAAAAAATCACCTATTATTTAAAAAATGTATTCCAAAATCTGAAAATCACTCTAAAAATTTAACTTTATTGATCTTTTTTTTGTTGTAGTTTTACAATTAGATCTTTGTTGACTAGTATTTTTTGATTTATGTCACAATTTCAAGTAATTGAAGTTACTGGAGAAATCATACCATTAAAAAAATTTTTGAATAGTGTTGATTGATGATGAAACTTTTTGCAAGAAAGAAATTTCAATTGGGTCTGTTGAGGTTTAGGTTTTGGAAATGAGATCAAAAGAAATGAGTTAGTTTTGGTTTTTGTTGGGTAATCTATGGTCAGAGCGAAATGCTTATTGAAATTTGAGGCAAATTCGTGGATTGCTGAAGAAGAAGAAGAATAGAATTGAATAGGCTTTGAAATTTGGGGAGAAATTGTTTTAAGTTCTTAGTGTTTTGTTGTTCTAGTAATTGTAGGAAGCAAAAAAAAAAAAAAAAACGTACATTTGACCAACAAAAACACCAATATAAAAAGTATTTATTAACTTGTTTGGTGTGTAAACAAATGGTTTTTAAAAAAAATGGTTTTAGAAATCGGGAGGGAAAGGGGAGTTTATGGTTTTGGAAGGAGTGGGGGGAGGTATGGGGTTAAGGAGTAGTAGGTGTTGGGGGAGCGTTAAAGAAAAAGGCATTGGATGAGCTTTTACTTAACAGCAATGGAATAAATGAGTCAAACTTTAAAAAAAAACGGATAGACATAAATGAGCATTTCTAAAAGTTCGTGCATATTTGACACCTGTTTTATTACAAGATATCCTTTGAGAGAAACAGATGCAAAATGAAAAGTTTCGAGGGGAGCCGTTGAGTCTCTATTAATATTGCATGCAGCATATTTTAACAATCATTGTGTTGGAATTCTCCCCTCCTGAATTCCTTCAAAGGAACACGTAATAATAACTACTAGGTTGTGTTTGCTTTAAAAAACTTAATAACAGTAATTGATTATTTGAACAACACGTTGTATTATTTGTAAATTTTAAAAGTAAATAAAAGATTTCAAGCTTTAGCCTCTTTAAAAGGAATTAGAAAGTCTAATTCATTCTACTCAAGACAAAAAACTACTCTGTTTTTTTTCTATCTTTCAACGCTTTTCAAAGCAGACTATAACTTGTCAAGCAAATATACTACCTAGAATTTGTAAAACAAGACTCTTGAATACAAGTTTACAACTTTTAACACTCAACTTTAGCCAACACTCAAAAAATTTATCAAAACTCTCTCTCAAATATCTTATCATTGTTTTTGAACTTCTCCTTTGTAAATGAGCGCGCATTTTTTCTGATCAAATAGCTTCCCTATTTTTATTTATAAATCAGAAATTAAACAATAATTGTACAAATCAACTGTATTTGTCTTCTAAAAAATCCTTTGTTGACTTCTCACTGGTCTTTTACTCAAAACCGTATTGCACTCAAATTTGTTTGCAGTGTTTTCCTAACACTCACCAAATAAAATATCCAAATAACAATAATCATAAAAAAAAAACGTTTACATAATAAGTTTCTATATTAGAACTAAGCTTCACTCTTAAGCTACCCCACTTGCATACCGCTGACCAGTATTTCACTGGAACAGTTTGCATTACAGGTTATACAATTTTTGCCATTTTTTTTTTTTTTTAAATATAAAGTTAACAAATTCTCCCCCTTTTTTGTTACTATGGTAAATAATCAGCTTTGCATTTGGATTTTGAATTTAAGATACACACAAATATCAATCAATATATACAATCAATAATATATAGAACACGATATCATATGCAGGCTGCTTCCTTTTTGCCATGAAGCCACAATTGAAAAAAAACATAGTTATATATGATACTCTAAAATTATAGCATAGATATAGTCATTCGTATTAGTTAGTTTAGTAACAATTAGAGTTTAGACATAAAACCATATACATACAAAAATTAGTAATGTCTCTTCGGTCTACCTAGTCAAGAACAAACAATTAATTAAGACAATGCATATATGATGTTGATTTGAGTTACAGGAGGGTTGGCCATAGAGGTGGAAGAGGTGGAGATGGTTTGAGGAGCCCTTAGTAGCAAACCCTGGATGTCACGATACTTGTAGATGCCCAGAGGTGCAATTCTATTTCGTGATTGACGCAACGCCTGCGTCTGAGTGAGTTCTTTCTTAATCCTCGACCCAGTTCTCAGCAATCAATTCCCTCACGTTCCAAATTGTTCATGAGAAGAGGAATCTTGTTCCATTTCTATGAGGACCTTTTTATGCTTCATTACCTATTCTATAGCAGTGAGAGAAGGAAAGCCTTAAGAAAGCCCTTAACCGTTGTGCTTTTGTTGCGTTTTTCATAATCCTTTTAGGCGTACAGGCATGTTATATCATCCCCCTTTCCCCATGAACATCAGAAATGATGTGAATCTGCCACTTCTTTTGTATAGGCAGCAACAAAAAAATGTTTCTCAAAACAACTGTCCCACCAAACAATCCAATAAGCAAAATCCCGTTTACTTTTTATCAAGCTTGGACAAACTATGTATATGACTTCATTATTAAGATCGGTGTCGGGTTTGTAATTATTTTCGGTTGAAATTTTAGTTGAGTCCTAGATAATTCAGTTAGTTCCATAAGAGTAAGATCCAAGTAACATGCTTCAGTTCCCTTTTTTTTGGGTTCTGGCAGAAGGGATATTTTATGAACTACGGTTAAACACAAACTGATTTTGAAGTTTGATTTGCTGGGTAACATACATCCATTTGGCAACAACCTAGATTCGAATATTCAGATAGCGTAGGATTAGAGTAGGATCATTTGAGAATCGCTACATATTTCAAGTGAGAGGGTTGTACCCTCTAAAGGAGGCCAATCGCTTCTTGGACATAGTGACCCCATTACCTGTTAGTATCCTAAGTATTGAAGACGAATCTCATAGTAAGTGTAAAAAAGAGAGAGACACACAGGAATGTACTAGTAATTGAAGAAGACGCAGAGAGAGTGACCTGTGGCATTGATATATCTAAAATTCCCTGATTCTACTCTACCATTTTACGCCTAAAGAATCCTGGAGCATCATTCTGTCCATCCTTAATTTTGTAAAAATAATCATAAATCATCCATATCACCACCCCCACACCAGAACGAAGCAACTACTCTCCCTACCACACTCCTCTTCCTTAAAGGCTCATACTATCGCAGAGAGTCATCATCTCATCATGAAATTTTTATTTTTGATGTGAAAGTTTTTTCTTTTTCTGACTATTACTGATCTGCTACAAAGGTTTAAGGATGACGGGACTACGTTTTCTGATGTGCGATGTTTTTCTTAGTTGATTGAGCCAAATCTCTGCATTCCAGACTAAAGTTGTACAAGATCTAGTTAATCGCCAATGGTGTCTTTGCCTGATAAGAACGAGGGAGAATCTTCTTGAGATTCAGGGAGAGGATGAGAATGTCGCACGAGGCATTAAAACAAGACGAACTTCGTTTGGAAACAAGATCGGATTGGCGACAACATTTCAAATAATTAAAGTGACCATTGCATCATCGAATATTTTTCCTGTCCCTGATGTTGTGACCAAAAACATGTGTTCCCCCCACTTCTCTAGGCATCATATTCCCTTTCTCCAACCCGGTGACTTCTCTCTCCCTTGAACTTGATGCATCTTCCATAGAGAACATTTTCGGGTTACGCCGGCCCCCACAAGGGCCAAATCAATTTGTAAGAGAACAGGGCGGTGTAGGGGTTGGTTGTAAGCTTTCTTGATTATCAAAGGGAATTATGGCTAGTGAGAGAGATTGAGGAAAGCGGAAAGAGAGGAAAGAACAGAGAAATTTTATCAACAAACAAAGTGTGGATTTGTGGGATTTGCAAAAGGTTTTTGAGAGAGGAATGAGAAACAATCGGAGGAAGAAAGAGCAGAAGGAATCGGAATTTAAGAAAATTATAGGGAGTTGTATTGTAAGGGTTTTTTTTTTTTCCTGAGAAGAGGAAAACAGGGGGTAATTGATGGGTTTTATATGTGATTTGAAAGGTTTTTGCAGGTTTGATTTGGCGATTGTAATTGTTAATTTGTGATTTGCTTTTTTTGTTTTTTAATAATTAAATAATAAAGGAAACGGAACCAAATGCATTGGTCTTATATTTTAGTCTATCTTAGTTAAGGAGGAGAAAGGACATTACCTTTTTAAGGAAAAGATGATGGATTTTGGGAGTTCCAATTCCTTCAGTTCTAATTTCTTAGTTTATATTCATCATTTCCTAGCTCAAGGCACGTTCCTTTCAAACGTAGGTCCCTTTTGCTAATGCCTTTGTAACAGAGATGTCCGCGATTTGTTCTACGTAGTAGTCAAAAGTTCATAGAGATTAAACTTTTTCTCCACATGGTCTCTAGAAGTGATGACGAGGACTGTCAATATGTTTTGTTCATGATGTTGTACCGGATATTTTTTTGCAATTTCACGTCTAAAAAAGGCCCCACACAAAAGGAGAACTAAAAAGGAGACCCTCCAAAAAATGGTCCAATAATAAGAGACGCCTCATGAGGTTCGCTATTTAAATTAATATCTTTTAATTTTTTTTAACTGTAGGAGAGACCTCGTGAGGTCAATTTAATTGAATATTTTTTTTTACCTGACTTATTAAAAATTAAAATTTTAACTCTAATTATATAAAATTGGAGACACTCATGAGGTCTCTAATTTTTTAACTATTTCCCAATTAATATTAAACTTATTTATTTTTAATGTTTAACAATAGAGACCTCATGAGTGAGGTCTATACTTGTTAAAATTAAAATAATAATTTAATTTATGAATATTTAAAACGTTAGAGACCTCATGAGGTCTCTTAAACATAACCAAAAACTACGCCAAAAATTAAATAGCTATTTCTTCCCTCTATCTTAATTTTGGTCGACCGCCCCCCCCCTCTCTCTCTTTCTTTCACTGAACACTAGTTCGACCGCTTCCTCTTTCTCGTCGTCGACCCTCTTCTTTGTCGTCGTCGGAACCCTTCCTCTCTCTTTCTCGTCGACCCTCTTCTCTCATCGCTTATCGCCAGCTCTTCCGCGCCAGGCTCTCGCGCCGCGCCAGCCTCCGCCGCCAGTTCAGTTGCAGTCGCCTCAGAAGCAGTTGCCTCATCCCACGGTTAAATTTATTTTTTTTGGTTTATTTATTGAAACTACATGGTTAGATTCATTGAGATGAGTGGTGGTGAGGTTCCATTTGATTGTTATTATATATATTTATACTCATTGTGATATATTGTCACTTTGCCACATAGCCTTAGTTGATTATGATTTATAAATATGTGATTTTTACCTTTAACATCCTTTTCTTCATCAAACAAAGCAATATTGGGAACTTGTGAAGGGAAAATTGTTTTTTTTTTTTTCTTTTCAAGTAATAAGGTTGGGATGGGATATGACTAAATTTACTCCTAAATTAAATAAACATTATGAGGAGAGGTCTAATCATATACATATAATAATAGTTAGATGTAGAATGATATACATATAATTAGAGATGTGAAACATGAAAATCAACAAACAATCCACCAATCCCTAACATTAATCACATAATATATAAGTATAATTTATAAGACACAATGAGAACCAAATATTCACAAAATTATTTGTTTTTTAAGCATAGTATTCAACAATAGTGATCATATTGATGACAAATGATTTTCTTTGAATATCAATTTGTTGTCATCTATTGTTTGAAATTGAGCTTTTAAATTTTTTAGAAAAGAAATAGAAATAATTATTTTTAAGCTTAAGAAACCAACACAGTGATCCTTATGATGACAAAATTGATTTTCTTTGAAATCAGTTTGTGTTGTGTCCATCTAGTGTTGACACTAGCTTGAAAATTTTAGAAATAAATTATTTGTTAAAGTTTGTTGTAAACTATCGTGTTAGCGTATTAAAGGTAACTAAACTAATTAAACTTAGAGAAATTGTTAAGTGTCGTTAATAAGTTAAACTTTGTTACTATGTATTAATTTAGTAATAAAACTAGACTAATAGACTTGAAATTGTTAAGTTGGTAATAAGTTAAGTTGTAACTATTGGGTTAGATAGTAGGTAAAACTAAACTAATTAAACTTAGAAGAAATTTGTTAAGTTAAACTTGTTAAAATTTATTTCAGTAAATTATTACATAATGTAGGGCTTTGGACAAATTTAATATATGATTGTTATGGTAGATGGCTCGGAGTTGAGATGTTGTAGGTAATTTTGGTCGACTGGGGCCTCAAAGTCAAGGAAGTGTGAGGAAGGGAAAATGGGTGTGTATAATTTTTCTTTGTTGTGGTTTACATTATTTATGCATTATTACTTACTCTTTGATTGTATAAACTTTATTATTTTATGTAGGGCAAAAGGGAGAAAAAAAAAAGGGGCGAAAAAAAAAGGAAAACAAAAAAAAAAAGCCGGAAGGAGAAAAAAAAACAGGGGGAAAGAAAAAGGGGAAAACTAGGAAGACGATAACTCAAGATGCGGCCTTTTTAAAGGCAACACACATTAGAAAGAAGAAAAACTCCTGAAGTCCAGACGTGTGGGTTGAAACCGCGAGCTGAGGAGCAGCTGAAAGGGACCTATTGTAAGCCTCTTATAATTTTAAAAAAATAATACTTATTTTTAAATTTATATTTCATATGATAAACATGTAATTAGCTGATATTAATCTTTCAAAGTTTGGAGGATTTTTACCAACAAACTCTGCCCGCTGAGAAAATTGGGCTATGCACTTACTCAAGAAACAGATGAGGAGAGTTTGGTTAGACTTGACTTGTGGCGCCGAGTAGAGTGTAAGTAAGTAGATAAGTAGAGTAGATAGAGTAGTATTAGAGGTTAGAGTAGGTAAAAAGAGAGATAGGGTTATTGGCATATGGAAATGTCACATTTAAAACCTTTCGGTGAGTTTTTCTTGGTTTGAAGGCCCTAAATAGTTCAAAATCATGACTATGAGCATCAATGAGAAAAATTTTGGCTATGGAGAAAGAAAAAAAAGATTTGTTGGGGATATTCTAGCCAAGCCTACTAGAATCACGGGGCTAGCGGCAAACAAGGCGGTTTGGGATGGAAATTACAGTTTGCGGGGGTTTAAGGATCAATCGTCGATGCATTACGTGCTCAGGAGGGATTCCCCCTTGTTCTGGTGCATTGTCAACGTTTCCTCCTCGACCTCCTCACTCAACCGACTCAATATCAATGTATGGTCAAAACCCAAAAGAGAAAAGAAATAGACCCATGAGACTAGTAGTGATGATGTTGAAAGTGAGATTTATTGTGCCAAACACACTACCACATTACTGAAGTTAGACTTGTGATAGTTTAACTTCTGGATCCATTTTGTTATAAAACTTTATAATTTGTGGGTGAATCGGGGAATTATTTGTTTTTTGTGAATACCATGATATACGTTTGGAATGTATTATATAAATTATGATATCATGGTTTTTTTGGTTTAACTAATAATTATGTTGTGTGAAGAGTTTGACTGAAGGTTGAGTTGCAATGAGGTTGATAAGAGAATATATTTAGTAATGTTATTGCTCAATTGAGTTTTTGAAGCTCTTTAGTTGATTTATTTGGGTACTGACATTTAAAATGACAGCGGTGATGAAAGGCTTGATGAGACAGCAGACAGAAATAATAATTTTTCTGCAGTTTGTTTTTTTTTTCCAGAGGAAGAACAAAAGAGACCTCATGAGGGTCTCTTTTCGCC
This sequence comes from Solanum habrochaites, assembly GCA_027704765.1. NCBI lineage: Eukaryota > Viridiplantae > Streptophyta > Magnoliopsida > Solanales > Solanaceae > Solanum > Solanum habrochaites. The sequence goes on along the minus strand of JAKWJA010002494.1, from coordinate 29,537,480 downwards.
ATTATTTTACAGATTTCATAATAGAAGACCTCAGAGATCTCTTTTTGCATTAATTTTTCCAGAATTTTCATAATCAGAGACCTCATGAGGGTCTCCTATTTACAATTTATATGTAAGAAATGCAGAAAAGGAGAAAGAGAAAAGAGGACCTCATGAGTCTGCTTTGTATTAATTTTTCAGGTATTTCAAATATAGAAGGACCTCATCACGGTGTCTCTGATTAACATTTTATATTTTATATAAATGCAGAAAAGAGCAGAGAAAAAGAGAACCTAATGAGGTCTATTTTCTGCATTAAGATTTGCCGTGTTTTTAAATTTCCATTACTTATGGACACTCAGAGGTTTCTCCAAAAAATAAATGCCAGGAAGGGAGAAAAAGGGAAAAGGAAAAAGAAAAGAAGAAGAAGAAGAAAAAGAGGGAAAGAGACCTCATAGGTCTCTACTTTTAAAAATAATATAAAATTAAATTAAATAATATACTTAAGCGACTAATGAGGGTCTCGTAGAAATATAAAAAATATTAAAAATATAATAAAATTGATGACTCATGAGAGTCTCTATAGGAAAATATAAAATTAAATTAAAATAATTCAATTAGTGACTCATGACGGTCTCTTTTTTGTAAAAAAAATCAGGATTAATTTGTTGGTTTTGACCTCGTGAGGTAGTCCGTTTTTGGCCAGACCTCATGAGTGGTTGTCTTTTGGATCTGTAAAAGTGAACCTGTGATTTCTATTGACATAGCGTTTGAGGCCTCGTGAGGTCTCTTTTCTAGGTTCTTTTTGGCATTTTAGTAGTGAATGTTTTTGGTGCACTAGTATTATGCAGGGGAAGAGGAAGAAATGGAACTTGTTCAATTTTGAGGACCGAACACTAAAGTTGTTGGCTTAATACATTAGAGGTTTGAGGGCAACACGACGCGTGAGAATACCAGCTGATCATACTCAAGCCTCAACTGTGGATAGGTGCAATGAGTTTTGTTTCTTTGATCCCATGAGATGAGACACTGATCCTAGAAAGCGAAGTGAGCCATCCATGTAGAGTTGCTTTTCTTATCACCCAAGTATCCTGCATAATTCAGGCCATCCGCATCATATCCAACTAAATCAACGTTTGCTCTTTTGGGTACCAAATCTTAATCAGAGGTTACTTTTTTTTAGATATCTGAGAAGCAATTCTTGACCTGCTTGAATATGTATTCTTAGGATTGTTTGAAAGCGAGCCACATAATCCTACAATAACAACAATATCAGGTCGATAGCAAGTAAGCATTATAAAAAGTGAACCAACCAATCATGCCTCGATAAAGTTTTTGTTCAAAGTAGAGACCTTGATGTTCTCAAGGTCTCTAACTTAGTGGCAGGGGCTTATGGAGAGTATTCCGGGGCTTTATTGGATCTTATTGGAGTAATCATTGGTTTAGCATTCGTCCATTTTTATTTAACACCTTTTAAGCAATTATTGATTAGATTTTCGTTGATGAATCCATGTACTCCAGGTGTTTGTTTTTTATGAAGCCCCAAGGAAGTGTTTAATTCACCTAATACCATTTCAAAACTCATGCTATAATATTTGCAATTCTTTGTGAGACTTTTATTTGTTGCTCCAAAATATAAATATCAACATAGATTTGCAACGATAGGGACCCTGTTCTTTATTCTGAAGAGAGAAGAAGAAGAGTGTATTTATCAATTTACCTCTTGATATCAATGACTTTTAAACTTTCTTTTAAAAAGAAATTTTGGACAATCTATATACCATTGCCATTGGGATATTGTTTAAACCGTTTAGGAGAGCTTTGTTAAACTTTATATAGACATGATTAGGAAGTAATTATTCTCGCAAGCCAGGGGGTGTTAACAAAACCTCTTCTTTGTTAAAGCCACATTTAAAAAAGCAATTTGACATCCATCTAAACAATGTGAACTCCATGTGAGGAGAGCGAAAAGCTACAAGCAATCTGATTTGCGTATATTCTTGCCATGGGCTTGCAAAAGTTCAATCATAATTATCCATTTTCTTGAATTATATCCTGAACAACCAAATAGCTTTTGTTCCTGATTTATTATGGTACATGTTCATCTAACTTGTTCATAACACCCATTTAGTTCCAACTCTATAGTTTGTTGAGGGCTTAGGTATATGATGCCACATACTTTAGTCCTTCAAATTGATGTAATTCTTTTCCATTGGCTATAATCAATCTGCATCTTGAAGGGCTCACTTATTCTTTGGTTCTACCAGGGATTAGGAATGCATTATGCAGTAATGATTCTTCATTCCTATTTTCGAGCGTGGTTGTGGGTTAATTCCAGAAGAAAAGAAAAGAAAGATTCAGGTGAAGCAGTTTTCCAATGGTGTGTGATCCTGTAATATTTGTAATCTATTTAGGATAGGAGTTGATTTTCCCTCTCTTGCTCTTCGTTAAACTGCTGTTGATGTCAATCAGTTACAACTCCCTCATCAGAAATTCACTTGGTTTCGATCTTCTCTTTTGTTTGTGTCAAAGGAACAGGTTTCTTAGACCTACTCCTACTCAGAGAGGAGTATGTTTCTTCAGACTGATGTTTTACTGACCAACACAATCCTCATTAGATATACTTGTTGCTTCATCGAAAAAATAACCATGGACTCTCTTCATACAACATGATTCTTGTGGTTACTACCTATCAAGCTTTACTTCTATGTGTAGAAGATCCAAGAAAAGAATAGGATTCCGTGTCACTCCTGCATCAAAATTTTCCAAGAAGATTTTTCCATTCTGTATGATTAAAACACTTGCATCCAAATTACTCTAAATGAGAGATGTTGGTGACTTTCTGCCTTTTACTTTTAATAAGTCATTGGAGTTTTTTAGGTTTGTTCTACCAAGGGTCTGTCATGAAGTGATTTATGGTTTTTGTTGTAGTAGCAAGCAGGGGTTATGCTTCTGCCCAGACCCAGAATTTGTTTGGATTTACTTGCGGATCATAATAGTCTAGCCATTTCTTGAAGGAGAGTTATGTTCTTTCTCTCTACCACACCTTTTGCTGAGGGTTCGGGGGGCATTCGAAAGTTATGATCACACCTAGATATCACAATATTGGAAATTTGAATTTTCAAATTCAGTTCAATCGATCATGATCGATTTCCTTTAAGTGTTTCCCATATTGCTTTGATTTTTTTTCTATCAGGTACGTGAACCAAAAAAGCCTCAAAGGCATCCATCTTTTGTGCAAGAAAGAAAAGAAGAAAGAAGAAAATAAAAGAAATAGTGTCAAGGTTGTACCTAGTTGTAATCATCCACTAAGAAACACATATCTTTTTCCCCTCCTCTACTTTGAAACCCTCATTGGTCCAACATATCTCCATGTGAATTAGTTTAAGGAACAGTTGAGCTTAACCATCTGTTTGGACTTAACTAAATGATCAAGATTTTAATCTGTTTTCCCTTAGAGTACGTTGCTTCACACACCTTATCCCCTTGAATTATTTTTAGGCAGTCCTTATAACTAAATCCTTGGTGATTGGTGATAAGTTTGTTTAATGAAACTTGGCTTAGCTTGATCCAAACCGTTTATTGCCATAACAAGGGATCTTTTTCCAACCCACACTAAACACACTAATTTGTGTCAGAGATAGTTGAGAGGTTGGTACTACTACAAGTGTAGACATGTTATATCTTTTCCTGTTGTTAACACTAATTTTTGGTTGTTTAGGTGATTACTTTTGCAAACACCAGTGGATCGAAATAGTACTTTGTTTCTTGTCACACAATGACGATATGCTTGAGTAAGTAAAATTGTGTCTAAGTCCTTCCACATAGTTATACTTTATCAATGAATGTTCATCAGGATCTTCCAATCTTTCCACAGCCTTCTGTGATTATGCTGAACCCTTTTATTGTTTTTCACCACCAAAAGCTACCGTACTCATTTTCCTTATTCATAATGAGAGAAACAATGATTTTTATCCCTTGTCATGTGTCTGAGCAAGCAACTGTCCATGTACACTGAATGCTTTGCTTTCTCTCACTTCTATCCTGAAAAATTAGTATTAGAGGTAGGTTAAGATTGAGGAACCAATATTTTAGCTTGGGTTTCTTTGTTGATCAAAAGGGTTGGTGAATAGATTTCTATAAGCCCATTTTTGGCAGACTGTTTTTCTAGGAATGAACCTTGTTCTTCTGAACAGTGTTTATTATATAGGTTCTTTTTTGAGTTATTTCTTAAGTAGTGGGCAGGAGTTTTGTATTAGGACCAATATTGTTTAGGATGACCTGAGTACCACCAAACATACAAAACGTAAGGATTTCAATTTATGGGGTTGTTCATATCCTAATTGGTTTTGAGTCCTATTGTTCGTTCCTAGATTGAGTTACTATCCTGAAGGATTTCTTTGCCATTTATGTTGCTCCTTTCCAGGATCACTTCTCATTCTAGTCCATTCAAGATTATTCTCTTAAGGTTTTCCTTTCGAGCATTTAAAGCAGTTTTGAGTGAGGTTTAGTCAACCTCAAGTTTTTGGTCAGCCGTTCACCCTTTTTGTCTTTGCCAAGAACTTTTAATTTTGAATTCTTAGTTCTTTAGTTCCAGATTTTGGGTTTCATTTTTGTTGATTTTTCCTTTTTGAAGGTCGAGTTTTTTTATTGAGATCAATAGATCAAACGTAGGCTAGGATTAGGGAAGAAAAGAGAAGAAAGTAGTGCTTTTTGGTGGTTAACAAGTTCTTGAATTGTGTCTATCGGATGCAGACATTGATGTGAGAAGCTTTTTCTGCAGAACTTACTAGTTTATCTTTTAGGTTGTAGAAGATTACCTCAGTTTCTTCAGGTCTTGATTCAGGTTCAGCATCTGATTCTTCTATCGCCATCAAGGCAGGTCTTCACATCTTGCATACATGTCCGAAGAGACCCTGTTCCCAGGCTTGCATAACATTGCTTGGTTTCTTTGTTTTTTTGTTGAGGAGGTGCCTCCTTCTTTTTTTTCAGCTTTTTCTTTTTCCAATTCTAATTCCCACATTCATATGGGGCAGTACCTTGAATCGATGAATCTCTTTACCCAACTTAAAACAACCTCCGTTTTGTATAGTTTTTTTAGGATTTTTTTTTTTTTTTACTTTCAAGGGTGGTGAATTTCTGGTTAGAGTTTAATCCCTATTAAGAGTTTCTGAAGGTCCTACCTTGTTCAGGAGCCAGATCCTCGTTCATCTATGTCAGATTCGGCACTTTCGGTTTGATTTAAGATACAAGAACTTTTCTTTATTCCTTTCACCTCTTTGTAAACATTATCTCATAAGTCTTGAGATTTCCAAACTAATCATCTAAGTCATGTAGATTAGGTATTAGCTTCTCTATGGCAGTTCAAGGGGACTTTTATTCCCAAGAACCTCATAGGCAAAAATCCTAAGTACTAAAGTACTTGTCAACCGGTCCCCTCAGTGTATAACTTCCACCGCCTAATGAGATTAGTTCTTCGTTTACACAGTGGGAATCTGGGGAGTATTCTTGAAAGATTTCTCCGGATTCATCTTAAAGGCTTCAATATTCTAGAACAAAAAAAACTAGCAATCCTGAATAATTTTCGGACTGGGTATGTACCGTCATGAGCGTTTTTGTAAGGTATACATCCCATATTTCTTTTAGCAGAGGTACAACTTGAGTCCGGTTAAATTCATTCAGGTCCTAGGTCCACATCACAAGAATGCACCTTAGCTTTGGCATTCTCTAGCATTCTTATAATCTCCTTATTATATGTATCTGAGGGGGTTTAGGTACTTTTCCTTACTATCATAATAGTAGGAATTAGGGGTCCCTAGTAATTCTCACCCATTATAATTCGTAGTCTTCAGCTTTGAATGAAGTCTTCCATCCTTGCCTTCCACCACGCAGTAGTAAATTTTCATTAAATAATGGAGGTATGTTGATTGTGTTGCCCCTTAACGTGTCGGGAGTGAGGTGCAGAAACTTATGTGATCTCATCTTGAAGTTGTTAGACTCTATAAAGAAACCTTTGCTCTAATACCACGTTGAAATTCTACCCTCCTGAATTTTCAAAGGAAAGTACTAACTATGAGTTTGTGTTTTGTTTGCTTAAAAACTTAACCCAGTATTAATTTTGAACAAACACTTTGTATTATTGGAAATTTCCAAGTAGTAATACAAAGGATGACAACGCTTTTAGCATTTAGGAATTATAAACTCTCATTCCTTCTAATCAAAGACAAAAAAAACTACTCCATAGTTAGTTTGCTATCTTTTCAACGCTTTTCAAGGTACTATAACTTTATCAAGAAATATACTACTAGATTGTAAACAAGATCTTGAATACATCTTACAATTTATTTCTCTTTAACACTAACATCGCAGGGGGGAAAAACAAAAAACAGCACTCAACGAATTTATCAAACTCTCTCAACTCTCTTCGATCGTTTGTTTTGAAATTCTCTCTTTGTAATGTGCGCAATTTTTTCTGATCAAATAGCTTCCCTATTTAAAATCATAAATTCAACATCCTTGTACCCAATTAACTTGTATTTGTCTTCTACAAATCCCTGGTGACTTCACTGGTCTCTTTTAGCTCACAACTTATGCAACTCTCAATTTGTTTTCTGTAGTTTTCCTTAACCAAGTAAACTACTTTAAACAAAAACGTACATATAAGTTTCCATATATAACTAAGCTTCACTCTTACGCTACCACTTGCATACTCGCTGTAGTATTTCACTGGAACATGTTGCGTTACCTGTTCAATACAATTTTGCCATTTTCAAAATCTCAAAATTAACACATTGCATTGCTAATACCTAGAAATTCATGGTATTATCAATGCACACCTTAATACATAATAGATTGTATAACTCATGCAAGCATTAGTTATGCATAGGTTGAAAAAGAGTATCAAACAAGGTTCTAGTGATACACAAGACTAATACATACACTATTTTTTCTAATACACTCTACAATATGAATCCTGAAAATATTGTTCTCTTTATTCCATTTCGTTTTTTTAGAGTCAAATTGTTTAAGTTTGATCGATAATTTTCTCATGAAATCTTCAGTTTTTTAAAAATAAAATTTGTATATTTCTAAATTGCATTAAATTTTTAAGTCACAATAATTAACAATTCAAAATATTTAGAAGATATACGAAAAACTTACGGTCAAAGATAGACTTTTTTAAATCTCAAAATCCGAAATGTCTCGCTTAAATTGGAATGAATAGAGGAAAGATGTATTACCCGTCTAATAGAGGTTTTTTAAATCATATATTATTATAAAGACAAAAAATACACTTAAAATAAATGTATAACATTTTTTCTATCAGATTCACTAAAATATGAAGAGGGAAGGGAGTGAAATTAATTATTATATATATATAGATATATATAGATATATATAAATATATATATATATATATATAATAATATTTTGATATATGTAAAATTACATCTATACATGTATTTATATATACCTATCTAAATTAATTTATACGGTGTGTTGATATTCTTTCATTCGTGAGGGTTTGATGAACAAAATAGTGACAACTATTAATGTGAATCTATAGCCATATGATGCTTTTATTCAGTCACCACATATTCATCTCTTGTCAATTAATATGAAATATAGGGTCCTTACTTTTGTCTGAAATATCGTCTATCAACACATGTGTTGCCTTAGGTAAAAACTTGTAAGACCTGTTTAGTCGTTTGAGCAACATATTTTATTTCTGGAAAAAAACTGGATGGGTGGACGGACGGATGTAAGACGGACCGTCATAGTTCACGACGGCCCGTCGAGGAGTGTAGTCATGACACTCAGAATTTTGAAACTCTTAATTGGGTACTGAAAAGCGACTCGCTTGTAAAATTTGTGACGACCTGCAGGACGTTGCCGTCACATCATCCACGACGAACCGTTGTGAGTTTCGTTGCAAAAAACACTTCAACTTGTGAGAATTTGGTTACAAGAAACGAGTTCCTGAACGTCCATGAGGACAGGACGGACAGACGGACCGTCACAGCAGTGTGACGGGCTTTTGGCACAGGCTAACGTGGAAGGAGTTCGACGCGGGCGGGGCGTGGCGACGACCCTGTGTGACAGACCGTCGCAAGGCACGAGCGGGGGCCGTCAACAGGTTTGTTAGTGCATAAGTCCCAGGCCAAAATGGGATTTCCTCTACACGGTTTTGGGGGTTCGTTTTGGATATTTTTCCGTAATTATAAAGATTGAGGGTTTTAATATTAATAGTTTAATTCCTTGGGGGTTTTTTTTAAAGAGGTATACATTTTATAAGTTAATATTAGGGGGTTTTATTGTCCCCTTACACTTAATAATACTTTTAATTAGGGGTAATCTATAAAAGAAAAATTTTAATTATTATTAATTAATTAAAAAAAAAAAGAGGGGTTTGAATAAAACACAAAACAAAAAGAAAGAATAGAAGAGAGGAATGAAGAAGACGAAACGAGAGCGGAGAGAGAAAAGAAGAGGATAGCAAGGAGGATTTTTTGAGAGATAGCTTGTCGATTTAATTCTTCGGTGGAGTTTAGGTTATGGTGTATGTTACGATATTCGTAGGGAACTATTAATAGTGAAATTATGTGTTGATAGTATTGTAAACCTGCTATCTGTGCTTAAGTTGTAGCTTTGAATGTTTTATGATTATAAAATTGTTGTGATGAATTAACAAAGCATTGATGAAGCTATTGAATCCCAAATCTTGAAAAAGAAACAAAGTTGAAAAGGAACCCCTAATTCACTTGATATATTATATAAGGAGAATGATTGATGCCTTAGTATGAACGAAGCTTGATAAATATATAATGAGAATGATGTGATGCCTTAGTTGTAAAGAAGCTTGATGAATTAGGGGATCGGGGGTGCCACGTTCTTCCTACTCTAATTGCCCATTGTCCACATCGCCCAACCCCTATTCTCACCTTTCCAATGGAGGGTTGTACCAGGATAGAATGCAAATATGAGGATCGGAGAAGTGTCAAGCGTTCCGACCCACCAGGATAGAATATGGATCGGGAGGTGCCACTTGCCACGTTTCCGGTACTAGGATTAGATATGAGGATCAGGAGGTCACGTTCCGACACCAGGACATTAGAAAAAGACAAAAGGATCGGTGCCACGTCTTCCCGGTTACCAGGATTTAGAATGAGGATAGGAGTGCCAACGTTCCGGGCACCGGATATGGTAGAAATAGAACATAAGGATCGGAGTGTTAGGTTCGATCGGAGTGTCACGTTTTTAACGACACAAGAGGAAGAAAAAGAAAGATAACAATGAATCTTGAAAGCTAATGCAAATATACTCAATTTAATGAACTTAATTACCAAAAAGTATGTTTATTGAGGCTGAGTCCTCATGTGCTGTGAACTCGGTTGTTGTAGTTATGATGAATTCTGTTGTTAGTTAATTGACTAACATGTTGAGTATTGTAGTTGATTTACCATTATTATGATTATATATGTTCCCCTATTTTGGGGAGTTGGCCGATGATATTAACTCAAGTAAGTGTGGTTGTACTGACCCCCCCCTACTTAATGTTTTCCTCCTTTGTATTTGTTTGTCTTTGTAATGCAGCAAGCAAAAACGTTCGTTCAACTTAAACTCAACAGCCTAGATTAGCCAGTCTTCACTTCATCGGAAAATTAAATTCAGGTGAAGCTAATGCGTTCTTAGCTTGGACTGGGTCTTCTTCCTCAAGTCCTTGATTGCCTTGAACTTCCGGCATGGACTAGCTTTTTTAGTTATTGTGTTCTTAGACCATCTATTTAAGTTATTTGAGTAGATGTTCTTGTGATGATGACTTCAGATTTGGGGATAATAATTAATAGTATTGAATGTTTTTATAAGAGTGTTTAGTCTTCCCGATTTGATTTTCGGTTGATATATCTTGAAATTGTTTTTAAGGTTTAGATGGGTTTGGTTGGTTTCTGCTCACATAGGAGGGTAATTAAATGTGGGTGCCTAGTTGAGTCCCTGATTTGGGTCGTGAAAAACTTGGTTTATCAGAGCATTAGGTTCATTGGTCTCATCACACAGAACAGGTCTAGGTAGAGTTCTTAAGGAACGGTAGGGGGACCACGCCTTACTTTTCTTGAGAGGTATAGCCTTTAGGAAAATTTCACTCTCTTTCATTCTTCTTTCGTGCTAACTACATGAGTCCAATGGTTATCTGGGGGCGATTACGAATTGGTTATCTGACCATCTTACTCTATTTCGCAGATGGTTTTTTTAGAATTAGAGCAACGACCGCAACAAGCAACAAACAACGGAAAAGACAAGAAATGAACTCTGAGCAGCACTGGGGTTTGTAGGCTCGAGGAGGAGCAACGGCAAGAGGCCGTGGGAAGAAGAGGAGTGAGAGGTTTGTGGGGGACGTCCTCTAGAGGAAGAGGACAAAGCACCTAGCCCATTTGTTTGTGATTTGATATAGGGAGGTGACCTCCTCCACGAGAGAGGGGACGGTGAATTAAGAGAGGGGGAGGACAAGGGGCGGCATGGGAAGGGAGAAAGAAAAGGAATGAACAGGGCAGAGAACAGAATGAGGGGAAGGTAAAGGAAATGCCACCCCAACCTAACCCAGGGACAGAAGATGATCAACCAGGTACTTGCTTACTTAGTGGGTTTTTTATACGATCAGGGTCAGGCCACCTCCAGAGGAGTGGTTTTTTCTTTCTGCACCAACACCGTCCGGCTTTTTCAGAGGTTACGACCCCATCGCGGCACTATGGCTCCCGCGATGGATGCATCATTGGGAATAGGCACAGTTCCAGGCATGACTACTGGGCCTTTATGACAAAATGATCAGCATGCACGTTCAGTTAAGTTCTTGAAATTGAAAAACCTCCAGTCGTTAAGGGGCGCAGAATCAGAGGTGCCTACGGATTTTTTTTTTCTGGGTTTTTGATTGGTTTTTTTTTTTCCAATGAGGCTACTACACAAGATGGGTATAAGTCGAACGCGTTTTTGGCGTGAGTTCGGGGCTATCAGTTTCAAGGGAAACGCCAAAACGTGGGGGTGACTGGATGGGCGGTCTTATCAGGTTCGAGTGGTCAACCAACAGTCAAGGCATCCGACCACCTATGACTTGGGAATCATTTTCTCACCTGTTATGGAGATAGTATATTCCAAGGGACTTTGAGAGGATAGAGATAGAAACAGAAAAAGGGACTGAAGGGTATTGAGGTCTAGGAGCGCAAGGGAGGGATGACAGTTAACGCGTATGAGGCTAAAATTTCGCGCACTACTATCCAGATAACGCCACCAACTTTGGTTTCAGTCCACAAGACGGATAATTCGCCGTTTTGGTGAAGGGGGGATGAGGTCCCAGAGTTTGCCCGGATTTTAGCCGTACAGGTAGCGGTACGGCCCAATCCTTCCAAAAGGTGTTAGACTTTGTGATAGAGCGTGGAGGCAAGGAAGGTGAAGCCAGTGAGACTTCACCCGACATTACTGAACGAAAGGTTTCGAAGGGGAGGCGAGTTTAATGGTCGCACTTAGAGGACAGAGCTCCGGAGGTGAGGTTTACTCATGTCGACCAATTTTATTTAGTTTCATACAGACTGTAGTTGGGGGGTACACCTCAGAACGGTCAACACTAATCGACGGAGACCTATGATTGAACCCCGAGAGGTGTTATGGATGTGGGGGCGGTTTGGACACATCAAGAGTTATTGTCCAAACCGTGTTACAGAACCCCATAGCTAGAGGTAGGGACGGTGGCATGTAGAGGCCACTTTTCTGGGGGAGGGACCGTGGGTGGTCGAGGGGTTAATGGCGGGGGTCATACACAAAGGCAGAACTGGGTTGTTTTGATCGAGCCAAATTGGAGCACGAATACGCCACATGGTAAGGGAACAATGGACAGACAAACGATAGGCCATGTTACGCTTTCCCTGGGAGATCTATGAAGCGGAGGCGTTTGATGCGTTTATCACAGGTTAATCTTTTGGTTTTGTGATTGGCATGGCATCTGTATTATTTGACCCTGGCTCCACGTTTTTCATATTGTATCTACATCATTTGCAAAAAAAAAAAAAAATCTGTCCTTTTCTTCTCCCTAAATTGATTGTGAATTACTTGACATGCCTATTGGTTTTACACCGGTTGGGTGATGAGTCTGTTTGTGGGGGTAGTGTGAAAAGGTACATAGGTCTTGTTTGGTTGAACTTTGTGGGGAGCAACACTTATGTAGATTTGGTTTTTTTATTTAGAAATGGGTTGTTGACTTTGATGTAAGTATGGCAGGTTTTATTAGGGACTGGCTCTTTCTCCAACAAATTTTGCGATCTTGATTGTTTGTAATGCTTAAAACTTGTGAAATTTGGCCAAGCTTGGGACAGGATCGTTAGTTGATGTCGCTTGTGGGAGGGTGACTAAAAACTTCCCAATCCGCGTTGCGTATTAATTATTTCTTCGTGGGCTAAGAGAAAATGGTTTTTTAGTTAAAGGGTGTTTTGTTTGTGTTTAGCTTTCTTGGCCCATATCAAGGATTGGACACTACCCAAAGTACCTGCGATTGAGTCGGTTTTTTTTTTCGGGTAAGGTCCACGAGGGTTTTTGGAGGTGTTTACCTTGCCAGATTCTTCCTGGTATGCCACCCGCCAGATAGGGATATTTGACTTCTGTTATCCGATCTTTGAATTGTCCGGTCCCACGCCCCATTTTTATACCCCCGTTTAGAATGGCTCCCGCGGGGTTTTAAGTTAAGTTAAGTATTATCGTTAAAGAGTTCAAGGCCCTTCCTCAAACTTCAAGAGTTGTTGATTGTTAAAGTAGTCTTCATTTACTTCATGTGTATTAGACAAGTGAATCTCCTCTGGGTTGTGTTGCCCTCTGGTTTGTTTTTTTTTGTGAAGGAAGAAGGAAGTAATGATTTTGAATGTTTATTCGGGAGTGGGATGTTTTCGGTTTATGTTGTGACATTAGACTACCGGCAGTTTGAAGTTGAACAAGGTTAAACTATTAAGAAACAAGTATGCCTTTCTCGCTGATGACTTATTCGATTCAATACAAGGTTGCTTGTGCTTTCCTCTTAAGATTCTGCACTTGAGGAATACGGTTAATTTATATAATTGAAAATACGGAGCACGGAAGTGCCCAAGACTTTTGCTTTTTTTTTAAGGAAAACCAGGTATGGGCATTACGGAATTTGTAGTATGAGTCTTTTGGTCTTACGGAATGCCCTTGCTGCGTTCATGTGAGTTTGATGATGAAAGGGATTTTAAGCCCAATATTTAGATCTCTTTGTGATCGTGATTTATTGATGATTTATTACTGATATACTCCAAGAGTAAGAAGGAAAATGAGGAGATTTGAGAATGGTATTGGAACGTTGAGGGAGGAAAGTAGTCAAGTTCTCTAAGTGTGAGTTTTGGGCTAGATTGCAGTTGTCTTCTTGGGGCACGTGGTTTTAAGTTTCATGGGGGGGGATGGAGAGTAGTAGTAATGGTGGATCTTCTAAGATCGAAGTTAGTGAGACTTGGGTAAGACCTCCTACTGTGTCAGAAATAAGGAGCTTAGTTGGGGGCTAGCTCAGCTATACCGCCGATTTGGTCAAGGGGTACTATTATATTGATTCCAATGACGAATTTGACTAAAGCAAAACGTTCCATTTTTGTATATGGGCGGATGAGGATGAGTGCGAGGAGAAGGAAGGGAAAGGGAAGGGGAGGAAGGAAAGCTTCAGAAGCTCAAGACTCTGTTGACTTAATGCACCAATTCTCACCTGCCAGTGGCAAGGAGTGGAAGGTAAGAATTTCATGTTTATTGTGATGCAGTCAGTATTCGGGTTGTTTTTGGGTTTTTTTTTGTTGCAGTGCTAATGCAAGGAGAAGAACGTTGATTGCTTTATGCCTCAAGGCACAATTAACTTTTAAAAAGTGCAATGAACGTAACTATCCAAACTCATTGATTGGACTTGTTGCTGCGTGAGGTTTTGGTAGTGTTTGCATTGAAGCATTGAAGCAATGGAGACACTTATTTATTATGGGGTTTAAGTGTGAGGTCTACACGGATTCATCGTAGCCTTTCGTATGTCTTACTCAGAAGGGGGGAGATTTGATTGAGGGCAAAGGAGATGGAATGTGGAAACTACTGAAGGACTACGACCTCACTATTTTGTATCATCCGGGGAAGGAGAATGTTGTGGCGATGCCTTGAGTAGAAAGGAGGGGAAGCATGGAAGTCTAGGTCATTGCAAGCTCTAGACGCCCATTGGCTAGAGAGAGTTCAGGACTTGGCACGACTACTTGATGCGGTTGGAAAATAAATGAGAAGGGAGGATTGTGGAACTAGTGTGAAGGTCAAGGGATTCTTTTCTGAAAGATTAAGGAGGGAGGAAAGGGGAAAAACAGTTTGTTTGATTGATGAGAACTAGGCGGAATCCGGAGATAAAGTGTTGCGAGGAGAAAGGAGAGAGCTAAAGAAGAAGCAACAATCGACGAGGAGGTGTGTTTGGAGGAAGGTGTTTTTGTTGAGGATTAAGGGGAAGGGTATTTACCCCAGCATATTGAGTTTGATCAACCACTATTCTGGAGAAAGAAGAGAAGCTCATAGTTTCCAAGGTATTTCTAACATCCGGGTGCAACAACGATGTATCGCCGACTCTAAAAACAACCACTTTTGGTGGAGTAAAGTAGAGTAGAATGAAGCGCATATTGTTGACTTTATTGCCAAGTTGTCCGAAACTCGTCAAAAGTGGAAAATATGAACACCAAGGCCGGAGGAGGAACAACTTCAAAAAGAAATGCCCACCATTCCGAATGAAAGTGGGGAGAATTTGCATGGACTTTGGGTTGGTCTTCCAAAGAACACTGGGGAAAGTTTGATTTCAAATTTGGGTAATTGTGGACAGATTGGACTAAGTCTGCTAATTTCTTCCCGGTTCAAGGTGGTGACTCACAATGCAGAGAAGTTGAGAAGTTACGCAAGAGAAGTTAGCAAAAATCTACATCTCAGAAAATCGTCGATTGCCTGGGGTTCCCACTATCCATATATATCAGATAGAGGGTACGCCGTTTACTTCTAAGTTTTGAAAAACATTGCATTGCAGAATTGGGTACTAGGTTTGGCCCTTAGTATAACCGGTTCCATTCCTCAGACGAGTGGTCAGTATGAGCGAACGCTTTTCAAAGTGTTGGAGGATATGATTCGCGCACCATAAAACTGCCGTGATTTATAGAGTCTTGGTGGACATTGGGATTAGCCTCTTTTACCTTGGCAGAAGGTTTCGTACAATTAATAGCTATCACTCCAGTCTTGATATGGCTCCATTTTGAAGCATGATTGTATAGGGGAAGAGGTTTTTGTTGTTTAGATCTCCCATTGATGTTGATGGTTTTGATGCATTCGAGGTTAGACCTTGGGACCGGATTCTACTGGAGGGGGATTCGTTTAGGAAGAAATAGAATAGTTTAGAAAAGGCAGGAAAAGGTGAAGGGCCAATTTCACGGAAAGAAAAGCTTCTAGCGGCGCAAAGTAAGACAAAGGAGTATGCAGGACCGGGAAGGTGTGTTGTTTAGAGTAGTTAGAGACTTGGAGTCATGGAGGGTGAACAAGTTCTTGTTGAAGGTTTTTCACCAGGAAAGGGGTTGATTGATGCGGTTTTTTTGGACAAAACAAAAGAGGGGTAAAGCTAAAGTCCAATGTATTATTGGACCATTTTGAGGACTAAAGCGAATAGGGGAGGTGATGGAGGTTCGGCTTATGAAGTAGCCTTTGACCCCAGGGGCTTGTCCGGAGTGCATCCGGTATTTCATTGTGTCCATGTGTGAAAAGGATACCATGGAGATGGAAAACTAATTTACCGTTGTGGGCTCAGTGTTGTTGGATGAGTTGAGAAATTGACTTATGAAAGAGGGGAACCATTTTGCTATATTACGATAGAGAACAAGTGCGCAAGTTTGGAGATCGAGAGAGATTGCATCCACAAAGTTCAATGGAAGAAAAAAGAGAAAGAAAGAAAGAATCGACAGGTTGAAGAGCTACTTGCGGAGAGAAGGAGGCGGATTATTATATACAAGAAAACTACCCATTCATTGTTCACGGATATTCAGGGGTACTTCCCTTTCGCATTGTTTTTCTTCTTTTCTGATCGTTCGGGTACGGAACGATGGGTGTTAAATGGTATCTATTTTTGTAACGACCTGTTTATTAGTCGTTTTGAGCAACATATTTTATATTCTGGAAAGAAAAAAAAAAAAATGGACTGGAGACGGATTGTTTGATTTTTTTTTTTGGCATTTTTTTTTTGTCTTTTATTTTTTTTTTTTTGTTTTTTATTGTTTAAGACGGACCGTCCATAGTCCACGACGGCCCCGTCGAGGAATCTTTGTGTAGTCCCATGACACTCAGAAATTTTGAAAATTGGTGTATGGAAAATCGACTCGCTGGAAATTGCTGTGACGGACTGCAGCGGACGTGCCGTCACATCCACGACGAACCGTGTGGTTTTTCGTTGAAAAACTCAACTTTGAGATTCATTTATTTGGTACAAGAAACGAGGTTCTCCCCATGAAAAAACCGGGGGGGGGGGGTTCATTTGACGGCGTGGAACAGGAGGACAGTCACATAGCTTGTGTGACGGGCTCTGGTTTTTTTGTTGGTCACAGGATACGTGAGTTCCGAGGGGAACCGGGGGCTTGCGACGGACCTGTGTGACGACCGTCGCAAGGCACGAGCGGCCCGTCAAGGTTGTGCAGACCAGCAAAATGGATTCCTCTAACGGTTTTTTTGCTGGGGGTCGTTTGACTATTCTTTCCTTAATTATAAAGATGAGGGTTAATATCTATAGGTCCTTAATTGACTTGGGGGTTTTTTTTTTAATAAATAAAAAATAACTTTTTTTTGTTTTTAAAGAGGTGTTAGTATTAATTTTTTTATTTATAAAAAGAGGTAACCTTAATTAATTAGTGGGTTTTATTGTCCCTCCGTTACAATTAATTATACTTTTACTTAGGGTGGTTTATAAAGTTGGTTAAGTATTAAAAAGATTTATAAAAAAGAAAAGAAAGACGGGTTTGAATTTTGATTAAAACAACACAAAGAACGAACAAGAAAAGAAAAGAAAGAGAGGAGAAAAGATGCGGAAAGAGGGTAAGAGAGGAGAAGAAACGAAGAAAGAAAGAAACGAGTAGAGAGAGGAGGAAAACGAATGAAATAAGCGGAGGATAGCAAGGATTTGGGAGAAGCAGATAGTTGTTTGTGATTCAATTCTTCGGTCGTGGAAGGAGGTTATGGTTTATTTACCGATATTCGTAGTGAACTCTTAATAGTGAATATTATGTGTGATAGTTTATTGTAAACCCTGCTATGTGCTTCAAGTTGATGCTGCATGATTATGATTATAAAATTGTGATGAATTATTAACAAGCATGATGTTGAAGCTTTATTGAATCCCAAATCTGATGTTGAAAGATGTGTTGTGGGAAAAGATTCGAAAAGAAACCCTTAATTCACTTTGAATATTATATAATGAGAATGATGAGTGATTGATGCCTTAGTATGAGAAGGCTTGATAAATTATATACATAGAATGATGATTGATTGACTAGTGTAATAAAGAAGGGCTTCTTGTGAATTAGGGGGGATCGGGTTTGTTTGGCCACGTTAAGGTGGGGTGGGTACCAGGGGATTGATTGGGGTAGATAGAATGGAATTATGAGGATCGGAGTAGAGTGTTGTCACGTTCCGACACCCGGATAGGAATATGGATCGGGTATTGCCACGTTTTACGGTACTAGGATAGGAATATTATGGGATCGGAGTGTCAAAGTTCCGACACCAGGATAGAAAAATGGATCGGTGGTTGCCACGTTCGGTACCAGGATAGAATGAGGATCGGGTGCAACGTTTCGGCACAGGATATAGAAATAGAGGATCGGAGTGTCACGTACCGGACACAAGAGGAAGAAAGATAATGAAATCTTGAAAGATAATGAATATACTCAATCTTAATGAACTTTAATTCCCACTAAGATATGGTATTGAGGCTTGAGTCCTCATGTGGTGAACTCGGGTGTAGTGATTGATGATTCATGTTGTATGCTACATGTTGAGTATTGAGTGGCTTTAACTTTATTATATTATGATATATATGTTCCCTATTTGCGGTGGCCGCATGTTATGACCAGTTAACGTGTGGTGTACTGACCCCCTTACTTTCATGTTTTCCGCTTTGTGATTTGTGTACTGCAGCAAATAACGTTCCGTCAACTTCAACTCAACAGCAGATCTCGCCGTCTTCACTTCATAGGAAGAAAAAATTCAGGGTGCGCTTACTGCGTCTAGCTTGGACTGGGGTCTTCTTCTTCAAGTTTGATGCCCTGAACTTCCGGCCTGCGACTAGCTTTTTTAGTTTTATTTTTTCTTAGACCTTTAGACATTCTATTTTTTAAGTCTATTTGAGATTGATGGATAGATGTTTTTGTGATGATGCTTCCAGCTTTTGGGCTAATACTCCTCGCTTGACTTGTTTTTCTTACTGGACGTTTCAGTCTTTCCGCCTTCTTTTTATTGCTTCTCCTTGACCATGTTACCGGTTTTTGTTTCGCTGGGTTGGTTGCTCCCCTTAGGCGGGTCCCTGTGGGGGTGCAGGTCGCCGTCCCTGCTTGGGTCGTGACCCACCTCCCCCCCTTCCCCCCTCCCCCCCCCCCCGCGTGTGCCCCGGCTCGACTCCCTCTTTTCGGTCCTTCTCATCTTTTTTCTCAGTGTCTTCTTCCCCGCCATCTCCTCCCCCCCCCTGCTACTCCTCTCTCCGCGTTGCGCACTTCCTTTTGCTGCTGCGCGCTGCTCCCTTCACTTGTTTTTTAAATTCGTACACTCCATTTCTCCCTGATCCCTTCCTTATGCTGTCTCTTTTTCTCCTGATCCCCTGCTTCTGCTGCGCGGAGCTTCCCCTTCCTTGCTGATCCGCGCGCTCTGCTCGCTACCCCTTCCTTCCTGCGTTTGCTCCCTTTCCCTCTGCTGCGTGTCGGGCCCGGGTGGGGGGCGGTGGGGCGGGGTGTGGTTGCTGGTGGGGGGTGCCCCTGGGGGGGCCTTGGGGGGCCTTTTCCCGCTTTGTCCCCCTCCCCGGGGCTACTGTTCACTCCGAGCCCCTCTTTTCCGGTGCGACTTTTGTCCCTTTCCCCCCCCCCCCCCCCCTGTTTTTGTCGTTTTCGTTTCTCCGATATTTTTTCTCGCTGCTGGCGCTTTTGCTTCTGCCCTTTTCCTTTTTTTTTGCCCTCCCTTATGCTCTTTGGCCCTATCTCCGCCATGTTATACGTTCCCCCCCTATCCTCCTTTTCCCCTCTTCCCACCTTCCTACGTCTCTCTCACTGGCTCGCCCGCCCCGTACGCCGTACATAGCGTCAGTCCTCCCGCCCAGTGTCTCCCTCCATTCTAGCTCTCCGGTTTCCCCCCCCCTCGCCTCCCCCCCCTCCTCCTCCGGCCGTCCGTCCTCTCTCTTTCCCACCGCCGGGCCGGCCGGGCCCGTTTTCTGCCTGCCCCCTTGTTTTTGCCATTGCGCCCCCTTTTCTTTAACATTTTCGTTGTCTGCTTAGCAAGTCGGGGGCTGTGCCCCCCCTTACACCGCCCCTCCCCCCGCCCCGCTATCTCTTCCCTCTTCTTGGGTTCTTGTTCTTGGGTTCTTGGGTTTGTTTTTCCTGGGTTTAGCCCCCCCATTCGCCCCCCCTCCTTATGGTTATTGGGTCGGGTTCGGTTTTCCTCGGGGTTATTTGGGTTCCCCGATATCCCCCCCATTACACCCTATCGTTCGTTATCCTTTACCCTTCCGCACTCTTCCAATCTCATAATTTCCTCCATAAATAGATTCCATATTCGCTTCGGGGCTCTATGTGCTGTTTTGTGTTCGGACCTTTTGTGCGGCCCTTTGTTGCTTCTCTGGTGGTGGCTCCCGTACTTGTGCCGATTGTCTCCTTGCCCTATTTCTTTTGTTTTCCTTCTTCGGGGTTTCGTACGTGGCGGCGCTTGCGCTTTGCCCGTTTGTGCCTGTTCGTCCTTGCCCTTCACGTTGCTCTTCGGTGGGCGGTACGTTGGTCCCCTGTCCTCTTCTCCCCTAGTTCCTCTTCTATTATTCTGATCGCCATTTTTTTCTTCTCTTGGGGTTTTCCCGACCCCCCGCCCCCGCTCCCTCCCCCCACGCTCTCTCACCCGCTTTTTCCCTCACCTTGGTTAAAAAATTCTTCTTGGTGTGTGATTGGGTTGGTTTTGTTTGTTAGCATATTTACCCCCGCACACCATCCGAGTTTCTTTGGTACTAATGCATTGATTTTAAGTTGAGTGTAAATTTGGTGTGGAATAGGAGAGATGAATATAGATATTTCTTCCCCGCCCCGAATATTCTCTGTTAACAAACCGACCCGAAACCGACCCGTGGCCCCCCCCCTATAGCAGTAAGGAAGGGATATGGGAGACACCAAGGAACAGTTAATCCCTCTAGGATATACTTCTGAAGATAAAAAGAGAGAGAAAGAAAAGAAGAAGAGAAAGAGAAGAAGAGAAAGGTAATAGAAGAGAGTAGATGACAGGATATATTATATAATATATAATATATAAATATAATTATTATAATTTATATATAGACATGATTATTTTTCCATATTTTGTTAGGATGTGGACTTTTAAAAAAATTAAAAAAGTTTGTGGGGAGCATGGGTTTGTTTTTGGCTCTTTTTTTAAAATTGGGATTTATTGTGAATGTAGGTCAAGGACTTTTATTTGGTTTTTTTTTGTGTGTCTTATAAAATATATATAGTTTACCAAAAAATATTATAATTCTCAAGATTATATTTATTTTAGGTATATTATCTTATGATTTTAAAATTTTTTAAAATATATATATATATAGATATATAATATATATATATATATTTCTCAACTTTTTTCTCCCCATACATCGATTAAATATCATTTCTTTCAATATATAATCGCCTCCCGTCCGCCTCCTCCCTCTATTCACTATACACTTTCCAAACGTTTAAAAGGAGGAAAGAAGGAGGAAAGCAGAGAAGAGAAATCGGTATGTTTCTTATTCCCATATCATCGGTTCTCTTCAAATACGTTTCAAAGCTTCATCGCCCATTAAACAAATGTTTCAACCATTTAATCGTCCTAAACGTCAAATCTGCATATTACCATTGTTCTTCTTCTTTCCGAGTTCCACAACATATTATCTTGGTTAGTTCATATTTTTTGAGTTTGGTTTAATGGTGGATTTGTAGTTATTTTTCTTTTAGCAGTATTTTCTTGGTTGGGTTTATTGTTTGTATATAGATAGGGTATAATCCCTTTTTTGGATATGATTTTTTGCATCCGTCCTGTTTGGGATGCGGTATTGGTGCTTATTTTTTGGTTATAGTAGATGTAATAAACCCTTTTTCGTAGACAGAGTTTTCTTTATTTTTTAGGGGTCATATTGTTTTTTTTTTGCTTAAATGTTGTATAAATCTTTTTTTTTTCTTTTATATAGATGATTTTATTCATGTTATTGTTCTAGGATGTCGGCATGGATTTTATTTTGGTATAGTAATTTAATTATATAAACCCTTTTCTGGAATTGATGTCGTTCATGTTTTGTTGGTATCTGCGGTCTAAATATTGACCTTATGTGGGTGCCTTTTTTGTTTTTAAAAAATAATGTATGTATAATCTAGTCGTATTATTTTTAATTTTGGCTTTTGTTTGTGGCCCCATTGATATGTTCTCTATGTGACAGTTATTTTCATTTGCACTCTTGGTTTACGTCGTTGATCTACTTTAGTATTGTAGGTTTACTTGTGGTTAGATAAAACTAGAGGTGGGTCTGTTTGGTTTCATTAAAAAATTATCCTACGCCTGGGTATATAAAATTAAAAAATTTACGGTAATTAAAAAAAAATATAATTTAAACAAAAACAAGGAAAGAAAAAACGGGAAGGAAAAAGGAATGTTAACCTTTAAGTTATCACTAGGTGTTTCAAAATTGTAAAAAAAATATGATGAAAACCCCCCAGTTATGATTTGAATTCGCTACAATGGATGAAATAGACACAACTATTAAGGAGAGAGTTCTTGAGTGAGGTGAGTCTAGTTGAAGAGAGAGAAAGAAAATGGAGACGATCCACTAGTGGGGAGGGAGGATAGCCAGAACCGAAATACTGACAGATGAGCAATGATCCTCTGTCCTTACTACACTTGTGCAGGAGTGAGAAATCTCGAGTAGTTGTACGTCCTATAATCTCAGTAATGTATGGAATGAGTGAGGATTTTTCATCGGAATGATTTCTGCATGAGAGGCAAGGGAAGACTCTTTTATTTGTTTCTATATAATTATTCTAGAAATGTTTTTTTACTTAATGAAACAAAAATGTTTTTATAAGACTTTTAAAGATAGTTTTTTGGTCATTTCAGCATACCATATTATAAATTATACCAAAATTTTAAAGGTTTTTATGCACAAATGAGTCCATTCCATTACATGTTGTTGCGTCTTTTGTTTCAATCATGATAAGAATTGCATGAGATGAATTTTGTCCTGTGAATGATAAACCTGCATGTTTTGGCTTAATTGCTTTTTTTTTTAAAAGAGTTTGCAATTGGTTACTAGTCTAATTTGGAAGCATTACCTCCACCGATATAAAATGAAAAGTGTTTGACAAAGAGGTGAAATTTTACTATTAATAAGTAGTAACCAGAAATAGAATATAGTGGTTCTCAAAGTGGTTTGTGGAGTTTGACTTAAGGAGAGGAAAAAAGTTCACAGGAAAAGGAAAGTGTAAGTAATAACTGAAAGTTTTAAGTTAAGGGTTCTTTGAGTAATTTGGTTTTCGTCACTCAATATTTGCTTGGTACCAGATTGATTCTGAGATTGTGGAATCAACACACAATTAAAATGGCAGAGAGGGATTGATTTTAAAGTTATTTCAGAGGTTATCCGTGGTGGAAATGCGAAAAAGGTGGTGTTTTCCGATATTTTTTAACACTAAAAAGTTATTTGGAAGACAATCTCAAAGTTATGTGAAGAAGAGAAGAAAGAAGAAAGAAGAAGAAGAAGAAAGAAGAAGAGAAAAGATCAAAGTTAATTTGAAGAAACAATGTGACGTGTGCAAGAAAAGAGGGAATGTATTGTATGCTTTGTATGGCTTTCCCTGGGCGTTTCTGGTGTTTTTTTTATCATTTATGGAATTGATTAATATTAAACTCTTATATATTTCTGTTCATTTGTTTGTATTTTATTAATTTCAGGTGTGAATATATGAGGCTTTTCCTTATCTTGGTATATATGGAAAGAAGTCATTGGATTCTCCATTGTCAATTTTCCGTTTACTTAAATTAGGCATGACAAAGAGCGATAACATTGTCGAAGGTTATCCATTTAAGTATACAAATGTGTAAACTTATTTTGTTATATAACATTATTTGTAAATTAGTGAAGGTCTTGTACTAATTATATTTTTTTTAGGTTGTGCATCTCTACCTAGTGCCTACTATCCGTGAGAAGAAATAACATTATATGGCAACATTAAAGCCATAGACGGACAAAGTGAAGAACATAATTTTTGATTCTTTAAACGCTAGTTTGAAAAGTATCATTGTACTCACTTCTGCAGTAGGTCATTTGGAGGATAAGTATTCAAACAAACACATTCCTAATCAACCTGGAGAGAATTCTATACCAAATACATCTAAAGATGGAAGCCTGGGTGAGCATGTTGCATCCCTTGAGAAATCAATGGTAGAAATTATTGCTTTTGTTTAAGAGGAGAAATTGAAAAGAAATTAAAAATAAGGAAAACAAATAAATTTATATACTTATTAATTATGTAATATAATGTATTTGTTCCCTTAGTTGTGGTGGATGATGATCTTGCTACAATTGATGCATACTTTGCTCAAGAAGTTGATGAAGAGGGTACAAAAGAAGAAGAGAAACAACAACAGGAGACGATGGAAAAGAACAATGAAGAAAAATAAGAGGAGAAACTAGAAGAAAATGAAAAAACGGAGAAGAAGAGAAAGCACACAACACGAGAAGATAACAAAGAATAAAGAAAAGAAAAGCTTGAAAAAGAAGGGTTGGCCACTGAAGTGATATAGACATGATGGGTATAGTGATGGAGCTTAGTGCTCAGGCTGGTGGTGAATAGGGGCAATTTTGATTTTTGGGATGGTTATTCCCTGGTATTTTAAGACAATTTGTGAAGTTGTTCGTTTTTTAAGACAATTGATTTTTGTGATAGTTGGGATGAATTTTGTGATAGTCGGATTTTTCCCTAGTCTGAAGACATATTTTTTGACAAGGTTAAAGTGGTCTGTGTTTCGATTTGTGAAGACAAAACTTCGGACAACTAAAATATTAATTATGAAGGGCTTTTTATTTTCTTATAACATAGTCTTAATAAATAAACTGTCTGCCTAATCTATAAATTGTAGTGCACAACATTATAAATTAAAAATTAAAATTGTTTATAAAAGTTTTGCAACAACGACGAGAAATAATTTATTATTCAGCGTTACCATTAGCAGTATTATTTCATGTGTTAAAATTTGAAAAAAGCAAAACAACAAAATAAACAACAATATAGCCTTTTAGGAATTTTTTTTTCTTCCGTCAAAATCAAACTTTTTTTTTAGTTGATCTTGATCCATTTCAGCATTTTTTAGCAACACTTTCAAGTGATTCCTGTGCTCTTCGGCCTCTTTTAAGAAAGTCATTAGCATATTCTTATTTTCTTCAGATTTTCGTAGCTTTGTTAATAATTCAAATTTGGCAATGCCTTAAAAATTTGATGGGCTACTCGTTGATGATTCATTTTCATGCCAACTAAAAAATGGGCATATGCCAATTGCACAATTTAAAAATTGTCAACCTAAATTTGTATCGGTGTGTGGCGTCCTCAACGTAACTGGTTTACTACAATGACAATTGTAAGACTTTTTCACTATGGATGCTTGAGATGTTTGAGACATTGTAAAAATGGAGGTTTTTGGGTTGTTTATGGGGAATTGCCTTCCCTTTATACTAAAAAATAAGCAGATGTTACCGTTGAAAAAGTGAAGTTTGAACTATTGTCACCGTTGTGAAATGTGTATATGAATATATGAACTCGTTGTCAAAATATATATAGACTTCTAAAACTATCGATGCATGTCTATATGTGTTGTGTGTGTATGATCAATGTGATTTACACCTTAACATTAGTAAGTTATATTTGAATTTATGTCTATGTTAAAGCATCAACGATACTACAGGTACTAGAATCTCACAGCTATATATAGACCAAAAGCAGTAATATAAAAAAAGATAGCAATTGATTAAAAATAAACTATATTTTAAAAATTTATCTAATTAAATAAGTCTAAGCAAGTCATATGATCATGTAAGAGTCCACATAAATTGGGTGTGGTGATTAGAGATGTATGAGGAAGAATTGTGGTTATACAAACAATATCCTTAGAACAATGTTTGAGAAAACATAAGTATGTTGTGAGGATGTGTTGATTGTATAACTACAACTCTTTCTATATCTCTTAATAACAACACCCAATTTATGTTGGACTCTTACATGATTCCATTATGGGACTTGTTTGACTTAGTTAACTGGATAGATTTCAAAATATATAATTTATTATTAATTACTTGTCTTTTGTAACATCCCCTATGCTTTTGATTCCTATATATATTGTTCTCTTCTAGTATATGCACATTCGATAAGTGGCTTTAAACTTAGACATAAATCCAAATATAACTTACTAATGTCAGAGTGTAAATCTCATTGATCATATACACACAACACTAATATACATGCATCAATAGTTTGAGAGGTCTATATATTTGACAACCAGTACATATTTTCATATACAGAAATCTCATTGATCAATGTGATTTACACCCTAACATTAGTAAGTTATATTCGAATTTATGTCTATGTTAAAGCATTATCGATACTACAGGTACTAGAATCTGACAGCTATATATAGACCAAAAGCAGTAGTATAAAAAAAGATAGCAATTGATAATAATAAGTTATATTTAAAAATGTATCTAATGAAATAAGTTTATGTTTCCCATAGCAAGTTCATATGATCAGGTAGAGTCCACATAAAATTGGTTGGTGATTAGAGATGTATGAGGAAGAATTGTGGTTTTAACAAACAATATCCGTTAGACCAGTTGGGAAAAAACATAAGTATGTTGTGGGATTGCTGGTTGATTGTAGAAACCCACAACTCTTTTCTCATATCATCGCTTCACCTACAACCCAATTTATGGGAATCTTACATGCATCATAGATTGTTTGAACTTATTTAATTGGATAGATTTCAAATATATAATTATTATTAATTTAATTGTCTTTTGTAAAATCCTACTGGATTTTGATCTATAATAATTGTCATACTTCTAGTACCTAACTATCGATAGGCTTTAACTTAGAATTAAATCGAATATAAACTTACTGGTGCAGAGTGTAATACCTCAGATCATACAACACACAAACACTAATTTATACATGCATCGATCGTTTGAGAGGTCTATATATTGCACCCAGTACCATACTTTACAACGGTATTACGATAGGTTAAAAATTCCCATTTTTTTGACCAATTCCGTCCAGATAGGGTTAGTTTGGTAAATTTTAGTCGTTGCGTAGTTATACTTAGACTGTTTTTTTATGCATGGTGTGGATGGTGCGTATTATATAGCCACTGATGTAAGAATTTTCATAGGTGGAAGAAGGGCAGAGAGGGATGAAGGGAACATGGTGAATAAGGTGAGGAGGTGAAGGAGGGGCCAGTAGTAAAAATAATTGGGCAGAGAGGTTCAAAGTAAGTGTACAGGGGAAGTAATGTGGCATTAGTTGTAATTGAATTTCAGAATGAATAACTGGTCAAGATAATAATTTCACATCTTAATAATTTTCATTCTTTTAAATTATTTTAAGATGTTAATTAATTTTTCACATCCTAATAATTTTCATATTTTAATAAGTTAAAATATGGTAGTAATTTTATATAACTAATTGTTTCATATATTAATATATATGTTAATAGTTTCCTATATTAATAATTTTTAATATTGTTTAATAATTTTCATATATAATAATTGTCATTATATATAGATCAGAGTAAAAACGGTTGTTATCTTTTGACTGATCTATTAATCATGCGTAGTTACGTTAATAATCACAGTAAATTGATCAAATTGTTGGCAGCTGCTTGATTAGAGTAGCAAAAAAACAGAAGCTCGATTACAGGAGCAAAAAACAAGTAGTAGCTTCATTACAGAAACAAATTCTATCAAACTTGTTTAAAATGTCTTGTTCACACATGCAACTCTTTTGTGTCCGGTTCTCTTACAAATCGAACCTTTTTTCCTTTTCTTACTCTTGAAATTCTCATTGATGCTTTTGACACGTTTATTTTTTTTCCTTTCAAGTTTGGTATCTACAAGAGGCGGAAGAATCTTTACATTAAGCAATTCTTCTGGAACACACCATTTCGACTCGAGAGGGACAACATTGATAGAATTCATGTATACAAGAAGGAAGCTTTTCAACTTTCATGACAAAGGCGCAGAGTATGTCATGAGATTCTCATTTACCATACCGTGCCATGTTTGCGACGAAAAATCGACAATCACGTGAGCACAAGTATCGGGATCACATAGTAAGATTCGATTTTCTTGCCTCATCTTCTCCCCCCCCTTGTTCCTACAGAGGCATCAAATTTTCCAGTAGTCAACATAGCAGTAACACTCGCACCGAATACGGTTAAAGTGATTGTCATTCCCATTGACATTCTCTGAACCCAATTTCAAACATCATAAATCTACCTTTTAGCCGTTGGAATTAGAGAAAATATTCTTATTCTTCACATTTTTTGAAGGTTACACTACATTCCACCATTTTGTTTTATGTATTGACTCTAGCTCCTTAATTATATTGAGCACATACATCCTCAAAATATTTCCATGACAACAGCGTTACTTCACTGGATAGGGTCTCAAAATCTTAGTACAATACCAAAAAGTTTACTAAAAAAAAAAAAAAATTAATTACATAGTTCATTCCATCACATTCCATCATGGAACTCTATTTGTGTAATGCTCATTAGCCCTTTTCATAATCAGAGGAAAACTTTCCCTTACATGACACTTAAACTCAGGTATAAAATCAAATTACGGGACTCTAAACTCAAATTGTATACGCATTTTGTGTACTTAAATCTTCAATGTAGGTCACCAATAATCAATAAGAAGTTTCTTTCCCTATAAGTTTGTCATCCTAGTATCAATCTACCTTTTGAAACTTAACATAAAATTCGTCAGCCGCATCAGAACCCTCAAGATACATTTCACAACCTAAATATATTAGTGATGTACAAGATTCCACGCTAAAATATTTTCTTAAAAAAAAGCAATCCAATGCTGTTTCAGTAATAAACTAGTTTGGTTTCTCCAAATGTGGAGAGCAACACGAATCTCATATTAAACATGTCTGCCATAATTTACTCTTAAGTTAGTTAGTATTCACACTTGGACAATCGAGTGTTAGTCATTTCTACAGAAAAAAACTAGTTACCGTACGCGTTGGAAGCATTAAGTCTGCACTAGAACACAATCAACTTATTCAAGAAGATGTTTACCCAAATAGACCACATATTCCTTATCATTGAATGATCCATAATTAATATTAAATTAAGTCGTAGTATCGGTCGATGTAAAAAGAACAACATCATAGCTTTTTTAAACCAGTAAACATCAATATATTGTAGTAGTCGGGCCTCATGACTTTGTTGATTATTTTTATGATAATATATACCACGATCTATTAAAAATCGTAGTAGAGATTCTTCCCTCAATTGACTCAACAAAATTTATATTCACAAAGAAAGTCATATATCTCATGAGAACTTTACTATCTGTATTTTTGCAAGTAATGAATTCATTTATTTAGCCGTCCTGTAACAAATGTTTTTTGAATTTGTACACCTCGTCAAAACAAAGTTCATTTGCTTTCCACCTAGATACATCATATCCTTAAGATACATAAAATATACTTGTTTATGATTTGAAGTCACAAAATGCTACCAAAGTTATAGGAGTGTGACTATGGCTGACTCAACTGAGAACTGCCACCAGGATTTTAGAAGCCTTTCAAAATTTAGCAGTCAGACATCAATGTCCAAGCCTCTCCTTATAATCATTTTATGAGGCAGGCAAAACAATCAAGAATGAAAAGAATGAAAGTTATTAAAAACCTCTCCATAATCAAGTACCCAGGAAGAATCGGGGGGTTCAACTTTATGAACTTAATAAAAGACAATTAATGTGTCACTAGTCACTTACAGGGACTGTCGAGTCAAATCGAAAAAATTTTATACCTATTTTCTAAGGACACATTTTCTTTTTCTTTCTAGTGTTGCCCTATTCAACTTTCCAATATTCAGTTACTAACGAGATGTGATTAGAATGAAAAAGGTTCAGATACCAATTTGTATCACCTAGATACCAATTGGTTCAAGTTGTAGCACGAAAGAAAGAAGGAATGAAGTTTTTCCTAAAGTCCTATAGTCTCGTGAAGAAAAAGTAAAAGGATCCCATACCGTTCTACAAGATCTACTAGACTTGTCCTGTGTGATGAGATCACCGAACTAAGAGGCGATGATACCAGGTTTTGTCACGACCCAAAAAGAGTCCGTGAGTAACCCACACAGGTGACTCTTAAGGGGGCGGAACCAACCAACTTTAAGCCTACTTACAAAATACAAGCATTAAACATTGGAAACTCAAAATGTTACTAAAGATCCATTTCCCAACATGAAAGTCATAACAATTCAAGGACATCTAATCTCCAATACTAAAGTTTAAGATATCAATAACAAATAAAAAAAATAAAATGGTATGTATCCGAAAAATATAGACATCATGTCATGACCGAGGAGAACCAACAAGAGATGAAAAATAAGCTCAACCTGGAACCTTGATATTGCAAGGACAGGTAGAGCTGAGGGCAGGCAATTTGAAGTCATTGAGTAAACTTGCTGCCATTTCATAAAGGCAATACAGAAAAGAAAAAAAACAAGTAGGGTCAGTACGGGAGGAAACATGTACTGAGTAAGGTATAATCGGCCAACCCACAATAAGAAAATAAACATTCAAGGAATTAATAGTATTGAACTCAACTTCTATAGCACTTAAAAAGGTGATAAGCAACAAACAAACATTGAACAAAGTGTCAAGAAACTTAAAGTAAGTACGTATGGAATAGTCAACGGTATCAAGATTCACACATGAGGACTCAGCCTCCAAAAACCAAATCATTTTGGGAGTTGAGTTTCTTTGAGTTGAGGATCTCATTAATTCAACAGGTTTGTCCTTTAATATAATATTTTGAACGTGGACATCTGATCCAAGAATATCCTATCGGAAACGTTGACACTCGATTCAAGAATACTCGGAACGTGACACTCGATCCAAAAAATACTGTGTGTGAACATGACAACTCGATCCAGAACAACTGCCACCACATTTCATTCGTAATAATATTTCATCGAGCCTTCTTTTATGTAAGACAGTTACTTCGATAGAGATGGTTTAAGATTATACATCACTGTCTCAAGATTTCAGACAATCAGAAAAAAAACATGACGAAGCCACACAATACCCCAATCAAGTTCATGAGAAAAAATTCACCAAATATCACTAATGCGGATCAGTCACTAGAAGAGTTACATTTCAAAAATTAGTATTAACCATTATAACCAACCTCAATCGAAGAATCGAAGGTCAACATTGCACACTTCTCCCAATACTTTTCCTTTCTCAATGCTTCCGAGCTGTTCCCATCACTAAGTAATGTGCATATTTTGTAAGTTACGGAGTCTACAGACACCCCCCTATTACGATATGTCTAGCCTATAAACAAAAAATTATAAAGAAACCATTTATAGTGATCAAGTTCTAACATTTAAGGTCAATTAATATGTCAAGTTTCCTATGTCTTAACTTAAAGCATGGGTAAGGTCGTAAACCTCCAAATAACATAAACCTTAAATAGTATTTCAAGTACCAAATATACCTATATTTAATAACCTATTCAATAACCAAAAACTTGAATTATAATATGATAACTGTAAAAAAACATGTAAGGGTCGAAATCAATAGATATTAAATTTTTACGGTAATCCACAATTGGCCAAAACCCGTATTCCACAATCTGTACAGTTATAGAGGTCTTCCTAGCAATCCACTACTACCGCATTGGTCATATCTTTATGAACTACGAATGGCATCAAGGAATTTTGTCATTAAGTCCTAATTATAGTAATTATTTCCGTAGTAAAATTCAAACAATTATATACCTAGCTCTTCAATCCCCTCTTGCATTTATCAAATTATTATACATATATTTGCAATAATTAAGTGTCGGCAGAAAATAGAAATCAATTGCAAATGAGGCCATTTACATATGGGCCGTGTAACGACAAAATATTTATGAAAATTCTAAACCATGACTAAATATTAACTACTAAATAAATACTCAAAAACCTCCCCACCATCAACAATAAAAATGATTTCTATGTAATGCTCTACATAACAAAAATCGCATCACCGATGAACATAAGATTTAAGGAGACGAGTTTACCTTGATTAAGACTGCGGCTCCTCATGTTGTCTTAAGGTAAGTCTTATTCAAACTTGACTTTTAACTTCTGAGCATTAAGGCCAATAATTGTTGATATGTAAACTAATTATAACACAAAAGTTGTACCACATACTAAATTATAATTTTATCTTCTTTAACCATCATCTAATAAGTAATTAAAACTATTCCGCTAATTTCATAAATATAGTTATAAATAGTCCAAAATACCCATTTACAATCTATAGAATATTACTTTATGAAATAAAATGCTCTATTGCTCAAAATGAACAAATGGATCGTTACACGGATTGGGACGGATGGTACTGAAAGCGGCATCTCCCGATTCTGTTGCCAACAAAGACTGGGCAATGGAACGGGATGTACCAGTATCATTCTGATTCGTCCCGATTCGGTTGCCTACGAGACGGAATGGGACATCCCTTATTGGGACACGGAATGGAACACAGCCAAGGTTTGGCATCGATATATTGGTACCGATTTATCTGGTTTTCTTGGTCTGGTGCAAATCCGGGTTCTGGTTAAGATATATTATAATTATTTTATTTATCATTATAGCTTAGAATTTAGATTTATATTAATGAATAATACTACCAAGAACCCAACTAACCCCCTATTAATATTACATAAGTCTTCCATTCGAGGACGTAGTTTAAACAGCTCCTTCTAGAAGGTGGTTGCGTAAACTATTGCACTTTCTACTAATAGTTGTAATTTTAATTGAAAGATATAATATACATTAGGATAAATTAAATTGATATTTTTTTAATTTGTGTAATGTTTATCATTTTTAGTTATTTTTTTATAATTACAAAATTTAATTTTATTTAAAAATATAAGTGATAAAATATTCTTGTAAAAACATTATAAATATATAATAAAGTAATAAGTAATACTCATAAACTTCAAAAAAGTTAAATCCTGAAAAACTTATTAGATTCTTAACTTGCAAACGTAATATGTAATATTTTATAAACTTAATTAAAGAATAACTTAAGTAAAAAATTACATTATAAAATTTAAAAACTAATAATTTAAACATAGAAAAATAAAAAATATTCATATTTTCGTATTAAATTTTTTTTTTTGAAATAACTAGATGTGTCATCCCATTTATCCCATCCCGTTCCATTCCGTTTCTGTCCGTTCCGGTTTCATCCCGATATATAGTGAGACGGGACGGAACCGAGTATCCGTCTCGGCAATTCCGGTCCGATTTATTCTGGTATCGGTCATTGAATTGGTCAACTCATCCCGTTCCAGTCCAGTCTTATTGCCAGCCATACTTATAAGTATATACATTATTTACAATAAATTAATGGGTCAATGATATACCGTAGTTTTACGATATTTTTGATGTTTTTTCCTTAAGTTTATTGCGTGTCCAAAAACCTTTTTGTATTAATTTTATGTAAGTTTCTCTTTATTTGCAGGAAATCTATCTAAAGATTAACGCGGAAGTTTTTGAGCAAGAAATGCAGAAAATTTACCACCTACGGAGCTTGTGACGGTCGGTCGTGCCTGTGACGGTCCGTAAGTGGCATCGTAGTGAAACTGCTGAAGGAAGATAGGAAGTCTGACCAAGTGTGGGGTTACGAAGTGCGTGACGGACCATCGTAGCCAAGACGGTCCGGTCATGCTGGTCCGTCGTGATGATCAGAGAAGTAGTCCTAGTCTCCAAATTCCAAGAGTTTAAAGGTTATGGAACGGCAGATCCTCAAGAACGTTGCCGCCCTATGACGATACGTTAATACCTGCCGTCTGAGGTAACTGAGAGATCAGCAGAAGGAATTCGCAAAGTATGGGACGCGGAGTCCATGAGGCCCTTCGTGACTCCGACGATCCGTCGCGAGGTCTGTCGAGCCCAGCCGCGTTTTTGACAGATTTTAGCCACATTAGAGTCCTTTCTTTGATTAGGTTTTTGTTTTTTATAATAGTTGAAAAACCCTCATTTTTGGGATTAGGACTCTTGGGTTATTAGACACTTTTTTGTTATAATTCTTTGTTAAGTAATTATTTGGACTTATTTACACTTTGGATTGTTATCTTTTCAATGGGTAAAACTAAATCCATAAATAGGGTTGTGCGAACAATGGGTGAATAAGTAAGATAAATTATAACTAATATAATAGTGTCTTGCATGTTATGCTGTTCTTTCGCTTAGAAGTCTTTTTAACGGAGGACCAAGTTAGGATTCGCCCCTTAATGATACGTTGAGATCCAAGGCGGGAGATTAATAGGAAGAATTATCAACATAGATTTATTGTACTATCTAATAGGCTAGTATTGATTGGTAAGATTGGTTAATAACTAGTTTCAAATATCGAATTACAATGCTTTAATATGAGGTAATGGTAAGGGTTAGTATAGTAACAACGTAGCCAGAATAATGTGGGGAGTAAAATTTTCTTAGATGTCGGATTGAAAAGATTTAGAAATACATACATTTATCACTTGCATGCAAGATACTAGGAAATAATTGTTTATAATTAGAATTATCAAATTAGGAACCCTGTGGGGAAACACGTAAAACCCCCTATTTAACTTATTTAATTGATTAAACGCCAAACATTGAATCGTGTTAGTTGTCTACTTTTTTTAATTTATGCTAATTATTTTTCATTCATTTAGAAATAAAAAAACCCATTGTTTATGTCTTGTTTTCAAGGAAAATAATGACTAAATAATATAATAATAGATGGAAATTAAGTCTACTATTTTCCTCGTGGGACGATCCCAACCTCGTTAGTTGGGGTTCTTATTTGATGCGACCGGCTTACTTGTTCATTTGAAAGTAAGTTGAGTGTATCAAATTTTGGAGCAGTGTGGGGAAAGTAACTTGAGATTTAAATTAAACTTTACTATAGTGTTAGTCGACTGTTTTCTTAATTTTAATTTATTTATTGTTTTTTATTCTTGCAGAAACTATCTTCCTTGATGCCAAAATACACGGAGAGAAAAGAGAACCCTTGTTTCTCTACGATCACAAAGTTAGAGTGACACTACCACAAACATGAATCGAAAAATTGGGTATTAAAGGATGATGATCAAACCAGAACATCCCAGCTTCGGTTGATGTTCATGGTCCGTTTATATACCTGATGCGTCCGGGTGAAAACCAACAGAGGGAACCCAAATCCCGCTTCCACCGTTTTCCCAAGAAATTTACTCTACAAGGCTATATGACAATATAGCAGACTCCGATGGTCCACTTGTCCTTGCCCCCTCTACACCAGGACACACACTTTGTGGTACACTAGTAGGCCTGAGGCAAATGCTCACTGCCAAAGGTTGTTTTCCGGGCTACCTTCTGAGGCTCCACATGCCAATATAAACTAATGGTAAGGTTGTGCTTGTAAAAAGTTGTTATAGGGGAGGCCTGACTTCGAATTGGGATGTAATAGGGGCTGGCTAAAGAGGGTTTTCCTCTCTCATGACGGGCGAGGCTTTTGGGGCTATTTGACTCACTGAGCTCACCTATAAACTCAATTTTCACTTGGAACCAACTAAGGGACATTTTTAGCACGTTACTCCCCGGTCTCCAATAAAACTAAACAACAAAGAAAGGAGTGAACAACTTTGTGGCACTACAAGGAGAGGTTGTTAGTTTAGTAGTTGTGATGAGATAGATTCACCTGAGTTTTATAGAAGCTGTTCCCAAATCAACGTATAGATGATGAGTCCCACTTGCAGGAATACTTCTATCGGGGACAGGATGATCATAATAAAGCGGTGTTGGATACTGTATAGAGGGTGCGTTCCGTAGCTCTATCCGAATTGGGTGCGGTTCCTTATAGGGGGGTAGTGTCCTTTGCTAAGGATTTGCCGAAAAAAAAAGTTTAGAGAAAATCTCCAGAAACCAATTAAAGCTTGGAGGAAGTAAGTACTTAGAAAATCAGAATACTGGGCGACAAGAAATACCTTTTGTAGTGCAACCACTTCAGAAACCCAGGACCCACAAATGAGATTCGTGAAGAGAGGGCTCAGATGAGAATGAGCTTGGGTTGGTATTTAAAACATGTTACTGGGGGTGCAGACAGAAAAGGAAAAATGCAGTAAAATTACTTGTTAAAACCACCACGCACCAAATGATTGAATGCATTTTGAGGAGAATCCTATGGCAGGGTGGTAATGAAGTGACGGGGGGTTTTTCGACAGGTGCCCAAGGCTCATAACAAGGAGAATTGGCGCCAAAGGTCAGGGAAAAGGTAGGATCTATGGTAAACTATAACCGTGAGGGTCATTATGTCGAGATGGAAACTACAACATGGAAAACAACTCAATAGGGGGAACTATGATAACATAAATGATAGGAATGAGCCCTAAGTCCCTCCTCAAAATGTGAAGTTACTCCTAGAGATGGTGGAGATAGATGCCTGGCGAAGTTGAGGGATCTGTTGCACAAAATGATGGGGGGGTTCGTGCCATGATGAAGCACATTAAAAGAGTTTAAGGGAGTTTATTAGAGGGTATTGGGCAAAAAAAAAAGTCGGATACACATGCAATAGGATTTTAAGCAGATGAGTTGCGAATGGCCCCCAATTATCGAGACTGTGAAACACAACGACAACCGGGGCATCTTCCTAACAACACTGCCAAAAATTTGAAAAAAAAAAAAATGCACGGAACTGTATGGAATCCACTACCGGGGCAGTCGGTGGTAAGTTGATCATTGACAAAAAACTACTGCCGTCCTAAGGAGGAAAAGGTGATAAAAAAGTAAGGGCAATAGGGGGTCGGGGTGATGTGAAGGTAGAAAGATAACACTGGAAAAAAAAAGATGCTTTTGTGAAGTGCTATAAAGGTAATTCCCATGCTAGACCACCATACCCTCCTCAAAGATTAGCTGAAAAAGACGCCGAGGACTGCATAAATATTCAACGTTTTATAAACAATGTTTAACAGCAGCTTTTATCAATGTCCCTTTGGTAGAAGCTCTAGAACACTGTCCGGTTATGCCCAAGTTTAGATAATATCTGGTTACACAAAGAAAAGATCTAGTCCACTTTCGACGGATTGATGATAGAATGCATTCATTGTAGGCTATTACGCCAACCTCTCTCATACAAAAGAAAAGATAAGAAGATCTGGGGCTGGCGGTCCCTATTGCCTGTACAGTCGGGTCAGTTACATTTAGCGAAAAGCATTATGTGATAGGGGGGAAAAGCATAAAATCTCATTTGCCCCTCTCGATCTACAAGAAGTTGGGTTTGGGTGACCCAAAAGGCCATTGCGATGCGACTATGATGGGTACGACGAACAAATGAAAAGGCCTATAGGGATACTCCACGATGTGATAGTAAAAGTTGGAGTCATTCATAGTTCTGGAGATTGTGTTTATTCTTGATTGTGAAGTCGATTGTGAAGTTGCCATTATTCTTGGGAGGCCATTCCTTGACGGGTAGAGCTTCGTTTGATAGGAAAGGGGAAGATGGAAAGTTTGTTGGAACAAGTGAGAAAGAAAGAAAGAACGGCGACCTTCAACATTTTGTAGGCCATGAGGCAGAGAGAGTGGTAGCTCCAATCGATATCTGCTTATATACAAAGAAAAGTGAAAGAAGGATTATGACCTAAGTGAAAAAAAACGAGGGTTTATGGTTGGGGCTTTTTGACTTTGTAGACCTCTAGGTTGCGTTGGCTTCCGGGCAAAGCTCAAGTCCAAATGGACAGGGCCCTTACTTGATTACCAACTATTCCCTCATAGCGAGTGAGTTTTAGAAACCAAGGAGGGTGTGCGGTTTTTAAGGTAAATTGGACAAAAAAATGAAACCCATTTCATCATGTGAATCGAGCGAATGAAAGACAACATGAGGATACCATCTTGATGGAACAGCTGAGTAATCAAAGCATCTAGTCAGTGCCGCGACGTTAAATCAGGGCGATGGTTGGGAGGACAACCCAATACTTATAATTTTTCTTCTAGTAATGTTGCATTTATGTACTGGGTTTTTAAAGTGCAGGCACATCATCAGGAAACTTCAGGCAGAAAAATCACTCGCCAACAGTCATATACGGGAACATCGACGAACTGTCATTACACGCGGCGGACCGTGGCTATGAGTTTGTCGGGTAGGTATGTCTATTCATTTATTTTCAAAAAACTATGGGAAACATGTGAAAGAAACCAATGATGGACTGCATTTGGATCAGACGGTCGTCGGGGGATCATGGCAGTAATTAATGAGTGTACCCGTGACCCATCCCGGAGGGGGTAATTTAAAAATTTGGCAACCTTTAAAAAAACCAACCCCTTTCATTTCACCCATTTTCTTCCTATTGGGCTGGCCCATTGTTCATACCCTTGTCGAACTTCCAAACGCAGTACCCCCCCCTTCTCATAACCGAATCGTTCCCCCAAATTCCCTAACCAGGATATCTCCTTTCTACTGGTCGGGAGTCTGCCTTGTTTGATTCTCTTCTGATCAAAACCAAGTTACCTCCTCGCTTGTTTTTCTCAAATTCTCAGGGACGTTGCTTAAATTTCTACCCATTTACATGGCATTTTTTTTATCATTAGTATTAGCCTATTTCTTATTGATGGGTTCATTCTTTAATATAAAATTTTTGTCTGAACCCTAGGTTGAGCGTCCTCAAACTTGCCTTGTTAAAACTTAGGCAATAGGGTGTTTTTTTAGGCCATTGATAGTTACTAGGTATTTAGGTTTAGAACCCAATAGGTTATCACTAAGATTTCAATTGAGTCATAGAGAAGATTGTTGCATCCCCCCCCAATTCTATTCACTGAATGGATTGAATGAGAAATACCACGATGACGGGACCGTCCATACCCACGGACGGGACCGTCACTGGGTATGTTAACATTCCCACTGTAAGTGTTCTACCAAGTAGTCCACAAACGGATATATTGCGGGACAGTCATTCCCAAGACGGTTGTCCTGCCCACTCAGTCATGCGATCAGAGGACCATTCCTAAGGGCTCCCACTTTTTTCTAGTGTGTGTTTGGACAGGGACATCTACGACGTACTGTCACTCCACACGACGGTCCGGTCCTCTCACAACATTCATGAATTGTTCAGTAGACCTTTTTCAAGGGTCTCCTACTTTTTTTAATGAGTCCTTCTGCGGACATCTACGATGGATCCATCCTTACACTCGACGGTCCGTTCCTGCACACGACGTGACAGTTCAGCTACCCATCTCCGAGGGGTTCCACACATTCTCTAAGGGCCTCTGACGGAAAATACTACAGGACCGTATACCCTCATTGGTCCATCCCTGCACAACGTCGTGTGTGGTCAGAGACCTCTCCCCTAAAGGGGATCCACGATGAGACATCGATAACGGCCTTCATGTCACAGACGGCCCGTGCCTGCTCATCGTCATACCTTTTAAAGCGAACTTTTCCTTCTGGGGTCTAACAATCAACATAGTTGAAGTAAAGAATTGGACGAAACCCCGATGACGTCCGTCATACTCACGACGAGCCGTCACTGGTCCGTCGTGTTTCATGTTACTGCAGAAAGAAAGAAAGTCATTACATCTTAGGCTCTTAGTTTACTTATTTGGTTTTTTTCTTGTGTTGTTTTCTCCTTCTCGTACTAATATTGATTCTTTACATGTTACTATTCTTTATAGGACACCAAAACAGGATTTTTTTTTTTCGATGTTACGCACGTAGGCGATCAATCAAAAAAAAAGTCTATCGGCCATTCTGCCCGCCCTAGTCATTGGCTCTCATAATGACCGTGACCCGAGTAATGTGACCCCCACGCACTACCCAATCCATCACGAGGCACGTTCTACTAAAAGCTACGCCAAAAAAGGTGGGCGTCCGGCCGTAAGTCATACCTCCCATTCTGCCGAGGCAAGGCACAATGCCTTGTCACACCTTCCGGGTAGTTATCATGAAGAAGGAGCGTTGGCTCCTTAGGAGTTTCGTTGGTCGGAGGGAAGCTCCGGGTCTGTGGAAGTCCATTGCAACCCGCCAGCTGCACAGTCCGCCTCCGTTGATGAGGGCTGACAGTTCTGAAATCACTGCGGTACACCCAAACTCGTGCTCTCACCGCGGTTTGCTGACAGCCCAACCAGTAGTGGTGGGTCGACGGCATATCAAGTTTATTCAGACGCAAAGTTTCTAATGATAAATGAGTCATGAGACAGACCCTTACACTGGAGACGCGGGCCTTACAGGAAGATCCCTTACCATTCCCAGGAGATCCACAACCTCTTCCCAGGGCCACCGACTTGAGTAGACATCGGGTGTTATTGTGGTCCGTTTATAGTGAAGAGGTTGGTCCGAGAGTTCTACGCCTTCTTACAGGATACTCTCAGATCACAGATTGATGAAGCGGGCTGCCTCAGCCAAACGGCTCCAGTTGTATCATGTCGAGTACGTGGCATTCGATGATCATCTCCCTACCTTCCATTCGCCAGATCTATTACGGTGAGGATTTGGATGCCAAATTGGAATCCTCTCACCGGCCGGAGATCGAATACTGGTGGCAAATTGTCAAAAAGATGGTCAATTCTTTGCGTGAAGCCACCTGAGAGAGGACCACAAGAGGCGGATGGCCCGGCACTTGTTTGTTGATGGAGAGGGGGGTGCCGAACTGGGTAAACACGAGCCGAGGGATCCATCTAAGAAGTCTAACCTGACTTCACGGCTAAGTTCTTATGGTTTGATTGTTCCTCCATACCTTGTCCCTTACAGCGCTGTAAATATTTAAGGGGGTTCACATTGGGATCATTGTAGCTTTGATGGAGGCGATGATGTCGGGTTTGAGGTTGTGACTTTGCTTGTCTTCTACAGGGCTGGTATGCACGAGAGAGGATTTTAAGGGTCACAACTACTACCCTTTTCGTGCATGATATTTGTTTATGCAGGTCCGCAGGGGGTGTGCCAATTGGCACGTTGATCAGCTAAAGACCTCCCCTGGGCACTGTTGATATCGGTAATCACAGGGAAGATGGGCCAAATGAGTTGGCTCCATTGAAGAGGGTTCCCACCAGAGTTTCCTCCATTGGGTTGACATATGGGTTGATACGAGCACAGGGCTTCGCACGGCTAACGCCGACTGCTTGTGAAATGACCGACACCAATTGGAGTTCTATCACGGGGTAGTTAGCACTGCCCGAGACTTCCTCTCGCCAGCCCCTTTTCCCTGCTTTGTTCCCGCTTGAATAGGGTCCAGAAACTAGAGGCACCAGGATGGCTAACACTTCTGCATCACCTAAAGGGCCTCTTGGGATGCAAAGGTGCATATGCTTGAGGTAGAAAGAAGAGCCGCTTGGAGCGGAGACTGGGTCCCCACCCCCGCGCGTAACCTCGTTGCGGTTTTTTTTTTTGTTTTGTTTTTTTCCATTAGCGAAATGGCGCTTTTGAGTTGCGGGGGTTGGTGCTAGGCCCAGCCAGCCCCTCAGGTGGATGTTTCTGACCATTCAGGCGCTGCTGGGTCAAGAGTCTTCGTGCAGACATTGATATGATCTAGAGGCTTAGGGTGATTGAGTTTGAGGGCCCCTCGCAGAGCTGCTTGCGGGACACCCCATGCATGTCTTTTTTTGGGTGGGGGGGTGGTAGTAAATGAAAGCTGAGTTGTCCAGAGTAAGTTGCGTAGGCCCAATTTCCCAAGTTCCTCTTTTGGGGTTTTCTGCCGGTGTTCTTTTTCCCCAAGAGGACTAATTTTCTTACTGTTAAAACCGACATGTCTATATCTTGTGGTGAATAGTTTAACTCTGAAAGAATGAGGCTAAAATGATATCTTGATCGAAAGAAAAAATGATAAATGTGTGGCTTTAAGCATGACATAGAGATACCCCCACTGCCCTGACCCTAAATCTACAATGCGAATTAGGTGTCTGAGTATTTCTGGCGGTAGAGTAATGAGAGTCATGTGAGTGTGAGTGGAAGATTTGAAAGTCCACTATGTATGAGACTCGAACTTTGCTTGGTTATTCCTGTTCCCAAAAAAAAAGTAAGATATTAATGGATATTAGGAAAGGATAATAGCCTTGTTCATATAGGCCAATTTTAGGGACTTAATAAAAAAAAACGAATGAAATTAATCCCTCTTGATCCCCCAAAATGATTTGAGCTTAAAATAGGGGAACCCCTTTCTCTTTCACCCCAACTGATATTTTCTGGGAATAATGTGTTGTCCCTGGGTCCCTCCTTGGACATGCTGCACATCAGCTTATGCCAAAAGCAAAGTTGAGTGGTTGGCCATGCAGCAAAACAAACCCTTTCATGGCCCTGACCCACCTTTGGGTAACTATGTATTTGATCATGGCAAAAAAAAAAATCATTGAGTTGAGGGTGACTATTATGAGGAATGTCTCGGGAAAGTGGGGGTGGGAAAGTACAAAGAGAGAAAAAGAAACAAAAGAAATAAAGGGACTGAAAGAAACCAGTTGAAAAGAAACGTAAAAATAATAATAATAAAAATATTAAATCAATAAATACAAGGCACGACAGACAAGAAGAGAGGTCGTATACAAGGAAGAAAGGGGGATGGTAGATAGCAAGGTGAAAGGAATATGAGAAATGGGCCAAACTAAAATGATGGAAACTGGTATGGTTTAGCCGATATGTCAAGGAGGGAAAAAAAGTCGGCTAAAGTATAACTTTTAATTATACTACCTGACTCCTCAGCCTATGTCACAACTAAGAAAGTCCTTTATGTGTCCCTAAAAGTTGTATAGTGCACTTAAAGCAGTGATGTGAAAATAGCGCCCCAAAAGTCTTATGGAAATATGTATGAATGAGTGTGGAATTTGTTCTGAGAGTGAGTGTTGAAAAGTAATCGTGATATTAAACTGAACTCATTGCGTGAAATTGGAAAATATGAGGATGTTGTTTTTATGTGAGTGACACTAGTTTGCAATACAAGAAATATTAGGGCATTTGGTGAGAAATTGAAGAGGGAAGGTGTTCGTGTTGGGTGAGTCTTGTGTATGGTTCAGGATTCCATATAATTCAAGCCGAATTCGTTATAAACATGCATTAACTATGGATGAAACTGATCAAGTTGATAGTCAACTGATTGCGAAAGATAAACCCATGGATTTACTATTGTACCCTGATTTGTTGTGAGTAAAGGGCGACGCTTGAGGGGGACAACAAGAATTTAAGTGGAGGGTGTTAATATACCGGGTTTCACCGGGATTTGTAATGTCTTTTTCCTTAGTTTAGTGTGTGTGCACAAGATTTTTTGTATGAATTTTTATGTTAGTTCTCTTATTTGACAGAAACTTTGTCTAAAGATGAACGCGGGTTAGTTTTTGAGCAAAAATAAAAAACAAGTTACCACCTACGGAGCTTGTGACGGTCTGTAGTGCTATGACGGGTCCGGTAGGGGCCTCGTAGTGCCGTTGCTGACAGAAGATGGGAAAGTTGGTGACAAAGGGTGTGGGTTATGAAGTGTATGACGGATAGTCGTAAGCTCATGACGGCCGTCATACTGGTTTATGTGATGATCAGAGAAGTAGTCCCAGTACCCCAAATTCCCAGGCGTTTAAGTGTTATGGAACGGGAGACCCGCGACGGACCGTTGTGCCTATGACGATCCGTCATACTTGACGCAGAGGGTAATGAAGGGAGAGTAGCAGAAGAATTGGCAAAGTAGGGGACGGCGGAAAGCCGTGGACGGCACATCGTGCACAAGACGATTCGTTTCGCGGGCTGTCAACCCATCGGCCTTTTGACCGCTTTTTAGAAAATTAGTGTCCTCTGTTGATTAGGTTTTTGTTTTTTATTAAATTGTTCGAAAAAATCTCCATTTCTGGGGGCGTTAGACTTTGGTTATTGGACACTTATGTTTATATCCTTTGTTCAGTAGATTACTTTTGGGATTATAAACTTTAGATGTTACAACTTTTCTCTGGAGTTGTTCTTGGATTATTTTCGATTTATCTAGTAAAATTTTTGGATGTTATTCTTTCTCATGAAGGTAAGTGCATGAATTTATTATATTATATCTATGATATTGTTGATTATGACTATGGAGTAACTAAACTCCATAAAACTAGGGTTGTGGGAACCAGGAGATGATAAAAGAGAAAATCTAAATAAAATAACTAATTCTATAATCGTTGTCTTGCATGTATTGATTTTAAGTTTCGCTTAGAAGTCTTTTTAACGTCTGAACAACAAACGTTAGAACTGCTCCTTCTTAATGCTAATTTGCCGATCCCAAGGAGGAGGGAGGTAGGGTAGATTATAGGAAAAGAATTATTCAAAAATAGTTTATTGTATACTATTTAATAGGCTAGTATTGATTGGTACGATGTAAAAACTTAGTCTAATATCGATACAGCTTAATATGACCGGTAATGGTAAGGGTTAGTATAGTAAACCACACGTGCCGGACCAAGGTGCGGAGTGATGTGAAATTTCTAGATGCCGGACGAGGATTTAGAAATACATAAATTATCACTTTTGCCACGCAAAGATTATAGGAAAAGAATTATTAATAATTAATTAGGAATTATCAAATAGGAACCTATGGGGAAACACGTAAACGCCTAGTTATTTTATCTTTATTAATTGAGTAAACTCCAAACATTTGAAATCTGTTAGTTGGCTCCTACTTTTTCTTTTTTCTCTTTTTTGTTATTGGTTTAATTTAGCTTAATTATTTTCATTCATTTAGGAAATAAAAACTCCCCTTTATTGTCTTTTGTTTTCTAAGGGAAATAATGTGGGACTTACATAATAGTAATTAATAGATTGAAATTAAGTTGAACTATTTTTCTTCGTGGGGGGGACCACCCAACCC
Source organism: Solanum habrochaites (assembly GCA_027704765.1). Taxonomy (NCBI): domain Eukaryota; kingdom Viridiplantae; phylum Streptophyta; class Magnoliopsida; order Solanales; family Solanaceae; genus Solanum; species Solanum habrochaites. Next base: position 29,493,108 of record JAKWJA010002494.1, on the reverse strand, counting down.
TTCATTAGCTTGGGTTTCTTTACTTATACGACCACTTTACTTGTTATTTGAGAAGTAAGTTTGAGCGTATCAATCGACTCTTACATTTTTAGATGTTTGTGTTTATATTTGATAAACATAAAACAGAAACTATAGGTTATCAAAATGTATTTTTCAGTTGCTTACATACTCTAGTACCGTACAAAAATGATTTATAATACAAACCTTGATAAAGTAAAAACAAAGTGGGATATGCTTTATCATGTTCATCCGAACAACAAAACTAAAATATAAGTAAAGCATTGCTAAATATTTTGATTAAATTTTTTTTAAAAAAAGTTGAAGAAAGAAATCATGGAAATAAGTCAAAACAAAAGTTAGAATTAAACAAATAATTACAAGGGAAACTTTGACATCTAGCCACTTAAAAGTATCTAATTACTCTCCATAGCTATAGTTTGATAATTACAATTTGTAGCTACATGTTATATGGAGGAGAGAGGCGAGCGATACTGGGAAAGAGAGGGGGAAAAGTGTGAGAAAGGTAAATTGTATGTATAATGGTTTGATAATTGTATATTATACATATGTATTTGTATATGGCAAGAGAGATTGGGAGAGGAAGGAGAAGGCGAGTGAGACTGGGAGAGGGATGAGAGAGTTGAGTAAGATCGAGAGAAGGAGGAGAGAGGTGAGCGAGAAAGGGCAGACAATGGGAGAGAGGTGAATTGTATATGTATATAATTGTATATTGTACATAGCATTTGTATATATGGAAAGCAAGATTGGGAGAGGGAGAAGAGAGGCTAGCGAGAGATGGTAGAGAGCGGGAGAAAGGTGAATTGTATCTACAATGGTTGAGAATTGTCCTTATACCTATGTATTGGTCTATATGCAAGAGAGTAAGAGAGATTGGGGAGAAGGAGGAGAGAGGCGAGCGAGAGAGACGGAAGAGAGGTGGGAGAGTGGTGGAAGTGTATCTGTCTCTAATTGTATATTATACATGGTGCATTGTTATTGGAAAGCGAGATGGGGAGAGAGGGATAGAGCTAGGCGCGAGAGATTGAAGATGAGGAAGGAGCGAGGCCAATCAAGAGAGGGATAACGGTGGGAGAGAGGTATTGTATAGTATATAGGTTAAAATATACTTATTATATTATACTATGTATTTGTATCTTTGGTGTGAATTATACGTATACAACTGATCCTAGTAGTTATACAAACTCAAAGTCAACCCACGTAATTAATGTATAATGTTAGTCACGAGTGGTAATTATAGCAAACTATAGCTACGATGATTAATTAAGTAGTATAAGTATGCATAGCCGCGTAATTTTTCGTAATTACAATAATAAACATCTAAAGCTATCAAATGTCTAAAGTGGACTGTTTTGGGCCCAAAAATCAGGTTCTATTTTCCTGGACTGACTCTGGGCCTTCAGCTGCTGAATTTTTTTTTTATCTTTGGCCCATTTCTGATTTGTATACCGATGTGTACATCTACTGTATATTAGATGCATATATGTTGTATACAACACTATATTTTAGCATTCGAGACCTGCGTATTATCTTTTTTTTCACTCAAATATCAATAGGGCAAACTCGTAAATGGATCTCAAAATGAAATACAAAGATGAAGTTCGACATAACGAAACTACATTAGGATATGAATTAGGAAAAGCTCAATATAATGAAACACTCGCTAAATACTTCAAAACAAACAAGACAGAAATAAACCTTTAAATGCCCAACATGGGGAAGTTCAAGTCAAACAGAACGATTATATAATTGTACAGGAAAACGATATCGTGCTACCAAATACTGACATGGATATTTTTGAGGACCAATGTTTCAAATATTTATAGAACTTGAAAGTTTTGTACAGGTACACAAGTACAAAGAGTCAAATATGTACTAGTCTTAGTTGAGGTTTTTAAGGGAAATATGCGAACAATTTTGAAAGGTCATAGCTGACTTAAGTCTTTATTTTAGTGTTTGTAGTATTCACATCATCTCAGGTACATCTTAGTTGTTTGGTAATGTACTTTTGACAATCAAAAAAGTAAATAAAATTATTACTTTTGTCAAATATTTCTATGGACTTTATCTGCTCACAAAATGTACAAAAGCCCGCCCCCCCCCCCCCCCCCCCCCCCCCCCCACACACACACACAATCTTACTTTCTCCTTTTAATAAGAGAGGTTCGCGTCTGATTTATTAGTTGATGAGCAATAGTGGTTTCAATAACTTAGGGTATTTAGTACTTACCATAGGTCCCCTTAATTAATTAAATATTCATTTTACTTAATTAATGTAAAGGGGCCACAAAAACGAAATCTGATACGAGGAAATTTTAGATTTAACTAGTGTGTGTGTTCCTAGTTCTAGTCAAATCAGGAGGGGTGGTTTAGTTATTAATTAATTTATTTATTTTTTAATTAAAATTATTATATCTAGGTGGAATGAGTCAAGAGCAATTTCGAAACCCTAAAACTCGATCAAACACTCCAAAGAACACAACGATAAGCGAATGCAAAGAAAAGAGGCCAAAAAGTTTCCTAGACGTTTCATAGGCGATGGCGATTTCAAGGGTTCTCCAAATTTTTGGTTCGGTGTATTAGTAGTTCTATAAGTCTATTAGGTATGGGTTTTCTATACTTGAAATTTTCCACGAAGGGACTTTCCAGGGATGTATCCAGTAGATCCTTTTTTTTTTCAAAAACACTAGTGGTGTTTTATCAAAGATTCTCGTCGAAACTTCCTTTTCCCTAGATCCTTTTTAAGTTTATATGTTGTATAGTTAGCTTTATCATGATGTCGTATGTGGTGCTTGCTGATCTTAAGGTGAGGGTTCTCTTGATTGTTTAAAGGCCAATATGAACTATGAATGGAAACTGTTTATGATGCTAAGGGTTTCTACGTGAATAAAGGAACGATGGTCTTCTTAAGTTGTGTCCAAACATGTTTGAAAGTGTGTGATGTGTGAGTTTGATGATTACTTTCTGTTAATGTGCTTTATGAAGATGTATATTTATCAAATGTAATATGATTTCTGTCAAGGCTGTTTAAAAATGGATGTTTAAAGCATACACTAAGATTGGCTAAAAAAAGTCTCTATCCATCACATTGAATGATTGCATTATTCTTATGCCAATAAAATGGCTAACAATACTTTGTGGTAAGCATGATGAATGAGAAATTGGCTATAATGTTGTATTGAATGAAATACCTAAAAGGATTGGCTAAATGTATAATGTATAAAAACTAAGCATGATGAACATGAAAATGGCTTCTGTAGGAACAAGACTGGTATGTAATCCTTTCCAAAAAATTGTTTAGGCCACTACTACTCATTTATGCCAATCCTTGTGTAGCAAAAGAATAAATGGACACCAAAGAATTCGTAAATAATTCAACGAACCCCATATCCAAGGCGGGCCATTCATTAGGGACAACTCCCAACATTTGTGGCTCTAAGAGATTGAACTATGAAAATATGCAATCATGAATGAACGTGCTCATTTCCATAACCGCATGATATGAACAGCTACTAATGAAAGTAAAGAACGGAACTGAGTAATAACAGAATAATTGATGTTAAATAAGAAAGTTGACCAGCATGAGGGTGTTAAAAGAAGTGAGACAAGGCCTCGCTTTAACCTGAAGCTACTACGTTAAAAAATACTCTCAAAAATAAAGGTGTTAGAACGTGTGAGACAAGTCTCATTTAAACACCAAAAGATGTGATGTAAGGAAAAATTCACATTTTCATAAAGGGACAAGAAAGAAATGGATGACAAGTCATCATAGCGTAAGTAAAATCTCAAATCTAGAAGGCAAGCTTCCATCATGTTTTGAGTCAACTCCAAAAGATAGAAAATGATGAAAGTGAGCAAACACCGATATACTAGTTATGAAGACTGTTCTTGAACGTGTAAGTCTCATGAGCCGAGGGGCTACCACCGAGGTGAATAAGTAGTCTACCTTAACGTCCCCTAGTCTTCAAAAACTATGTCTAGGCCAAACATGAACTAGCCGTGGTTCCACCTAAAGAGACCTAGGTATCTTCCAATCTCACTTTGGCCAGGGAGATCACCTTTCGGTGTGGGGTATACACTGCGGATTCAGGTGTTAGATATAATGATCTATGTAGTTTAATGCTCCAAAAAGAATGTCTTGGTCACTATAGCCATTGAGTGACCCCATTTCGAGGTGGGGAAACACTTTTTGACGATTGGATTCGCCTTAGCTGGAACAATTCAACCTTTTTCAGTGTGGGGCAGACATGGATTTCATGAGTAGCATCACAGGATCTAGATTCATTTTAACCAGTGAATCACCTCTTTTCAGTGTGGGAAAGGCCACTGGATTCATGTTAGCTCTCATGATTCTTTACTTCTAACAGGGATGTCTCTCCAGAAAGCAAGAAAACAGAGGTGATGGAACGTATGTCAAAGTGTGCTATGAAAGTAAAGAGCTAAGAATGTAATTGACAATACAATTACCAATGAAGTTTCAGCAAATAATGGGCCAGAACCAAATAAAATTGGGTGATAATGACTTTCCTTTTTATATGAGGGCCAATAAACAGGAGTAGAAACATAATAGCAAATCAAAGCTTAATAACTTGCCTAATATGAAAACGATGAAATAAATGGCATAGCCAATAGAGGACTGGCTTATGAAGTGTTAATGAATACATAATGTAATGAAAGACTCATTGTAAGGATACTGAAATCATTCCTTAGTCCTTAGATTACTTACTTGATTCATTGTGGGTATGGGACTATAATGAATCATTACACTTGTAAGTAAAACATAGAACCAAAGGAATTATTGAACTACACAATAACAAGAAGAAAAAGATCAAAAAATAAACTAAGTGTCAAGAATAGAGCTCTCGGGTTAGGGGACATTAAAATTTCAAATCTTCGCCAGATTTTTTCTAAAAATATGTTGATGATTCTAATGTCTTGTAATCACATAGAAAATGAGTTGTGTGCTTTGAATGCATTAAAATACATCATATTCATACCACAATTCACAACTAACTAATTAGGAAAGTCTAATGACTATACTTTCCAGAAATGACATGTTGTTGAGGAAGAGCTTTTCTTGATCATGCATAGCCTTATGTGTATGTGTGCATACACCCATACTTAGTATAAGTGTTTTACTAACCCTATAAAATTTACTATTTTTTATTGATGCATGTCAGACAACAGATTGAAGTTTCATTGCAGTGGTTTAGACATCAGCGTTCTCCAAACCATTTGGTAGGTACTCTTAATTTCGAAGATGATAAATTTTTAGTCTAGCCTAGTAGTAGACATAGGTAGTGGACGTTGTCCTTAGTGTTTATTTCATATACTTTCTTTTCGAATCTTTTGTAATCCATGTTTGGAAAACTTATTTATGATATATTGATTCTCCCTTTGAATTGATTCTTTATGATAGATGGTTGTTTCTTTACTTTGAGATTAGTATATGATGTAACTAGTTAATAATTATTTGAAGTCTATGTATACTTCATACATTTTAAAAAAAATTATGTTTTCCGCTAAAATTAACCATATGAATGTGATGAATGCAAGAAGACCTTGTCTACGACCTCTGAGACGTCAACGACGTTGGTTGTGATTCAGATTATAGAATATGGGTCTTTACAAGTGATGAAGACAATTCTAAGAAAAAACATGAAGAAATTGGAAACATTTGCTTGATGGCAATCAGAGAGTAAAGCAAAGAGGTATGTAATAATTGTAATGATTTGAAAACTTTGTTAGATCTTGTTGTGGCTGACCTAAATAGAATTCTATCTGATTTTCGAAATATTCAAAATGAAAAAAGAACTTGGAAATTAAAATTGGAAGTCAGTGAAGTTGAAAAGATCTTTTGTATAAGGAAATTCATGAATTAAAAACTTCTTTTGAAAACCATTAAAATAGATCTAAGAATTTCAAATCACCCTCTAAAAGTAATAAGGGTTCCAATGATAAAAGCTATTCAAAAGGAAACTATGTTAGCTATAATCACTCTTACAAGTTGAATGAGTCAAAAAATTAATAGTAGCAATTCTAGTTGTGAAGAAGTTTTTCCTAGATATTGCAATTACTATGGAAAGACTGGCACTTATCTTACAATTGCAGGATTTGAAACTATGATTCTTCTAAATGGACTTGGAGAAGAAAAAATTCAAAAAAATCTAACCTCAAAGGACCCAAAAAGACATGGGTACCTAAAATAAGATATTTATTCTATTTTGCAGGATCTCCGCAGAAAACAAAAGGAAAATGGTATCTGGATAGCGGATGTTCTAACCACATGACAGGAGATAAAACCTGTTTAAATCTGTTATTGAATATAAAGGAGGGAGCATTTGCTTTGGCGACAATTCAAAAGGAACAACTATTGGTATTGGGACAATCACTTTCAATGATGTTTGTGATATTACTAATGTATACTTAATTAGTTATATGACTTAAATACAATTTATTAATCATCAGTCATCTATGTGGCTCAAATCTTGAAGTTCGATATCAAAAGGATAAATGCTTAATTGAAGTTCTTTCTGGAAACAACCTACTTCAAGGGAGTAGAGAAAACAATGTGTATATTCTTGATTATGTGAAAAATAATGGAGAACACATATGCCTAGCCTCAATGACTGATGATCCCCGGATTTGGCATAAAAAACTCGGTCACGCAAGTATGCACCTAATTGAGAAGCTAGACAAAAATGACCTTGTCATTGGACTGCCCAAGCAAGACTATTTGAAAGATCACATCTACGACGCATGTCAAATGGGTAAGCAAACTCGAAGATCTTTTTCTGGTAAGGATATTGTGTCCACAAATAAACCTCTACGATTGTTACATATGGACCTATTCGTACCTACCAGAACAACCAGTATTGGAGGAAAAAGGTATGCTTTCAAAATTGTAGATGATTATTCTCGTTTTATTGGGTTATGTTTTATCTCATAAAGAAGATACTTTAAAAAATTTAGAGTTCTTCTATGAAAAAATTCAACAAGACAAAGGATATTATATTTCAGCTATAAGAAGTGACCATGGAGGAGAGTTTGAGAACAAATTATTTGAAACTTTTTGCAATGAAAAAGGTTACACACACAATTTCTCATCTCCTCGACCACCGCAGTAAAAGAGAGTCATAGAAAGGAAAAATAGAATGCCAACAGATATGGGAAGAACTATGATCGTTGAGCACTCTCTTTCGCATAAATTCTGGGCAGAAGCCGTGAGCACAACATGTCATGTGCGTAATAGTTTCTTAATCAGACTCATCCTCAATAAGACACCATATGAGCTATGGAATGGTATGAAACCTAACATCAGATACCTTCATCCTTTTGGATGCAAGTGTTTCATCCACAACAATGGAAAATATAACATTGGTAAGTTCGATGCTAGAAGTGATTAAGGTATATCCCTTGGGTACTCAAACTCTAGCAGATATTATAGAACTTTTAATAAGCGTACTTTACATATTAAATAATTCGTTCATGTTTTTTTTATGATACTAAAAACTCTGTTCAGATTAGAGTAAACACTGATGATGAAGAAAATCAACTCTTCATATCGACTCACAAGGAAACAAATAGTGAAAAGGAGCCGACTATTGAAAAACAACATGTTGATCCTATTGTTGAGACAGCTTTAAATAAATGACGAAGTGAAGCATACTATCTTAACACGTTTATTATTGGAAACCTAAATGAAGGCATGAAAGATAGAGCATTAAAAACTGAAACACATGTTGCCCTTATTTCTCAATTGGAACTAAAGAAACTGAGTGATACTCTTTCATATGAGCATTGGATCCAAGCTATGTAAGAAGAGCTAGAGCAATTTGAGAAAAATCAGGTTTGGACCTCAGTACCTAAACTGAAAGCAAATCCATCATTGGAACGAAATGGGTTTATAGAAATAATCTTAATGAATCTGCATATGTGAGTCAAAACAAGCTCGACTAAGTAGCCCAAGGATACTCTCAACAGGAAGGAGTCAACTATGATGAAACTTTCGCTCCCGTTGCAAGGTTAGAATCTATTCGATTACTTTTGACATTTGCAACTCATAAAGGTTTTAAACTATTTCAAATAGATGGAAAAAGTGCATTCTTAAATGGTTTTATTGATGAAGAAGTTTTTGTAAAACAACCTCCAAGTTTTGAAAACCCCAAATTTACCTATCAAGTTTTCATACTTTCTAAAGATATCTACAATGTCGAACAAACACTCGTCTTGGTATAATTGTCTTAGTAATTTGCTAATTAGTCATGGTTTTACTCGAGGAATAATTGGTAACACTTTCTTTTATTAAAAGGTCCTCCTCTGGAAATCTCATTATTCAAATTTATGTTGACAATATTATTTTTGGGGGTTCTAATACTTCTTTATGCAAGGAATTTTCTGAGCTTATGCAGAGGGAATTCAAAATGAGTATGATGGGTGAGTTAACCTTCTTTCTCGAACTACAAATTTGTCAATCTGAGAAAGACATATGATAAATTTGGCTAATCTATTTCAAACTAAGTACTACAAGAAACTTATCCAAAAAAATTGGGATGGAAATTCAAAGTCTTTGGGAACTCCCAGTTCAACTTGCTCTCTTGATAAAGATGAAGAAGATAAGAAAGTCGACGAAACAAAATACAGAGGTATGATTGGTCCCTTACTTCATCTTATTGCTAGTTGACTAAATATTATTTTCAACTTATGTAAATGTGCAATATTTTAGTTAGCTCCTAAAGAATCTCATCTTACTGTTGTTAAGCGTATTATTAGTTATCTAGTGGGAACATGCTCCTACGGGTTATGTACCCAAAAGAGCAAAATTTCTTTCTTGAAGAATTTTTTAACGCTGACTATACAGGTGATAAAGATGACCGGAAAATCACCAATGACTCATGTCAAATTTTAGGAAAATCTTTGATTTCATGGAACAAAACAAATAGGGACATGTTTCTCTCTCTACTACGGAAGCAGAGTATATTGCTATTGATCAGTCTTGTGCTCAAATATTATGAATATCAGTGTTGTTCTTAATATACGGATGGTTCATAAATAGAGTGATTATGAGTTATCTTGTAAACGTGTTAAAGTTATGTGTGATAATTCTGGTGCTATTTGTGCACCATTTTTAGGCCAAACATATAACCATAAAGCATCATTTTATTCGAGATCATGTTTTAAATGGTGATATTGAAATTTCTTTCATTAGTACTGATTTTCAACTAGCTAACATTTTTACTAAACCTCTTTTGAAAGATAGACTTAGTTTCCTTAGAAAATATCTTAATATTGTCGAAAATCCCCTT